>OZ012737.1:646783199-647020699 GCA_963859935.3 Lathyrus sativus | reverse complement strand
CCTCTTCTTGAAGATTATGATATTAGAGCTTGAGGTGGATCGTCGACGCTACAACTTCCACCATAGTTACGAAAGGTATTTCTAGGTTGCAATTATGCATGCTCCTGTCAGGGATGACAATGAATTATGAATTAATTGTTCGTATGTCATTCATATCACCAACCAATATCTTCAACTCAATGTATCCCCCGTGATAGATGGTTATCCCATTAAATTCCTACGACTTCAAGCCTTCATATGGCCATAAGCTTCTTCTTTTGAGGTCTATCTTTTAGAACAACTATGAATACATTATATTTTAAAAGTTGTCACCATCAATCAAGATTCAAGAGATGTCAAACTACTCAATAGTGGTTGTGATCACTATAACACCATACATCCCGACTCGACAATTAAATAATAAAACATGTACAAAAACATAAATATTCACCAAGTAGGATATTACTCGCACACTCCAAAATATTTTGAATCGCATAATAATAAAACAACTTGTTTGATAAGTAGCAGGATCACAAAAACACTTGGCATAAAAGCCTCAACATAATTATTAGTTAGCAAAGGCACTTCGTCACATAATAAAACCAAATAGGAAGATACGCAACATAAACAAATATAGGAAAACTCATTTTCCTCGTGTTACGTATCAGAGTGACTCCAACTATAGACCTGAACGACAAGCAACTAAAGAGACCTAACACCATCCTAAACCTCAAGCTCCTACTCAGGTATTTTATCATCTGTACTCTAGAGTAGCACATACACAACAACATAAAAAGGGGGTGAGATTACATTAAAATAATAAATGGTGCATAAACAATCAGAATATATTTACATACTACAAAACCATCCACATATCAGGAATGAAAATCTCACCCATATCACAGTCAATCACAAAATGCACAAGTCCTATAAGAGTATACATCATTACACAAGCATCTCATTATCATATAATGCATCATAACAACTGACTTAACTCTAGCGCGTCTCGGTCCCCGCTCTGAACCGGACTCATAACCTAACTTTATATGCATGCGGGACCGACTCAAAAATTGGTTCTTCATACAAACCGGGTTCCAATCTCTACGAATCCCAAGCCCCCACTCTGAGCTTGAGAAAAGTCACCAGTCCCCACTCTGAACTAGCAACATGCCTTTTTCGTAACAATAACAACATATGATGCATGGCATATTACAATGCAACGAAATACAAAACAACAAATACAACTCTACTCTAACTTTAAACGATCACACAAAAACATAGTAGAGATTATAACCCCACTCTGACTGTAATCCATCATTCATTCAATACACTATGAGTAATTCTCACTCTGAACCACTCGTTTCATTATTTAACACCAACATGTACAATTATCACACGTTTATACACACGATACACAACAATTATTCACACAATGATCATTCATGTATACAACTATTATCTCACAATTCCCTACCATAAGTTAGCTTTGCGCGTTAACTTTCTAATACTTCAAAATGCGCCTCAATCCGAGTCATGAAACTCAAGTTATGGCAAAAAAGGTAAGTGAACCAATCTGTTACACTCATGGACCAATCGATTATACTCAACTTATTGTTTCACTAATTTTTTACTTTCCAAAGAGAACCCATCGATTACACTCATGGATCAATCGATTGTTCCCTTCATTTTTGTCAAAAATTCCAATTTTTAATGGAACCAATTGATTACATTCCCATATTAATCGATTGGTCTATGGAATGTTTCCAAAAAAAACCAATTTTTCACAGTATCACTCGCATTCCTCATGTCCTACCTCTTATCCCTCAAACCAGTTCCAATTGTAACAATTAAAACACATGAAAATCATATTCTAATAGGGTAAACATATTAATTAATCACTAATAAACACAACTCTATCAATTTCATCATGAATTATTTAATCATGTTCATGTCCTAAAACACCCAATTTTGCACCAATTTCATCACTTGATCAATTTATTCATGAACAGAAAATAAAACAGTAACAAAACACAATTCACCATATTAACTCATGGCAAAACATAATTATTAACATGCATATACCATATTCATCATCAAGCAATAGAGAAAAACAAAATCATATTATAGGTTAATGGAAACCTCTCTACCCTTTCATGATATAAGCACCCTTAGATGAAGAATCCCTCTACCTTCTAATTCCAGAAGAAGAAAAAATCAGCAAAGAAAAATCCCTAAGACCTCTTCTCTCAAGCTCTACCACTTCTTCTCAAGTTTTTCTCTCATTTTCCTTTGCTTTCATGTACTAAAGAAATAACCTCTAAAAACCTAGTTTTTGTCTAACCTTAAAATATATACTATTTTATTTTAATTCTCTAAATTACACTTTTTCCCAACTAAAGTTCAATCTTTCTCCACTCCTCACTAACTCTCTCAATTCTCAAAATTGGTCTAATTTTACATATTCTCACTAATTTCCAATTAAATTATCAATTAATTCTCACTAACTAAATAATTAACACAAAACACCACAAATACCGTCACCGACCAAACATGTCACATATTCACAAAAATAATCATTTAAATAAAACACTCAATTAAACTAAATAAGTAATTAAATAAATAATTAAATTGGGTCGTTACCATCACCAAGGGAAAAATTCTTTGGGGACTCCTCCTACCTTCTCTGAGTCTCAGAACCCCTGTCATAGGACGTTAGTGATCTTTGTCGAGGTACCTCCTTCCCTTTTATGGATAGACTAACATCTTCGCATTCTTTCTCTTCATGGTCCCCTTAGAGAGGAGATTTTATCGAGGTGCCCCTTAATAATGGTGGTGATATACGAGTACTTCCCTTTACTGACATCCTTACTCTCACCGCTGGTCCTTGTATCTACAGGCTTCAAGGTAGATTTACCTTTAAGGGACTATTCCTTGTCTCTTTTGGCCCCTTTCACGTACTCGGTCAATCGACCCATTGTAGCACCCCAAATATTTGCCCTTATTTTCTCTTTTATATTGGCTTGTGTTTCATTTCACTTTCATATTTATTTTTGCATAACATAGTTCTAGACAAGGGATCAAGGTATCATGGTTTGATTCTCAAGAAGAAGAGCATGATTCTTCAACCTCAAGCAAGTTTTTCTTTTTGACTTTGTGGCATTCTAAAGCCCCATAGGGCCCCTCATCATCAAGTTTGATTCAAGAAAACATCATTTCAAGGTCATATATGACTCACCATGCCTTAACTTGCAAGAAATGTTCAAGAGATTCAAAGTTGGTTTAAGGTGTTTGATCTAATTTAGCAAATTATGGATGCTACGATCAAATGATCATAATCAATTTTCAACATCTTGAGGTGGTTTTTTTTTCTAATGGACTCTTCTCATCATCTCTAACAATCTCTCTTTGTAAGGTAAGGTCCAATTATGCTTGAAAAGTCATCAAAATTATGGAGACATTATAGGTCATTTTGAGTTTTAAAGAGATTTTCTTGCTAACTTCCAAAGGTCATAACTTGGTCAATTTTCATCATTTGAAACCCATTATTTTTCTAAAATGAACTTGAAGATGTCTTATACAACTTTGATTCAACATGAAAGTGCCAAAAACTATGGAAGACCTTGGATTTTATCAAAACATTATAGGTCATATTTGGTCCTTAAAAAGACTTGAAATTTTTCTAAGTGTTTTGTGAATTTGAACTTTTTTATGCAAGCTACTTTGAAGATTCATATCTCTCAGCTCAGATTTCCAAATCAATACTTTCTTTTCACATTACAAATATTGCATCTCCCTCTATCCAATGTAGGAAGAATCAACTCATAAAGCCTCCTACATTGTGAGAACCATGATTGCAAAGTTTGAATTTCAAGGCTGAGTTTTCACTTGAAGTCAGAATTAAATTTGGTTAATGTGACCTCTAATCACCAAATTAAGGCGCGAATTCAATCTAAACATGGTTTAAAAACTTTCCTGGGTTAATTAGAGCGTTGAAACGCAAGTTTTTGATGAGTTTTGGCATGTTGCAAGTCACACTTTGCTCATGACACATGTGTGCACAAATTCATCTCAAATTGCACCATTCATCCTCCTTCAGCATTCAAAACTTCTCTCCTATAAATAAGGACTCGATTCCACCCATTTCCACAAGCTTTGATAGCTAGAATCACCCTGATGAGATCCCATTTGAACTCTTAAGCTTGAATTTTGTTTTTTTCTTCATTTCCACACCTTAATCACTCAAAATCTCCACTCAGTTAGCTTCATCATCATTCAGTGAAGCTAACCAGCTCAAGAACTTGAAGAATCGTGGCCTGAATCAAGCTTGGTGACTCCATTTTCATAGCTTCAAAGTTGAGCTTCAACAGGTACAATTCTCAACCATTTCTATTCAAATTTGTTGCTAAGATGTAGTTCTTGATGTGTTGTTG
Source organism: Lathyrus sativus (assembly GCA_963859935.3). NCBI lineage: Eukaryota > Viridiplantae > Streptophyta > Magnoliopsida > Fabales > Fabaceae > Lathyrus > Lathyrus sativus. Next base: position 647,016,290 of record OZ012737.1, on the reverse strand, counting down.
TTAGGGTTGTTAGATTTTAGTTATAGTTGAGTTTAGCTTGTTAATTTTCAAATCCATGTTTTAAAATTCATCTGGTTTTTTCCAAATCGAGTGAGCTATGTGTAAAAGAAATTTTGTGCGATGATATGGTTGAGATCGTCTTGAAAAGACGCATCAAATGAAACCACAATGAGTTCCAATGGTTTTGATTTGAAGGAACCACAATTTTTTTGCAAATCTCTGCAAATTTCAAGTGGCTAAAGGTTGAAGATGATGAGTTGGCATCATCAGACCGTCCAACATGCCACTTGTTTTAATCCTGCGCTTTTGGCTTTTAATGGTTGGATGTGATGAGTTTGACTCAGATCCACCATGGATGAACGCTTTTAGGCCATCAGATTAGCCACATCATTTAATGAAAGGAGATCTAACGCGCTGTATTTTTTCTGTTTTATTTTCTTTTTCAAAATTGTTTTTAATTTCACTTTATTTTCAGAAATTCATAGAAAATTCATTTTCCATCAGAAAAATACCAAAATATTTTCTAAAATTTCCTTTTATTTTTCTCTTTCTGATTTGCATTTGTGTATTTTTATTTTTTTCTTTTTCTTTTTTTCTTGGATTTTTGTTTGTTTGATTTAATTTTAATTGGTTTAAAATTATTTTTAAGCCTTTTAAAATTATGAGAAAAATATCCTATGATCCTACGATGGTCTTTGACCTATGGTGATTTTTTATGTTATTTCTAGTTTTGCTATTTTTCATGTATTTTTAGTTTATTTGCTTGATTTTAATTTGTTTAAAATTGTTTTTGGGCATTTTAAAATTGTGAGAAAATTAATACATGATCCTATGATGGTCTCTGATCTATGGTGATTTTCTTGGGTTCCTATTTGTGTTCTAACTATTTTCCATCCTTTTTATAGGTTTTATTTGATTTTTATTTGATTTTGTATTTAGTTTTGAATTGCAAAATTATGTAACTTGTTTCTAACCCATTTTTGGGTGGCATTCTGATTTTTCCTCAAGTCATTTGAGACTTATGTGCTTTGTTTGATGTTTCTCTCCTTTTGTGATTTGATTTTGGATGTATAATGCTTTCTTGAGTTTTATTTTGAATTCAACTGGTGTGATCTTGTTGTGTGTTCATGGATGGATCTTAACTTGATGATCATGTTGATGTTGTGGTTTCTTCTTATGTTCATGTCATAATCATATGCATACCCCTTTAAGGTTTTTGTGTGCATGCTTTGTTTGGTATGGTTGACTTTGTTTATGATTGAAATATAACTTGTTTCCTCTATGCTCTCTCTTTTATCATTGGCCTAACTTGAATATGATATGATGTGCCACTGCCTCATCTTTCTTCTTTACTCATTTGATCTCATTTCACTTGGTTTTGAGATTTGTTTTGTTTCTTGTAAGCTGTTTATGTCATTTGAATATGTGTGAGCATGTTTGCTTTGCCATTGTGTTTTGATTGCAATCTTTGGATATGGCTTAGCATATGGTTGTTCCCTTGCTTGCTTTGACATGTTGTTGATATGTGTGATTATTAATACTTGCTTGCTTGATGCCTTGCCTTTGAAATTTCATGTATGTTTGCATCTTCTTCATCCTTTTCTTTTCTTTCTACTTTCATATTCTCTCTCTTTTTGGAACTTGTTTAAGTTTCATCTTTGTTTTCATTTTTTATTGAATTGGATAGTGTTTACTTGTGTTTGCTCACATGATCCCTTACATTCCTAGTCCCACTTAATTTTTTTATTAAGGTGAGAGTAGAAGAGATATTAGGATTTCAATCCTTTACATGATAACAATTAGGATAGTCCCTTTCAAACCTTGACTTTAGGTCCATCATTTGTATGATAACATTAGATAGACTTCCCTTTTATCCCAACCTTAAGACAATGTTGTATGATAACATTAGGGTTTTCATTTTCCCTTTAGCGTTCTCTTTTATGTCTTATCTTTCATCTCTAACAACTCTAAGACACTTAATAAAGAATGATGAATGTTGTGCACCACGAGTCTTAAGTATATGGAAAATGATGACTGAAGGGTTTCTCCTCACTTATCTAAAGTGTTTAGTGTATGCCCTTTGGGCGATATGCAACGCATTCGCTCTCATATCATAGTCTTTAATGCAACGTAAATCTCCAACAAATTCAATTTACTTCATTAAAACTTTTAAACCAAATTCAAACCTTTTTATCCTTCGGGATTGTGTTTCAAAATCATTTTCAGAAAAGAGTACGTCATTTTTCCGTTCTATCGCAAACAGGCATCGTCCCTAACTGTTGGAATGGGAACTTAACGTCACTCATAAAAAACACTTAACCATCCTGTGGTTCCTAAGTGGGAGAGAGTTGTAACAGTCTAATTTTAATTAAGTGATTATTTTAATTAACTAAATGAATTATGGGGTTTATTTAATTAATTGAGTGATTATTTATTAAATTGGTAGATGTTTGAGAGGAAAATAAATTGGAAGGAAATTGGATAGAAAGTGATATAAAGGAAATTTGGAAAAGAAATAGAAAGTTAGAAACATAAGAAGGAGAAAGAAGAAAAAGAAAGTGGAAGAGGAGAAAAAGGGAAGAAAAGAGCAAAGCTTGGATTTTCATCAAGAACAACTCTCAAGCATCGATTTGAGCAAGGTAAGAGTGTGAAATATCATTATCTTATCAATGTATGTGATTATGTATGGATTGTTTGAGTTTGTTTGGGTGTTTTTCTCCATTTTCCATTCTAGGGCATAAATGGTTTAATCGGTAGAATCGAATTTTGAACGGTTAGAATTCAAAATAAATTGCGTAGTTTGGTCGGGTAATGTTTAGTCGTGATTATTGGATTTCGTTTGATTGAATTTGGTTGAGTTTGTGAGTTTTGACATTTTTGGATAATTGAGGGTTTGAGATTTAAGTGGAAATCGGACGTCGTAGAAATCGTGTTTAATGATTCTAATTCACTGCTATATGTTAGGTGAGTATGAGTATATGTTTGTTTCGAAAGAAAGAATTGAATCGGTCGGATTTTCGGGCGAAAATGCAAAATCCCGTAGCCGTGTTTAGGCAAAATTCTGGTTTTTCGGAAAACTTCGAAAATTCATAACTCTTGAACCGTAAGTCGGTTTTGACCCCCGTTCGAAGCGTTGGTAAGTTAACGAGATTATCTTTCTATAAAAAATGGCTTTGAGGCCTGTACCTGGTTCAATTATAACAGAAAATTGAAAACATATTGTTGTGTTGATTTTTACCGTCGCGAATGTGTGTGATTGATGTGTTATTGTGCAGAATACTTTTGTTATATAACGTATAGCTTGTGCATGTTGTGATATGGTATGCTGTGGGTAGCCGTATGGCGTGAATCCTAGATGGTGGAATCGATTATGAAATATAGTCTTTTGACAAATATATGCATATTGTTTGTATGTGAAAAATGCATGAGAACATATTGTGAATATGTGTGCATTACTTGATAAATGTAGTAATGATATTGAAGTGTAAATGCATATTGATTGTATGCGATATTGTGAATGCATGAGAACATATTGTGAATATGTGTGCATTGTTTGAAAAGGTAATGAGGTTGAATTATGAATGCATATTTGTTGTATCCGATTATTGTGAATTAATGCATGGGAGCATATTGTAAGATATGCGTGCATTGTTTGATAAACATGATGATGTAAAGCATGAATACGTGATTTTATGATATGTTGTGTGTGCAATCTTGTTTTAATTCTTGAAGGGAGGAATTATTTGAATGCATGGGATTAAGACGTGAGATCGGTCTTAAGTGCATTTGTGGTTGATTGCATATGCATCATTTAGTCAAGAGGCAACGTTTGCTAGTTTCGTGGAGACTAGTGGCTTGTCCCAAACCTAGAAGGGTGGGTTTGAAAGCTTAGGGAACGAGCTTTGTTGTTATCGATCTAGAAGGGTGGACCCGGTTTAAATGTAAAAACCGAAAAATGATAACAAGTGTTGGTACCACATAGCATTGAGTTGCATTGAGTTGTGTTGAGTCACATAGCATTGATGTCATTGTTATATGAATTATGCTTGTATGTGAATTGGTGATTTGGTGAATTGTGAATAATGGATTGGTGTGTTGGTGAAAGATGTTTTGTGATTATTCATATGTGTTTATACATGTCGTGAAATGTATAATGAGTTATGAATGATTTGTGGTGAGAATTGTGAAATATTTGTATATTTATTTTTGTATATTTATATATATTTATATATATTATATGCATTGATTATTATGATAATATTTCTCACCCTTCTGCTGTTTTATAATACTCTATGAGGCATTGCAGATTAGGTTGCTGGAGGTTCTTTTTGTGAAGTTTTATCTTCATTCTTTTGTCGGGTCGCTCTGATATGTAGCACCGGGTAGATAGGCTGTATAGCATTCTTTTGAGATACATTGTATATGTATCTGTTGGCAAATGTGTTTTGTAAAACCATGATGATGTGATGAACAAACTGATTTGATATGTATATTTATGATATTATGTTTTCAAATGGTTTAATGTTTTAATCTTCCGCTGATATTTCAAAAATTGAAATGTGGGTGTAAGGACCAAGTCCTCTATTTCAAAACTACCCCACTGTTACATGTCATTTTGAGCAGGTGTTGTATGATTTATTTTCATATATGTGTGACATGCTCTTTTTATACCATATTTTAAATTTACTCTGACGAAATTTTAATAAGTGATTAAGTGAGTTATTTGTTTATTTGGGGGTATAGAAAGGGGGTGTTACATTAGTGGTATCAGAGCAGGTCGGCCAGTTGACCAAGTTGTTAACATGTTTGTTTTCCCATTCATATCTGATTGTGTGTGACACTATCGATATTGTTTGTTCTTATGGAGTTCTGTTGTTGGAATTCATAACTATGGTTGCCGGTAGGAATGATTAAGCGATTGCTGAGGCTTTGGCGATGTTGGCTGGAGCAATTGGGCAGAATCCGCAAGCCAACGTGAATGCTGGAAACAATGCTGATGATGAGTTTCGTGCTTTGGGAAGGTTTCAAAGGAACAATCCGCCAATGTTCAAGGGAACCCATGAACCTGACAAAGCACAGGTTTGGCTGAAAGCGATCGAGAAGATCTTTCGAGTCATGAACTATTCAGATGCGCAGAAAGTGCAGTTTGGAACTCATATGCTTGAAGAGGAAGCTAAAGATTGGTGGGATAATACTCGCCAAAGGTTTGAAGAAGATGAGGTTGTGGTTACATGGGATATTTTCAGAGAGGCATTTTTGGAGAAGTATTTTCCAGAAGATGTGCGTGGTAAGAAGGAAATTGAATTCCTTGAGCTGAAGAAGGGTAACTCAACTGTGGCTGAGTATGCGGCAAGGTTTGAGGAATTTATTAAGTTTTGTCCTCATTACAACACTGTTAATGCTGAGAGATCTAAGTGTCTCAAGTTTGTGAAGGGTTTGAGACCTGAAATCAAGCAAGTTGTTGGCTATCAGGAAATTAGAAGATTTTCTGAGTTGGTGAACAAGAGTAGGATTTATGACGAGGATAGTAGGGCTCGATCTAGCCACTACAAGAGTTTGAATGATAAGAAAGGAAAGGGTCAGTTTAGAGGAAAGCCGTATGTGACTCCTGCTGATAAGGGGAAACAGAAAGCTGGTTTTGGCAAGAAGCCAAGTGGGGGAGTTTCTACTCCGGTGAGATGTTTTAGATGCGGTGAAGCGGGACATCATGCTCCCGAGTGCAAAAGTGTTGAGCAGAAGTGTTTTAAGTGTGGCAAGCCAGGCCACAAAGCTCTTGAGTGCAGAAGCGGTGCAAATGTGACTTGCTACAATTGTGGTGAGCAAGGGCACATTAGTACCAAGTGTGACAAACCGAAGAAGACTCCAGAGAAAGGGAAAGTGTTTGCTCTATCAGGATCGGAGACTGCTAGTGATGATCGATTGATCCGAGGTACGTGTTTTATTAACGGTATACCTTTGATCGCTATAATTGATACCGGAGCTACGCATTCTTTTATTTAGTTGGATTGTGTTAAGAGGTTGAATCTTGAGTTGTCTGTTATGGGTGGTAGTATGGTTATTGATACTCCTGCTATGGGTTCGGTAACTACTCCGTATGTGTGTTTGAATTGTCCGTTGAGTATTTTTGGTAGAGATTTTGGGATTGATCTAGTGTGTCTTCACCTAGACCAACTTGATGTTATTCTTGGGATGAATTGGTTAAGATTCAATCGGGTTTATATTAACTGTTTTGACAAAACAGTGATTTTTCCTGAATCTAGTGATGAAGGAGATTTGTTTTTGTCTGCTAAGCAAGTGAAGGAATCGGTGCAAGATGGTGCTAAGGTGTTTATGTTGTTGGCAACTTTGAGGATTGGTGAAAGTGGAGCAATTGATGCTTTACCAATTGTCCGTGATTTTCTGGAAGTTTTTCCTGAAGAGATAAGAGACTTACCGTCGGAACGAGAGGTGGAGTTTACGATCGATTTGATTCCTGGAATTAGTCCAATATCGATGGCTCTGTATCGTATGTCCGCATCAGAACTGAAAGAGTTGAAGAGTCAACTTGAAGATTTACTTGATAAAAGGTTTATTCGTCCGAGTGTGTCGCCGTGGGGTGCACCAGTGTTGTTGGTTAAGAAGAAAGAAGGTTCTATGAGACTTTGTGTGGATTATAGGCAATTGAACAAGATGACTATCAAGAATAAGTATCCACTTCCGAGGATTGATGATTTGATGGATCAGTTGGTTAGTGCAAGCGTGTTTAGCAAGATAGATCTGAGGTCTGGGTATCATCAGATTCGTGTGAAGGCTGAGGATATTCCGAAGACTGCTTTTAGAACAAGGTATGGACATTATGAGTATTCTGTAATGCCATTTGGTGTGACTAATGCACCAGGCGTATTTATGAAGTACATGAACAGGATTTTCCATCCTTATTTGGACAAGTTTGTGGTTGTGTTCATTGATGACATTTTGGTTTATTCGAAGAGCGAAGAAAAGCATGTCGAGCATCTGAGGATTGTGTTATCTGTGTTGAAAGAGAAGCAGTTGTATGCGAAACTTTCTAAGGGTGAATTTTGGTTGAAGGAAGTAAGTTTCCTTGGTCATGTGATTTCGAGTAAAGGGATTGTGGTTGATCCGTCGAAGGTTGAAGCGGTATCACGGTGGGAGACTCCGAAGTCAGTTTTTGAGATTCGAAGTTTTCTTGGATTAGCCGGTTATTATCGGAAATTTATTGAGGGATTTGCTAAGTTATCCTTGCCATTGACGCAGTTGACTAGGAAAGGTCAAGCTTTTGTTTGGGATGCTAAGGGTGAAACAAGTTTTCAAGAACTTAAGAGAAGGTTGACGATGGCTCCTGTGTTGATTTTGCCGAATCCGGCAGAACCGTTTGTTGTGTATTGTGATGCTTCTTTGATGGGTTTGGGAGGTGTATTAATGAAAGATAAACAAGTTGTAGCTTATGCTTCGAGGCAACTCAAAGTGCATGAGAAGAATTATCTGACGCATGACTTAGAGTTGGCCGCCGTGGTGTTTGTGTTGAAACTTTGGAGTCATTATTTGTTCGGTTTGAGATTTGAAGTGTTTAGCGATCATAAGAGTTTGAAGTATCTCTTTGATCAGAGAGAATTGAATGCAAGACAGAGAAGATGGTTAGAGCTTCTGAAGGATTATGATTTTGGGTTGAATTACCATCCGGGTAAAGCGAATGTGGTAGCTGATGCTCTGAGTAGGAAATCATTGCATATGTCGATGATGATGGTAAAAGAGTTGGAATTGGTTGAGCAATTTCGTGATTTGAGTTTGGTGTGTGAGAAGACTTCTAGTGGAGTTAAGCTGGGTATGTTGAAGCTTACGAGTGGTATTTTGGAGGAGATTCGAGAAGGTCAGAAATCTGATTTGAGTTTAGTTGATCGGTTGACTTTGATCAATCAAGGCCAAGGTGGTGATTTTCGGATTGATGAGAATGGTATTATGAGATGTCGTGATAGAGTTTGTGTTCCTGATGTTGTTGAGCTGAAGAAGAGTATTCTTGAAGAGGGACATCATAGTGGATTGAGTATTCATCCGGGTACTACTAAGATGTATCAAGATTTGAGGAAAGTATTTTGGTGGCCTCGTATGAAGAAGGATATTGCTGAGTTTGTGTATTCTTGTTTGACTTGTCAGAAGTCAAAGATTGAACATCAGAAACCGTCGGGTTTGATGAAGTCGTTGTTTATTCCTGAGTGAAAATGGGATAGCATTTCTATGGATTTTGTATCTGGTTTGCCGAGGACGCCGAATAATTTTGAAGCTATTTGGGTTATTGTGGATAGATTGACTAAATCTGCTCACTTTATTCCTATGCGAATGGATTACCCGTTGGAGAGATTGGCGAAGCTGTACATTGAGAGGATTGTCTGTTTGCATGGCATTCCGTCTAGTATTGTGTCGGATAGAGATCCGAGGTTTACTTCGAGATTTTGGGAAAGTTTATAAGGTGCTTTGGGTACGAAGTTGCGTTTGAGTTCAGCTTATCATCCACAGACTGATGGTCAGACTGAGAGGACGATTCAGTCACTTGAGGATCTTTTGAGAGCTTGTGTGTTGGAGAAGGGAGGAGCTTGGGATAGCTACTTGCCTTTGATTGAGTTTACTTACAACAATAGTTTTCATTCGAGTATTGGTATGGCACCGTTCGAGGCTTTGTATGGTAGACGGTGTAGGACGCCATTGTGTTGGTATGAGTCGGGAGAGAGTCTTGTAGTTGGACCGGAGATAGTTCAACAGACTACCGATAAGATTAAGATGATTCAAGAGAAGATGAGGATTTCTCAGAGTCGCCAGAAGAGTTATCATGACAAGAGGAGGAAAGCACTTGAATTTAAAGAGGGAGATCACGTGTTTCTTCGAGTCACTCCGATGACTGGTGTTGGTAGGGCATTGAAGTCGCGTAAGTTGACGCCGCGTTTCATTGGTCCTTATCAGATTTTGCAGAGGATAGGAGAAGTGGCCTATCGTGTTGCTTTACCGCCGTCGCTTGCTAATCTCTATGATGTGTTCCATGTATCTCAGTTGAGAAAATACATTGTGGATCCGTCTCATGTGATCCAAGTAGATGATGTGCAGGTGAAAGATAACCTGACTGTGGAGACATCACCTATGCGGATAGAGGATCGGGAGTTGAAGCAACTTCGAGGCAAAGAGATTGCTTTGGTGAAGGTTGCCTGGGGAGGACTGACTGGTGGAAATGTTACTTGGGAGCTGGAGAGCAAGATGAGGGAGTCTTATCCAGAGTTGTTTGAATCAGGTAACATTTTCGAGGACGAAAATTCCTAAGTGGGGGAGAGTTGTAACAGTCCAATTTTAATTAAGTGATTATTTTAATTAATTAAATGAATTATGGGGTTTATTTAATTAATTGAGTGATTATTTATTAAATTGGTAGATGTTTGAGAGGAAAATAAATTGGAAGGAAATTGGATAGAAAGTGATATAAAGGAAATTTGGAAAAGAAATAGAAAGTTAGAAACATAAGAAGGAGAAAGAAGAGAAAGAAAGTGGAAGAGGAGAAAAAGGGAAGAAAAGAGCAAAGCTTGGATTTTCATCAAGAACAACTCTCAAGCATCGATTTGAGCAAGGTAAGAGTGTGAAATATCATTATCTTATCAATGTATGTGATTATGTATGGATTGTTTGAGTTTGTTTGGGTGTTTTTCTCCATTTTCCATTCTAGGGCATAAATGGTTTAATCGGTAGAATCGAATTTTGAACGGTTAGAATTCAAAATAAATTGTGTAGTTTAGTCGGGTAATGTTTAGCCGTGATTATTGGATTTCGTTTGATTGAATTTGGTTGAGTTTGTGAGTTTTGACATTTTTGGATAATTGAGGGTTTGAGATTTGAGTGGAAATCGGACGTCGTAGAAATCGTGTTTAATGGTTCTAATTCACTGCTATATGTTAGGTGAGTATGAGTATGTGTTTGTTTCGAAAAAAAGAATTGAATCGGTTGGATTTTCGGGCGAAAATGCAAAATCCCGTAGCCGTGTTTAGGCAAAATTCTGGTTTTTCGGAAAACTTCGAAAATTCATAACTCTTGAACCGTAAGTCGGTTTTGACCCCCGTTCAAAGCGTTGGTAAGTTAACGAGATTATCTTTCTAGAAAAAATAGATTTGAGGCCTGTACCTGGTTCAATTATAGCATAAAATTGAAAACATATTGTTGTGTTGATTTTTACCGCCGCGAATGTGTGTGATTGATGTGTTATTGTGCAGAATACTTTTGTTATATAACGTATAGCTTGTGCATGTTGTGATATGATATGCTGTGGGTAGCCGTATGGCATGAATCATAGATGGTGGAATCGATTATGAAATATAGTCTTTTGACAAATATATGCATATTGTTTGTATGTGAAGAATGCATGAGAACATATTGTGAATATGTGTGCATTGCTTGATAAATGTGGTAATGATATTGAAGTGTAAATGCATATTGATTGTATGCGATATTGTGAATGCATGAGAACATATTGTGAATATGTGTGCATTGTTTGAAAAGGTAATGAGGTTGAATTATGAATGCATATTTGTTGTATCCGATTATTGTGAATTAATGCATGGGAGCATATTGTAAGATATGCGTGCATTGTTTGATAAACATGATGATGTAAAGCATGAATACGTGATTTTATGATATGTTGTGTGTGTAATCTTATTTTAATTCTTGAAGGGAGGAATTATTTGAATGCATGGGATTAAGACGTGAGATCGATCTTAAGTGCATTTGTGGTTGATTGCATATGCATCATTTAGTCAAGAGGCAATGTTTGCTAGTTTCGTGGAGACTAGTGGCTTGTCCCAAACCTAGAAGGGTGGGTTTGAAAGCTTAGGGAACGAGCTTTGTTGTTATCGGTCTAGAAGGGTGGACCCGGTTTAAATGTAAAAACCGAAAAATGATAACAAGTGTTGGTACCACATAGCATTGAGTTGCATTGAGTTGTGTTGAGTCACATAGCATTGATGTCATTGTTATATGAATTATGATTGTATGTGAATTGGTGATTTGGTGAATTGTGAATAATGGATTGGTGTGTTGGTGAAAGATGTTTTGTGATTATTCATATGTTTTTATACATGTCGTGAAATGTATAATGAGTTATGAATGATTTGTGGTGAGAATTGTGAAATATTTGTATCTTAATTTTCGTATATGTATATATATTTATATGCATTGATTATTATGATAATATTTCTCACCCTTCTGTTGTTTTATAATACTTTATGAGGCATTGCAGATTAGGTTGCTGGAGGTTCTTTTTGTGAAGTTTTATCTTCATTCTTTTGTCGGGTCGCTCTGATATGTAGCACCGGATAGATAGGTTGTATAGCATTCTTTTGAGATACATTGTATATGTATCTGTTGGCAAATGTGTTTTGTAAAACCATGATGATGTGATGAACAAACTGATTTGATATGTATATTTATGATATTATGTTTTCAAATGGTTTAATGTTTTAATCTTCCGCTGATATTTCGAAAATTGAAATGTGGGTGTAAGGACCAAGTCCTCTATTTCAAAACTACCCCACTGTTACATGTCATTTTGAGCAGGTGTTGTATGATTTATTTTCATTTATGTGTGACATGCTCCTTTTATACCATATTTTAAATTTACTCTGACGAAATTTCAATAAGTGATTAAGTGAGTTATTTGTTTATTTGGGGGTATAGAAAGGGGGTGTTACACCCATCTTGATCAATCCTTCAATGGCATCCTTTAGATGGATGCAGTGGTCATTATTATGATCGTGTCTTTTATGAAAGTGGTAGTACATTGATGTGTTAGTCTAAGATGTCTCTCGGATGGGATAAAGGGGTTAGATTCTGCCTTTCGGAAAATTTATGCTAGCACAGTTCTGGTAGATCTTCTCCCGAGAAACAATCAGAGGAGTGTACTTGTCATGCCAGCCCTGCATACTTCAATTAAATTTGTCCTTCCGCCAGTGGGATTCCTTCCCTCTCGGGAAGCTGAAGTTGTTCTTGGCAGAAATGAAATGTACAAATGTGTGTTTAATTTTTCTTTTAGAATCATGTAAGACTCGTCCATGCTTTGCACCTCTTGTTTGCTTTGCCTCTTCTTCCTTCCTATCTTAAAACTGAAGGGATGGTCCATCAGAAGGCTATGTTTGAAGATCCAACACTTAAGGCCTTATTTGGCCCCCTCAACTTCAACAACAACATGCATAAATCGATCAATGCAAGACTGCATGCTTTCTTCTTCCTTTGGATACTACCAATAAAGTCACCTTCGATCACCAACCATCTTTTTTGAAAACTAAAGTATGCATAAAATTATTCACATAAATCAGTCAATGACTTAATGCTCCCATCAGGCAAACTATTAAACTATAGTCTAGTCGGTCCGACTAGGGTCAAGGAAAATAACTTGCATTTGGATGTTTCGTTAGCACCAAAGTAGTTCATCTGATCATTGACGAGTTGCACGTGCTCGTCTGGATCTCCCTTTTCATCATACTCACCTAGCTTTGGCGGCTTCTTCATATATTTTGGTATTTTGCTTTCCAAACTCCTGGTGCACAATGGGAACTTCTGTTGAACTTTCCTCGATCTCCCCTAGAGCTTTAGGGAGCACTTCAACATTTCCAGCTCCTACATTGATTTCTTGATTTAGAAGCTTTGCGTTTCTTCACCGCGGTCGTCAAAGACGACAATATGAGTTCTTCTTGAAATGGCCTCCTGAATTGTGTTTCCTCGTGGAAGAGCATTATGGAGGCTTTCTTTGAGCCACAAGAACCTTTCCTCTATTACATGTGAATTATGCTTCCGAATGATGTTGTACATGCTATTCAGCAGCTCGTTCGTAGCTTGGAATCCCAAGTTTGCTCGTAGTTATTAGAAACCAAGTAAGAATCCAGGTTTGCTTGGAGGTGGAATTTAGGTCTAATTTGAGGCAATTGGATAGATTCAACTACTTGAGGAGGCTGGATTAAATCTGGATGCAGCAGAATCTCTGTTTATATATTCTCAATGTTTTGTGAGGAGGCGGAGGTAGAGGTGGTTAATTGATTGTTGCTTGAGCTGCAGCAACGACGATAACTTCTCAAGAATCAATGGAACGAGTAACTTTAGATCCATCCATCGCTTGAAATTGTAGGAACGAGAGATTTGGAAATTCAAGGAATTTAAGTTAAAGTGATGCTCGATTGGATCGAACACGACATATATTCTTGTTCGATTCCGAATGCTCTTAATTCGATTATCTGAAGAGGTTACATACTGACAAATCGGAGAGTGAACGTGAAATTTTAGAAAACATAGGTATCAGAAGTCGACTCCCACTTACGGCATCGACGTTTCATTCTAGAATCAAAAATGGAGTGAGAGTCTGAAGTGATGGCAGACTTGAGCTTCCAGTGCGGTGGAGAGGAGAATTACTTACAAATTTAACACTCCAACGTTCAAGTCAGTATGCGAGGAAGATGAGTGAATTAAATTTGTGATTGAAACTTGTTACTTAAATTTGACGCCTTTTTTATATATAGTAGAGATGGAATAACCAACTCTTTATTTGTTAGGAGTGAATTGCGAGAATCGCTACATGTGAATGCAATTGAGATCCTTAGTGATTATCAAGAAGAAAGTTCTCGTGTGCTGAAAAGATTTTGAAAGAATTGTAATTCTTTTATGGTGGTCGGTCGAGATCGATATGATCGACGCACAAAAATTATATATATATATATATATATATATATATATATATATATATATATATATATATATATATATATATATATATATATATATATATATATATATATATATATATATATATATATATAATTGGAAATTAACTACCTCTATAAATCATCACCTAGTTGTATGGTTGTCCATGCTTATTGGTAAAAGTGAGCATACAAGATCCAAGTCTTCCCGATCGATAAGATTTGCCACTCACAACTGCTGAAAATTTTCTAATTGTCATTATTATTTAGCGCTATAATCAAAGAAAAGGTTTAAAACAAATGATTAAAGCCAAAAGTTATTTCGTGTATAAATTAATCCTTAAATCACCAAAAGAACGAGCATAGAAAGTCATGCTTGGTTGATGAGAACATGGAAATTAACACTCTGAAATAGCATGCAGGTTGAGTTGTGAAAAAACTTGGGATTTTCAAATGTCAACTATTGGGAAACTGTTGGGTGTGAAATCTTTGAAAATTTGCTATTTGTAGTAGTAACATGAACATGGCAGGAAAATAAATTTTCCATCAGAAACGAGGTTTGTGTCTCTTGTGATCCAAGTTGAAAATGATAAAAATAATAAATTAAAGTTTTTCAGTGGGAAACATTCATACTTAAATAATTGACAAGTATAAAAAAATTATCTTTTCTATGTGATGCAGAAGAAATAACAAATGTGATATTGTCTTTTTACTTTCTATAAAAATACTTTTAAAAAAAATAGAAAATGGAAATTTTTACTAACGAAGGAGATATTAATAATTATTTTCCAATTGTTTCATGTAGCCATTATTTGAGAGTCTCATATTAATAATATTTTGAAAAAGCTAGCTTCTTAGATTTGTTAGTTGGGAAGTCAAAGGAGAGTGATTTTTATCAATTTTGTTCTTAACTCCATCTTAATTGTTTATTTGTCTTATATAGAAAATGTTTGTTTTGAAGAGGTTAATCAAATTTTAAAGAAAGTTTTTTTTAGTGATATTTATACTTTAAAATAAATTTTATTTTGTTTAACTCAACATATTTAATATATCCAAAGCAAAGTAATAAAAAATAAAAAATTTAAACTGTCACGATTAATATAAAGAATACACAAATTTAACATATTTCTTATCATTTCAATGAACTTGAACATAAACAACTCTCCATTAATGTCACCATCTTATAAGGACTCGTAACTAAGGATGTGTTATATCATTATCAAAGATAAAGAGCTGAGTTATCTCAACAACAACGACATGAACAATAATAAGAAGAAGAAGAACGAAATCAATAGAATTATTCCACCTTAAATATCAACAACATTAAATATTTTATCTGACACAACAACAAAAATAACTAACTTTTCTAAGTTGAATCCATACTTTTATTGCCCGTTAGAGTTGGAGAAGAAATGATGGAGATCCATAACTCGTTAAGGGAAGAAATGATGTAGTTTGAGTTTTGTTTATGGAAGAAGTGGTGTTTTTGAATTTGATTTAGTGGAAATATGTGATTTGGTTAATGAAAAGTGAAGTTTGGAGGTAGAGGAAACCAAGCTCGTCTAGGATTTCGTTAATGAAAATGCAAAAGTGAATGAATATAAAGTGTTATATATCCTTGAAAAGATAAAACAGGGTGACTTTCCCTCTCGATTAGGAGTTCCAAGCGAGGTAAAATGTAATTTATTTTTTAATTAAAAAAATTAAAAATAAAAAAAGAAGAAATGAGACATTATTTTGTAAATAAAACAAAACATTGTTGTCGCTTGGAGTCGAACCCTTGACCTGTTATTTTTTTTTTCTCTTGGTTTGGAGTTGCAACCGAGATGAAATATTATATATTATTAATTTAAATATAAATTTGGAAGGCGATGGGAGTTGAACACATGACCTGTGCAACATCTTCCTTCAGTTTGGTCTTCAACCCTAGGTGAAATATAATTTATTTTCGATTTCAAAATTTAAAAAAATAAAAAGGCGCCAAATTATAAAGATTTCACTTCGGACCTATGCACAACCAAGGAAAAAATCTTGTTAAAAATTGTGTATTTTGTTGTAGTGGAGCTTATTCATACATTGACCGGAAGAGTAAGAAACAAGATATTTTCTTTTGCTTTACTACAAAAGTTCAGTATCATGTTATGGCATCCACGAATACTAAAATACTTAGGTTGTGTTTGTTACTTTATGATATTTATTTCACTCTTTTTGAACCAACTCTTGTGTATTATGATAACAAGAGTGACATTCAAATTGTCCATAACTCGATCTTCATGAGCGCACACCATGCACATTGAGATCCATTATCACTTCACTTGTTATCATTTTCACCATAGAACAAATACACTACTTTGTTATTTGTCTCCTCCTCCTTACTGATTATTAATCGATTTGGTATCTCTCTCGTGACCCGCAATGAATTGGTGTTTTAGCCCTAGATGTCTGATCAATTGTTGCAACTCAATGCATTTCTAGAGCACCAACTAGCTTTGGGTTTGATTGTCCTTTCACCATTTTGTTCATGAAGATGTATTCCATTAAACTTTTTTTTCTTGAATGACAAACTATTTATACTCCTTATCACTTCATCGTTGATTTAATGGGGTATGATAGATACTTATTTTTTGACAGATTAGATAAAATTATTAATTATATATGATTTTATTATTTTTAAGTAAAGATATTTTACTCATTTCATGTAACCCTTATTCAACAAGTTTTGTTCATTTAATTAAAATCTTAAGTCAAATAGTGTTATTACTCCCCCAGTCCCCCTCTATATTTTAATATGTTTTACTTCTTTTTTTCTTTCTACTATTTGATGTGTAACTTGGATGAATATTCATTTTGATACATTTCATCATTTTGTTATTAAGTTCGCTTTCATATAGTAAAAGATCATCCTCATGATAATCAAATTCGTAAAAAAAATATAATCTTCAATTTTTTTAGTCTTTTTGTTTAGGTTTTGCAAATCCTCCATAAACTTTGGACTGATACATGGTCACAAGGGGAAGTTCACTTTTCCATCAGGGAAAAGAACATCTGATTTTAATGTAGCCATAAAACTATATAGAGAAAACACAAATAACATTATACGTAGTTGATCTCTTACTTCTCTTCTTTTCTTTCTTGATTGCAATCAGACTTTGATAACAGTTACTGAGAAAGCAAAAAAAAAATTTACATAAGAGAAAATATTGATTGAGATTGTAAGTCCTTGTTTCGAATCAGGTAGTGCTCGACAGAAACAAAGATGTGTCAAAATTATCCTAGGGTGCGTGTGTCAAAATGTCGAAGCAGGTTGTTCCACAGGATTTCGACTTAGGCCTATTTTAATAGTGTTAGCTAAATAGGATATTTTGGGCTTTGTGTTTTGGGCTTAGTAAGTTAACCTAAAACTATAAATAGATGGAGTAACCCCTATTCTTGTAACAACTTGAATTCACATAATTTTACAGTTGCAAAGTGAATAAGTTTTTCACATTTTGTGGACAGAGAGTTACTCTGCAGAAATCACCACTTTTTCTTCACCAATTTTCATCAAACCCTAATCTTCTTTCTTATTCAATTATCTTTCTTCTTCCATTGACAATTGTTGCGCAGAATCATTCTTGCAATCAAGCTGTGATTGATTCACTCGAGGTGAAGAGTGAAGAACAAGAGATTTTTATCGGTTGGTAGAATCTTGTTCATCAAGATGGATTCAGAATTACTCAAAGTTTTGGTTTAATTCCAACATCTGGTATCTAGAGCGTTGGCTGAGCAATTTGTAGGAAGAAAATCACAATGGAAATGAATCATCCAAACAGGCATTTTTCGGCGAAAGAAGCATGGGAAATTTTGGAGAAATCATTTGGAGGCGCAAATAAGGTGAAAGAGGCGGGGTTACAAACTCATAAAAGAATCTATGAATTGTTTCATATGGAAGACAATGAAAGGATAATCGATTTTTTCATTAGGATTATAAAACTGGTGAATCAAATCAAGGTATGTGGAGACGTGTTGACATCAAGATTAGTTGTTACAAAGATCTTAAGGTCATTGGCTCCAAATTTCCACCACGTGGTAATAGCCATAGAATAGTCGAAAGAATTATCAACATTGACAAATGAATAGCTTCGAGGGACGCTTGAATCTCATGAGCAGGGGATGGTTGAGAGAGTTGTAGGAAAGTTGAAGATTGATATGGCTTTGTAGGCGCAATCAGTACAAGAAAAGAAATGCAAAGGAAGTTCGGATGGCAACAAAGGCAGAGGAGACTACAATAATTCGACTGGTTGAAATCAGCAAGAAGGAGACGGGTCGAATCAGAGAAAGTCTTCTTACCAAATCAACCAATGAGGTGGTGCAACAGGTAGAGGAAGAGGTGGTGGTCAAAAACCTGATAAAAGTCACATTCAGTATTACAATTGTCAGAAGTATGGTCACTATTCTAGTGATTGTCCTAAAAAGCAGAAGAATTAAGAAACTGATGCAAACCTGGCGAAACATGAAGAAGAAGAGATGTTGATAATGGTCACAACAAGAGATGAAGAAATATTCTAGGACCAATGGTACTTGGACTCAGGATGCTCATCATACATGTCTGGTAGGATAGATTGGTTTGTCAACATAAAGCCCCCAATGAAGAACATGGTAAAATTTGCAAATGACAATACTCAAGCAGCTTAAGGTATCAATGATGTTCTGAATATGAGGAAAGATGGCAAAAGGTAGGTAATTTCTAATGTGTTATACATACCAGGCATGAAAAGCAATTTGCTCAGCATATGGCAGTTGGTTGAAAAGAACTACAAGGTTTCGATTGAAGACAAGATGATGAGAGTTCTCGAATCAAATAGAAGGTTGATCTTGAAGGCTCCAATGTCTCATAATAGAACCTTTAAGATTGAGCTTAATACGACGGAGCATAAGTTCCTTGCAATTGCAGCTAGCAGGGATGAATAAATATGGCACTATAGACTTTGTCATCTCAACTTTAAAGACATATAAGATTTGAAAAGAAGAAATATAGTTTCAGGATCATCAGAAATCGATATTAAGTATGTGAAGAATGTTTGCAGACAAAGCAATACGAGAATAGCTTCAGCAAGGATGCAGGAAGCAAGTCGAAGGCAAATCTTGAAGTCATATACTCTGATGTATGTGGTTCTATCCAAGTGGATTCAATTGGAGGTAACAAATACTTTGTCACTTTCATAGATAATTTCAATCAAAAATTATGGACTTACCTGATCAAGAAGAAAAGTGAAGTGATCGAGGTATTTGCCAAATTTAAATCTATGGTCAAAAGACAAAGTGGTTGAAAACTAAAGATTTTAAGGACTGATGGTGGTGGAGAGCATGTGTCGAAAGATTTCTATGCATTATGTTAGAAAGAATGAATTGTGCATGAGGTGGTTTCACCCTACACTCCACAGCATAATGGAACTGCAGAAAGAAAGAATAGAATCATCATGAATATGGTGAGAAGTATGTTGAAAGGCAAACATCTACCCAAAGAATTATGGGGAGAAGCTATGTCGACTTCAACATACATCTTGAACATATGTCCGACGAAAAGGCTAGAAGGAATTACATCAGAAGAGTGTTGGTCTGGTGTCAAGCCTAGCCTAATTCATTTGAAGGTGTTTGAGTTTATAGAACATAGACATGTGTCAGATCAATTGAGAAGAAAACTTGATGACAAGTCAAGTCAAATGATCTTGATAAA
Organism: Lathyrus sativus; assembly: GCA_963859935.3. Lineage (NCBI taxonomy): Eukaryota > Viridiplantae > Streptophyta > Magnoliopsida > Fabales > Fabaceae > Lathyrus > Lathyrus sativus. The sequence goes on along the minus strand of OZ012737.1, from coordinate 646,996,862 downwards.
ATATCATTCGACTGGAGGATACAAGTTGTTCGACCTAGTGAACAAGCAAGTACTGACCAACATGGACGTGATCATAGATGATCTTAAAGAATGAGACTTGACTAAAAATGTTAAGAAGGATTCAGTGAGAATTGTATGTGAAGAACCAGCTAGTGAAGTTGAAAGAGAAGTTCGACAAGATTTCGTTTGATTTTGGATTTTTCCTAATCTCTCGAGAACAAATCATATTTGAATAATATGTTTTTTTGTTTCAGATTATGCGTGATTTATTTTAGAAAGATTACGTTTGTTTCAAAATATGCATGATTTATTTTAAAAAGAATTTTTTAAAGATTTATTTTCTTTGAGACTAAATATGTTACGAATTTGTGTGAAAACCTAATTAACTTAAAAGCCGAATAGACTCTATATAAAAAAGAAAACATGCGCTCAAGCATGAACTTTTTGTTGACGTTTTGTTAATTAAGAAACAAAGTGTGTCTTAGTTGTCTTCAATTTTGTTTTATGTTATCTTTTTACCATTCTTTGAGGGACAAAATTGCAGTTTTTTTTATCGTGAAGTTTATCACGTTCTTATGGTTGGAGATTTACAAGCATACTGGAAAGAGTTTGAGTGGAAGTGAGACAATCTTAAAGTTAAGAGTTTAAATTAAAATTTATATATAATATTAAAAAAATGATTTACAATTAAGGATAATTCAAATAAGACCGTCCTATAATATTGATTATTAGTGAATTTTTTCCAATGTATTATTGTCCTCCATGTACATGTCACATCTGCATCAAAGAAGGATAACAATTTCTTATGATTTTTATTTATTACTTTGTTTAATTATTCATATATTATTTCAATTCATGTAGTTTCAAATATTAATTCAACATTATGTTTGACTTGTTGTTTTTCATTCAACAAAATTTCACTAATATTTATATATATGTTAATTTTTTCCTACCATTCAACAAAAATTCATCTCTTAGCACATATTTAAACTCTATGAACATTTTGGTTAAGACACCCATTTATGTTTCTAGGTTTAAATAAGAAGGTGGGTGTGGTATACTAAAAAATTGGATTTCTTATTTGTTGAAATCAATGTGTATGTTAGTAATTCGGTGGCTTTATATGGAAGTTTCTTCACTTACATTTTTTTCTTCTTTTTTGTTACTATATGTGGAAGTTTAATCACCAACCATTTTTATATTATCACCTAGTAATTTGTAAAAAAACAATGAAAATTTATTTGACTTTTCTACATTATCTTTATTCCACCATTTCATATTCAAATGTTGGACTTGCAATGTGGAAATCTTCACAAATAGTATTTTATGTTTTCTATGTTTTTATGTTTCCTACAAATCTTTTCACCTTATCTATTAGTGGGTCCAAACCTCTCAATTTAATATATTATGATGTTGAGTTTTTTATAATTTTTTATCTTTTTAAAATGTTCAACATTAGTTATCCTATTATCTAATATTACATATCAAAGTTCAAGCATCAAGTGCGTAATTTATCTAAAAAAATAATTGATTAATTATAAATGGAACTGAATATATATTTTGTCAAAAAAAAAAGATTTAAAAAAAATATTAATAAAAGATACTCCCAATAAAAAATGCAAGTGTAGTGAATAGGCTGTTGGTTGTTTGTTGCAGACGATTTATGAGTGCAGTTTGGGTTTGTCAACAAGTGGTTAAGTTAAAAGCTACAAAAGTATGTATCAGAAAATCACTTTTTCTATTGGCATTTTAAGACATTCCTGTTTTAAGTTATAAATTTCCATAAACCATACTGTTGCATACTTGTACGTATTTATTATTTTTCAGGTCAGTCAGTGGCAGTAGGTTCAGTCGACCTCATTTAATTGTTGCATATTAGTTTATATAAATATAAAATGACATAAAAAATAATATATTTTTTCTTTTTAACAAAATTATAAAAAGAAAATTAAAAGTAATAAGTCACTCAACTTTGTGAATGTTTAAAAATTGTGTTTTCTTAATTCAAAATTTTAAAATTTTATTTTAATAACTATATAGGATGATAAAATGAGTCCGATTTTTCAAACATTTCTATTTTATCAGCATTTTTTTCAAAGTTGGACAAAGTTTTAGTCTCGCCATCGAACCTATTTTCTTTTAGTTTTTTTGCGAACACGAACATAACATAAAATTTATATTTTTTTAGGCTTAAAAAATATAATGTTTGTCCCGTTTGCTTCACTTTTATTTTTTTGACAAAATACCCTCTTTCGTCCCTTAACTTGTGCTCAGAGTCCATGTTGGTCATTTATCTTTAAAAAGTTGCAAGTTGGTCATTTAACTTTTAAAATGGTGTCATTTTAGTCGGGTCCATCAGTTGGGGGCAAACGTCTGTTTATTTTGCTTATCTGGCAGATGACTTGACAAATGTTTGAAATCCCTAATTTTGTTCATGATCTTGCTCCTCCTAAGTTTGAAATCCCTAATTTTGAATCCCAAATCTCAAACCCCAAATCCCTAACTTAATCTAGGGTTTTTTTATTTGGCAAGCATGAAATTCGGATGTTCCTCCTCCATTTCGAAATCGAAAAGTCGGGATTCAGATGTTTGTAGTCGGTCACGATGAAAGCCCATGTGCCATTGTGGAGACATGATTGTTCTTCAAAGGGCAACTACTGTTAAGAATATGGGAAAACTTTTTTGAGGTTGTCCAAATTATAAGGTATGCAAGCTGGTTTTGTTCTCTGTTGAAGTTCTGTTTTTGTTTAAGTTATGTTTTTGTTTCTGTTTCTGTCCAAATTATAAGTTATATTTTTGTTTAATTTTAAATTCATTATCCATCATCCTCTAAACAATGAAACTTACAGGGAGGTATGCAAGCTGGTTGTGGCTTCTTTGATTGATTTTATGAGGAGATGGGTGATGAGAAGGAGCAATTTTGGATGCATAGGCTGGGTGTGGTAACTAAGGGACTTGCTGAAGCAAAAAAGGACATTGAAAAAGTGACAATGAAGAATTAGGGAAAAAGCTGATGAAATTTGAAAGTGTAATGAAGAATATCATGAAATGGAAAAATATTTTGAATTTGATGTTTGTGATGATTATCATTGTATTAGTTGTTAGAGGTAGTTAGGGTATTGAGGTTTGTTTGGAAGTAGTATGTTATGGTTTGTTTGTAAGAATTAAGTTATGTTTTGGTTGTAAGAATTATGTTTTTATGTTTAGTTAAAGTTTGTATCAGTTTTGGATTGTATCACTTCAACATGAATGTAATAGTTGGATTTTAATATATGGATTCTATCAGTTTAGTTAATTTCACTTTTTGCAGTTCAACATGAATGAATCAGTTTTAGTTTTGGATTGTATTAGTTCCACATGAATATAACAGTTAAAGATAATGTTAACTTGGTATGCATTGATAATTATCATGTCAAAGTGTTTTTAATTTGGTCTGTCAAAGAATAACCAACAGTTAAAGATTATGTTAATTTGGCCTCTCAATGATATATTTGGTATGTTATGTTTTTATATTTACTGGGTCTGTTATAGACCTGTCAAAGTTGGTCTGTTAATTTTGTCTACATTCCTACACCACATTAGACATGATTGTAGTAATATAAATTTCATGACAGGACCATTTCATAATACATAAAGTTTATTACAGGTTTTGCTTTTAGGTTCATTTCATAATACCTATAAGTTGGTTATACTTTTAATATAAAGTTCATGACAGCAGGATACATAAACAACAACAGCAACAAGATACATAAATTTGTAATACATTCCATAAAATAGACTTGTTCCACAACTGATATACATGTTCCAAAATAACAGCAGAATACTTAAACTTGTTCATGACAACAGCAAAATACATAAACTTTTAATACAACTGATACACATGTTTCACAACAACAGCAAAATACATAAACATTGTAATACATTCCACAACTAGAGTTTTCTAGGTAACTGAATACACATGTTTCACAACTAGAATTTCTTCTTTGGCGTGGTCCTCTTGGAGTAGACCTTCTTGTTACTGGTCTTGTTGGCTTCCTTACAGGCAGCGAGTGCAAGCTCTGTTTCACTTGGCTCTCTTGTGCCATCACCCGCAAACACTCCAGCACCATATGGAGAACCACCTCTAATGGAATCCAAATTGAACATTCCAGGTCCAAATGTATATCCAACAGGAACAAATAGCATTCCTTGATGAGCCAGTTGAGTGATTGTCATCCAACTGTAATAAAATCGATGCTCATTAGACTTCAATCATTTTACTTCACTAAATTGATGCTTCCCTTTAAATAAATAAATAAAGCAAAAATTATAAGAAAAATCTGTCTATATTCCATCCTAATTTCACAGGAAATTTCAAAATGGCTCTATATCATATTCCCTAATTTCACAGGGAATTTCAAAATGCCTCTATATCAAATTCCCTAATTTCATAAGCCAATTGTGGTCATTCCTTAATAAGCTTTGCATATTATCATGAAATTTATATAACCATCGTTTGATTTCATCCATACACGATAGTTAAAAATTCTATAATTTGGCAATGTAGATGTGAATATGAACCATTAATAACATGCAACTCACGTGGACTCAAGAATACAGCAGAGCTTCCTTTTCTCACATACTTACCTCTCATATATTAAAGCAAATGAAAACATGATATTACTTTCTGAATAACCAGGAGAAAGTTCGCAATTGACTAAGAGCAAAAACATCACACATCACATATCACATATAAAACTTGCAGAGCTAATAATTTGGCCTACTGAGCATTTTCTGTGTTGCTAGTAAAGATGATTCATACATACTATTGATCTTGAAAATAAACATTTTATGTGATAACACTATGCAGTAGCAAATATTAAGCCTGCTCTTCCCTATACCAAATTTTAAAAAAAAATGATATACAATATGAAAATTGAGTACCAGCCATGTTGAGTCTATCTTATAAGAAACAAGAATATAAGAAACAAAAATATAAGAAACAATAAACAGTGTTGAATACAAGCCTCTGGATATAATTTGACCCACTAGAGACTCTAGATCTATGAAGCATATGTAGAGGTTTAAGAGAAACCTTCGTTGCAGCATTAAATCAAACACATTCAAAATAATTTAATTGACATAACAAATCAAATTTCAAGTATCAAATTCTTAAGATAAACACACAAAAGAGAAACCTTCCTTGTGTAGTATTACTAACACAAAGCTAGCACTATAAGATTATCAATAAAATAAGACTATAAGTCCTAAAAAAATAACAACTAATACTCTAACAAACAATGAAAAATCATTTTGCTTCTAGAACATTTAACTACTAATATGGAAAATTAAAACCACAAGAAGAACATTGTTGCGGGCTGCCTACAAGAGACAAATTACCACATTGAGGATGAACATCAAGAAGGTACCGAGAAAATCTTGAATTTAGTGTTCAAGAAATGTTCAATTTCAACTCCAACATTACCTTCTTCCCCTGCAGCACTCCTTTTTTCAACTCCAACATTACCTTCTTCCCCTACAAGATTTCCTTTTTCAACTCCAACAATATGTTCATCCACGACAGAATCCTCATCAACCCTAAATCAGAAAACCCTTAATCCTTCGTGTCTTGAATCTTCGCGTCTGCAAACCTTGAATCGTCTTTAATGGTGGGTAATGGTGGGTTAGAATTGTTTTTCTGGGTAATGGTGGGTAATGGAAACGTTAGAATTGTTTTTCTTCCTCTAAGACACTTCATATCCACGTCAGCAGCTCCATCTGGACAAACGTGAAATTTTTTTCAAAGTTTGACTAACGGCAGCACACGGAAGGATAAACGTGACATCATTTTAAAAGTTAAAGGATCAACTTGCCACTTTTTAAAGATAAGGGACCAACATGGACCCCGAGTTAAAGTTAAGGGACGAAAAAAGTTACTTTCCCTATTTTTTTTAAAAACAAAATAAGATTTTAAACTCTCAAATATATTTGTCTAATCCCACCTTCATCCTATTTTTTTATAAATATTTGTGAAACAGTATAAATAGGATGGATGGACATGCCGGTGACCCCAACTAATATCCTTAAAATACTTGTTTGCATTAAAAAATTATTTTACAAATGAAAAATAGTAAAAAAAAATTATTTTACAAATGAACAATAGTAAAAAAAAAAAAAGGACAATTTGTTTGAATCTACTACAAGTGGAAAATGTGTTTCTAACTTTTAAAAGAAACTGCAGTTGTGATGCTGTTTTGCAAGTGCCTTAATTTACAATTCACACACTTTTTCATCATCAACAACTACAACTGCCCTACCCTTAGATGAAGGCCATGACCCACTCATCAACCCAATCCGAACTAAAGACTAATCCAAATACTTACCTTTCTTTCTCTATTTGCATTGTAACATTAACTTGCTCACAATTTTATTTTACTCCTTTTCACATCACATCCTTAAAAAAAGTAAAAAAGGTTGTATTATTTTACAAACATCAAAGAATTCAAACAGTGTCAGAAATTCAGACACACGTTGTTATTGTTTTTAAGCTAAAAGAAGAAATTGGTCTGCAGTTTTGTGATCTCAATTAAAGCTAAAGGTTGAGTGTGATGTAAGATATTGAAATAGGCATTCATGTTTCAAGTTAGTAATTATTTTAATACGAATAATGCTGTTTGTTTTTTTGTGTGTAATATTCTATATGATTAGTGATAGTTGCTGGTTAAACACTTGCTTTATTTGCTATTATTGTTACCATTACTATACGGTGAAATAAGAATGTCCATATTTAAGTACTTGACTAACAAGTTTGGTGATCCAGCTTTGGATTCTTCTATTTCAGTATATAAGATTCCTATATTTCTTCAAAGTTTATTTTTATTTTTATTTTATTCAGATGACAATGTGTTTTTTTCTTTTCTACATTTTCACTCCATGTAATCTAATAAACTCTATTTGAAAATTGTTATATATATATATATATATATATATATATATATATATATATATATATATATATATATATATATATATATATATATATATATATATATATATATATATATATATATATATATATATATATATATATATATATATATATATATATATATATATATATATATATATATATATATATATATATATATATATATATATATATATATATATATATATATATATAGAGAGAGAGAGAGAGAGAGAGAGAGAGGTGTAGAAGCTCAATGATACAAAGTAGTTATAAGATAACTAAAAACAGTTAGTTACAATCAAATACTAACTTAATTTTTAAGTAATTAACTATCAAACTAACTATTGTAAAAGCTCTTGATACTCCCCTTAAATTGGGAGGTATATGTTGCAAATTTTCAATTTGGTTATGAGATAATGAAACAAGTTTTTAGATAAGGTTTTAGTGAGAGGATCAACTAGCTGGTACTTAGATGGTGTTCTAGACTGGGTCAGAGTCTTCCCTAATGTCGAACACAGTCCAACCCATCTCTCCATCGGGAAGGGCCTAATTCATCACATTACACGGGAAGCGCTTATGCGTCTCCCCCACGGTCTCTACGCGCTCCCCCCTCGGGGACATGTCATCAGCCAACTACCCACGTCTGAGAGAACAAGTCCTTCACCTTCCGAAGTTCACGGGGCAGTTGGATCAGGATGAAGACCACATGTTGGTCTTCTCTACGCCACGTAGATCTTGACAGTTATTCGAATTTGGCCTAATGATCCTACCCAATGCAAATAATTGTTAGCTTAGCGCTGAGGCACACTATAAATACTCTCTTTCATTAGAGGGTCAGGTATTTTATTGACAACTAGCCTTTCTGTACTTGCTTCCTCTTGCTCCGTTTCTTACTTTGACATCGGAGTACCTTCTAGGTACACCCCCTTCTCTTTTTCACACCGGTGATTTCAGGAGCTCACGACGTGTTGCTAGCTGTTGATCCTTTTCTGATCTAGTAAGATCAGATGGTATGTGTATTAACTTGATGAAATCTGCATCCACATGTTTTCTAATGAAATGAAAATCTATGTCAATGTGTTTGGCCCTTTCATGAACTGTTGGATTGTTTGCCATTTGAATTGTTGATGTGCTATCACAGAAGACTTTACCAGATGGAACATTAATGTCAAATGCTCTCAGAAGCTGCTTCGACCATATCAACTCAAATGTAACTGATGCCAAGGCTTTGTACTCTGGTTCAGCTGATGATTTTGAGACCGTTGACTAGTTTTTAGACTTTCAAGCCACCGATGATTCTCCAATGAAAATGCAAAAACCTGTGGTGGTTTTTCTTGTTGTGATAACTTTCCAAATCTGCATAAGAATAAGCAGAAATATGTAGAGAAAGGTTTGAAGAAAACAATATTCCTTGACCTGATGTGTCTTTCATGTACTACAAAATGTGATTGATTTCATTCAGGTGTGGCTTTCTTGGTTTGGACATGTATTGACTGAGCTTGTGAATAACATATGAAATGTCAGGCCTAGAAATAACAAGGTATAACAATCTGCCAATGATTCTCATGTACTGAGAGACATCTTCAAGTAATGGCCATTCTTCATCATTGAAAGTGGCTATTGTTTCGCATCCTTGGAGACTGAGTTAAGAAGCCACAATGACACGGTGCTATTGTTTCGCATCCAAGAACAAAACTGAGGTGAATTTTATTCAGGTTTTAGAATCGTGTCATCACAAAACTACTCTTCTTCTTGCCATAAAGAGTCACGATCATTGCGCGACGCCATGAATTCAAGTTGTCTCCGGTGAGTGGTTGAGAAACCAAGATGACGCCGGGATGATCAGATGAATGAAGGTAATATGGATCATTGTGATTAGCCATGAAAGCAAATGATCAAGGAAGGATAGAAAGAAAGATGATGAACAAAATACAAAAAGTGAAATACGGAAGGGGAATCAAAAGATATCTACTGCTACCATATTATAGTATTGAGTATTCATGGAGAAAAATACAACGATAAATTATGATACCACATGCATTGAGTCTATGTTGCATTTGCATTTATGAGTCTTTGTGTATAAATTATGACGTTGTGGCCTTTGAGGCATATTTGAAGGATATCAATGTGTTGAATATAACTATGAGTAATATGTCGTTTATGCATTAATTGTTATACATTGATTATTATGAATTGTCTTACTCACCCTGCCTGTTTGAATGTTACCTCCACGTGGGTAACGTGCAGATGAGCAAGTTTAGCCGTGGACGCCGTCGGGGAGTATTGTGAAGTTTTAGAGTCGTTAGCCTTTATGGTTAATTTAGAGGGTCTTGCTCTGATATGTAACATCGAGTTGAGTTCTTTGAGTTGATTGTATATCATTGGGTTATTTTACCGATGTTCCCTTATGAGGAAAACATTGAGTTATATTTTGAGTTCCGCTGTATATGATGTTTTGATGTATGTTGAGAAAACCCGTGTGTTACGGAGTATTGACCAACTTTATTGACTTTGAGAAATGTACACCCTTTTGTGGCTTTTTAATGAAAGTTAATATTTTACTCTGAAATCCGTGTTATTTTGTCGTAATATCTGCGGGGTAGAATAAGGGTGTTACATCACACAAGAAAGGTTGTGCCCTAAACGCCTGAATAATCATGGATGTAAGGATAATTATAATGCAGCCATTGTGCAAGATGATTATGAATCATTTGATGTCCTGGTAGTTTCAAGCAGCAATTCTTACAAGAAATGGATTATAGATTCAAGTTGTATTTGCCACATGACTACAAACAAAGACATGTTTGAGGAATTATGTGATCAAGATGACAGATCAATGTTGTTTGGAAACAACAAAGCCTCCAAAATTACAGGTATTGGATCTGTGAGATTCAAGTTTCATGATGAGTCAATACAGTTATTGACTTGTGTCAAGTATGTTAAATTCAAACCCTGTTGTAACACCGACAAATCCTCAATTCAAGATGAGTATAATTCAAAGTCCTAGTACTGAAGTAAAACAAAAATCCTATATGAGTAGAATTTTGCATGATAATATAGTATGTTCTTTGATGTATGTTATGGTCTATATGAGGCCAGACATAACATACAGAGTGAACCTTGTAAGCAGGTATGTGGCAATTCCTTGGAAGGCACACTGGAAAACTCTGAAGTGGATTATGAGATACATAAAAGGATCCCTAGGTAGGGTCCTGATTTATGGTGGAGCCATGAGTGATGGTGAAGCCGAAGTCAAAGGATTTGTCGACTCTAACTATGAAGGATGCATGAATGTATGAAAATCTCTTTCTGGATATGTTTTCACTATGTTTGGTACAACAATCAGTTGAAAAACTTCTCTTCAGAATGTTGTTGCCTTATCAATCACTGAAGCTGAATATATTATCTTTACTGAAGTTGTGAAAGAAGTATTGTGACTTGAAGGGTTTGTTAAGGAACTGAAACTTTAAGGTTGAGTTATCACTGTTAAATGTGATAGTCAACGTTCCATAAATTTGTTGATGAATTCAATATATTGTTAGAGGACAAAACACATTGATGTTAGGCTGCATTTCGTCAAGGAAAAGATCAAAAGTGAAGAAGTCAAAGTGATGAAAGTTTCGACAAATCACAATGCTATAAATATGATCACCAAATAATTTTCAAGTAGCAAGTTCTTCCACTATATTAAGTTGATAAATCTACATGATGAAAGTTAGTTGGTACAACGTTTGTCACAACATATCAAAACAAAAACAATTATATTTACGATAAACTTTCATAGCCCAACACAATATAATGTGTATGTGAGAGAGAAAAAGAAAGATATTTATATAATTTTTAAAATAAAAATTATTCAAAAAAGAGAAATTAAAAACAAAAATTATTGAAATTTAAAAAATAAAATAACTGTTGTAAAAAAACTTAAATAATTTTTTGTGAATTTTTAAAAGAAAAGAAAGTCCATTGAATTTGTAAAATGATATGGATAGATTAGATGTAATTCATTAAATAAAATTATTATTACTATTTTATATTGGTCTTCGATTTGAATTAGGAACAAATTTTAATATTGATGAGTTTGTTTAAATTGGTCAAAATTCAAATCTTAAAATTTTCACACAACAGTGTACCTTGTCGGGTGAAAAATCAAAACTTTCTCTCTCTATCTTTTCATAATTCTCTCTCCAAAAATGCTTTGATTCAAACTTTTGTTCTCTGTCTAGGTTCTCACCACCCACCCATCACTTTCGGTGTTTTTTACATTAACCCACTAACCCTTGTTTTTCTTTGTTCCCACTCACTCTTCTTCTTCACTCTCTCTCACATTACAACAAGAAAAAAGATTAATCATAATTTCATACGAGTGTGTGTGAGAGAGAAAGAGAGAGAGAATATGCCAACAATTCACACCCCACCACCATCTCACTCCTCACACAAAACAAACAATACATATATATAATTATATGTGTATATATATAGAGAGAGAAACATAGAGAGAGAGTGGAAAAGTTAGTTCAGATCAGAAACATGAGAGCAGAAAGAGCAGGTAGAGTGTGAAGAGGTTAGTTTTGTATTTTGGGAACTGGGAATTTTGTCTATAAAAGAAAAGTTAAGAAATTTATTTCAAATGTCAAAAGAATCTGAAGAGATTAAAACTATAGAGCAATGGAAATGGTCTGAAATGCAAGGACTTGAGCTTGTGAGTGATGATATCAACTCTTCTGACCCTTATAGAGGGAACCTTCCAACAGTAACAGAAGAAGGTGTTACTGTTACTGTTAATGGTTCTGAGGAAATGGAAGAAGCTAAGAAAGATGGTGATGATGGTGGTAAGGAGAAGAAGGGTCAGAGTGTTGATTCTGTTGGGTTTGGAGAGCTTTTTAGGTTTGCTGATGGGTTGGATTATGTGCTAATGACAATTGGAACTGTTGGAGCAATTGTTCATGGTTGTTCTTTGCCTATTTTTCTTAGATTCTTTGCGGATCTTGTTAACTCTTTTGGGTCAAATGCTAATAATTTGGACAAGATGACACAAGAAGTTGTCAAGGTGAAAAAATTACAACAGATGGCAGAATTTAATGTTTGATGCTTTTTGTGATTTTTCTATTTTTGGAAAGTGAATATGAGTTGTTGTTTTTTGCAGTATGCATTTTACTTTCTTGTGGTGGGTGCTGCTATTTGGGCATCTTCATGGGCAGGTTAGTTGTTTGTTTCCAATTGAAGTTGAAGAACAAGTTTTTGTCTTTTTTTGGTTTTGAAGTTTTTTTATGTTTTGGTTTTCAATTGTTTGGAGTTATGGATAATGATGTGGAAAAGGGTTGGACTTATTGCAGAGATTTCGTGTTGGATGTGGACCGGAGAGCGGCAATCGACCAAGATGAGGATCAAGTATCTCGAAGCTGCTTTGAAACAAGATATTGAGTTCTTTGACACCGAGGTTCGAACTTCGGACGTTGTTTTCGCCATCAACACGGATGCTGTCATGGTCCAGGATGCCATTAGTGAGAAGGTTAGATGAATGAACAACTGTTGTGTTTTTTCATTAGATTGGAATTGGGTTGGACCAGTTTTTGAGTTGTGCATTTGGTTTTGTGCAGTTGGGAAATTTCATTCACTACATGGCTACTTTTGTTTCTGGTTTTGTTGTTGGATTCACTGCTGTTTGGCAATTGGCTTTGGTTACTCTTGCTGTTGTTCCTATGATAGCCGTAATCGGAGGCATTCATACCACAACTTTGGCGAAGCTCTCTAGTAAGAGCCAAGAAGCTCTTTCTCAAGCTGGCAACATCGTAGAACAGGTAAAGAATAAGCGCGTGTTTGGTTTCACGTTTGTAGCACCCAAAATTGATTCTGGACGTGTAGAATTGATTTTGATGTGTTTGGCTGCTCTCGAGTAGAATTGATTATACTTTAGAGAATTGATTCTATTTGAAGTTAATTTTTTAGGCTTTTGAATCTAAACGTGATTTTGATGTAGTTTAAATTATAATCTGTCTCAATTTCACTTTTTCTGGAATTGAGGTGATTTTTTGTTGTTGAAATTGCAGACGGTTGTGCAAATCCGAGTAGTGCTGGCATTTGTTGGTGAGTCTCGAGCGCTACAAGGCTACTCATCATCCTTGAAGGTTGCTCAGAAGCTTGGCTACAAAACAGGTCTTGCAAAGGGAATGGGATTAGGTGCAACTTACTTTGTTGTTTTCTGTTGTTATGCGCTTCTTCTATGGTACGGAGGCTTTCTTATACGGCATCACGAAACCAACGGAGGACTTGCCATTGCAACCATGTTCGCTGTCATGATTGGTGGAATGTGAGTACTAGTAGAACATTTTGTGTTTTGGGAAACAAAACCATAGTGATTGAATTGGAGTTTTTAATGTTTAATATGTTTTAACGATTTGGTTTAATTTATGTAGAGGTCTGGGGCAATCCGCGCCGAGCATGGCTGCGTTTACAAAGGCGAGGGTTGCAGCTGCTAAGATTTTCCGGATAATTGATCACAAGCCTGGAATTGACAGAAACAGCGAATCGGGATTGGAATTGGAAACAGTTACTGGACTTGTGGAGCTGAAAAATGTCGACTTTTCGTATCCCTCTAGGCCCGAGGTTAAAATCCTCAATGACTTTTCCTTGAATGTTCCTGCCGGAAAAACCATAGCTTTAGTCGGTAGCAGTGGCTCTGGCAAGAGTACTGTTGTTTCTCTTATTGAGAGATTCTATGACCCAACTTCAGGTAAATTTCGAAAAACAACAGGTTTTATTTTATTAAAGATTGAATTGAGATTGTAAATTTTATGTTAATTTCGGTTAAATTGTTCCGAAAAATTGGGTGCAGGACAAGTTATGCTAGACGGACAAGACATTAAAACTTTGAAGCTTAAATGGCTGAGGCAACAAATAGGACTTGTGAGTCAAGAGCCTGCTTTGTTCGCTACCACGATTCGAGAAAATATACTCTTGGGAAGACCTGATGCAAACCAGGTTGAGATTGAAGAAGCTGCTAGGGTTGCTAATGCTCATTCTTTCATCGTAAAACTTCCCGAAGGCTATGAAACTCAGGTTAGTCAACTTAGCTCAAGAAAATGCTTGTTGTCGACGAATTAATGGTTCCTTTGTTAAATTAATCACACCATTAGATTTGAATTATATAAAAATAATAAGTTGTCTTTAAAAAAATATATTGGCATTAACAATGTACACAGAAACATGGTGATAACAAAAAAGATGAATATTTTATTCCACAACTGTTATTAACAATGTGTACAGAATCATGGTGATGCTTTGACTATTAATTCGGTCAAACCTGGCGCAGGAAGTGTTGTTTATCCATTGTATCTGACAAAAGACCAAAAGGGTAACATGCTTCAGTCAACTTGTACACATGTTCATAACAGAAAATATGTGGACCACAAAAAAGTTATTCATTAATCATAAGTTTAATCTAACTGAATAAACTATTTCTGTTCAAACTCTAAATAAACTAATTATGAATCGTAGAAAGAATAATCATACGCTATACAATACTATAGTAGAAAAATGGAATAAAATAATACGACTATTGGTGGCAGGTAGGAGAAAGAGGACTGCAACTTTCCGGAGGGCAAAAACAACGAATAGCGATAGCAAGGGCAATGCTCAAGAATCCAGCGATTCTTCTCCTTGATGAAGCAACAAGTGCGTTGGATTCTGAATCGGAAAAGCTGGTGCAAGAAGCACTTGACCGGTTTATGATTGGCAGAACAACTCTTGTAATTGCTCATCGTCTCTCGACGATTCGCAAAGCTGACCTTGTAGCCGTGATTCAACAAGGAAGTGTTTTTGAAATTGGAACTCACGACGAGCTCTTCTCCAAAGGTGAAAATGGAGTCTATGCCAAGCTCATTAAGATGCAGGAGATTGCTCATGAAACTGCTATGAATAATGCTAGAAAAAGTAGTGCAAGGTAGTTTTCACCAATGTTTCAAGTTCATCTTATAACTGGCACTAGTAGATATTTTGAGCTGAACATAAATGTCATTTTTATCTGCAGGCCTTCAAGTGCAAGAAACTCGGTTAGCTCGCCGATAATTACTAGGAATTCTTCTTATGGACGATCACCGTACTCACGTAGATTGTCTGATTTCTCTACATCAGATTTCAGTTTGTCACTAGATGCATCTCATCCAAATTACAAGCATGAAAAACTTGCCTTCAAAGATCAAGCCGGTTCCTTCTGGAGACTAGTTAAAATGAACTCTCCTGAATGGCTTTACGCTTTAATTGGCTCAATCGGTTCAATTGTTTGTGGATCACTTAGTGCGTTTTTTGCTTATGTTCTTAGTGCTGTTCTCAGTATCTATTATAATCCGGACCACAAATACATGATCCGAGAAATAAATAAGTACTGCTACTTGTTGATTGGCCTTTCATCAACTGCACTTATCTTCAATACATTGCAACACTTCTTCTGGGATATTGTTGGTGAAAATCTTACGAAACGTGTGAGGGAGAAAATGCTGGCGGCCGTGCTTAAGAATGAAATGGCCTGGTTTGATCAGGAGGAAAATGAGAGTGCAAGGATTGCTGCAAGGCTAGCTCTTGATGCCAACAATGTCAGATCAGCCATTGGAGACCGGATTTCGATAATTGTGCAGAATACTGCACTTATGCTTGTTGCTTGTACTGCAGGGTTTGTGCTGCAGTGGCGTCTTGCCCTTGTCCTCATTGCTGTATTCCCCGTTGTTGTTGCAGCCACTGTTTTGCAGGTTTGTTTATTATTCCCTTTGTTTCTTTTTAACTGTCGCATTAGTAGAAAAAATTGTTTCTATTTAGTTTTTCATTTTCAAAGATAAATGCGGCATTGATTATTGTTGTGTTTTGTACAGAAAATGTTCATGACTGGTTTCTCTGGTGACCTGGAAGCCGCGCATGCCAAGGCCACACAACTAGCTGGGGAGGCTATAGCCAATGTAAGGACTGTTGCAGCCTTTAATTCAGAAGCAAAAATTGTTCGCATTTTTGCTTCCAACCTTGAAACTCCGTTACAAAGGTGCTTTTGGAAGGGACAGATTTCTGGAAGCGGATACGGAATAGCTCAGTTTGCACTTTATGCTTCGTATGCACTTGGTCTTTGGTATGCTTCATGGTTAGTGAAACATGGAATATCTGACTTCTCTAAAACCATCCGAGTTTTTATGGTCCTCATGGTCTCTGCCAATGGTGCTGCCGAGACATTAACGCTGGCTCCCGAGTTCATCAAAGGAGGTAGAGCCATGAGATCAGTCTTTGATCTCCTTGACCGTAGAACTGAGATTGAACCAGATGATCAAGATGCTACTCCTGTTCCTGACCGTCTTCGTGGTGAAGTTGAACTTAAACATGTGGACTTCTCGTATCCCACTAGACCAGATATGCCAGTTTTTCGCGACCTTAATCTCCGTGTTCGAGCCGGCAAAACTCTTGCCCTTGTTGGACCTAGTGGCTGCGGCAAGAGCTCGGTGATTGCACTTATACAGAGATTCTATGATCCAACGTCCGGCCGAGTCATGATCGATGGAAAGGACATTAGAAAATACAACCTCAAGTCCTTAAGAAGACACATTTCTGTGGTACCTCAAGAGCCATGCCTATTTGCTACTACTATTTACGAAAACATTGCATACGGCCACGACTCAGCAACAGAAACCGAGATAATCGAAGCCGCGACACTCGCCAATGCTCACAAGTTCATATCTTCTCTACCGGACGGATACAAAACCTTTGTAGGGGAGAGAGGCGTCCAACTCTCCGGGGGACAAAAACAAAGAATAGCAGTTGCTCGCGCTTTTTTGAGGAAAGCCGAGCTTATGCTTCTTGACGAGGCAACAAGTGCACTTGATGCCGAATCTGAGAGGTCTGTTCAAGAGGCTCTAGACCGCGCTTCTACAGGAAAAACAACCATCATTGTTGCACATAAGTTATCGACTATCAGAAACGCAAATGTGATTGCTGTGATCGATGATGGTAAAGTAGCCGAGCAAGGTTCACATTCGCAGTTACTGAAAAATCATCAAGATGGGATATACGCGCGCATGATTCAATTACAAAGGTTTACACCCAACCAGGTAATTGGTATGGCATCTGGTTCGAGTTCTTCAACATGACGAAAAGATGATGAAAATAGCAGCAACAGGAATATATGCCATACATATATACTCATTTATAATTATTGGCATTTTTTGTCTAGAAAATAGTATATAGTTTGTCTATTATTAATTCCTACTCTTTGTTTTAATGTCTTATTGAAGAATGTATGTATGTATGTTCTTGTCCTTGTGAATGTTACTAAGAAAATTAATGACAGATGAATTGATGCTCATCCTTATTAATTTATTGAAGGCTTCCTCTTTTTTAGTCAATAGCCATCAAATTTTGCTTCTTCTCATTCTCTTATACAACTCAATGTCTATTGTATGGTAACATAAACAAGTGCTAAAGCATTATGCTGCACACCAAAAGGATTTTGTTTAGGTAATGCAAAATATGACAAGTCTTGAATGGATATTGTGAAGTCAAGCTTTCAATGAGATAATTTTGATGAAAGACAATCTATAATGTAAAGACATGATCAAATGTTAAAGGATGGAAGAAATTACTCAAATGACTATATGATGAATGATTGAATAAGATGGTAATTATGATATTTCATAGTTACATATAAACTTAAATACTCAAATTATCTAAAATCAATCTATGACATCTCATATAAATTTATGTCTTTATAAATTCATATCTTTGCATTTTATATTTAAAATTTTTTATATAATCATTAAAATGAAAAAAATAATTTTTAAGCAAGACAAACGATTGCACGGGAGCATCAATCGATTGTAATAAGTCAAATTTGCAATTTTTTAAGGCTAGCAATCTATTGCATGGGATGAGCAATAAATTGTCACTACTTAAAATTTCAAATTTTTTTCAAACGTTTTAAAGGATCAATCGATTGACCATCCCTCTCAATCAATTTTTCAAAATATTGTGATGCTACAACCAAATGATGTATGTATCTCGTTATACTGATTTTGAATCATTTGGTTCACTGATTTCTAACTGATCTTACCGGATCAGAAAAGGATTAGCAACCAGTAACACGTCGTGAGCTCCTTAATTCGCCGATGGTGGAGAAGGGGAGGGGGTGTACCTACAAGGTACTCCGATGACAAAGTAAGAGACGAAGTAGAAAGAACAAGTATGCAAAAAGTGTAGAAAGAATAGAATACCTGACCCTCTAGTGAAAGAGAGTATTTATAATATGCCCCCAGCACTGGGCCAACGGTTACTTTGCATTGGGTTGGATTGCAAGACCCAATACGAGTAACTGCCAGTGTTTACGTGGCGTAGGGAAGACCAGCACATGGTCTTCGCCCTGTATCAACTGCCCCATGATCTCCAGAAGGTGGGTGACCTGTTCTTTTGAACGCGGGTAGTTGCCTGATGACGTGTCCCCGCGTGGGGAGCACGTGGAGACCGCGGGGGAGACGTGTGAGAGCTCGCTGTGAGCGTTGATGGATTGAGTCTTCATTGGACCCTCCCCGACGAGGAGCTGGGTTGGACCGTGTCCGACGGTAGGCCAACCTCTGCCCTAGTCTAGAACAGGAGCCCCCCAAGTCGTTGCTCTGCAACAGAGAAGTAATGACTTAAGAGTCAGTTCAAATGTCGATGACCTATTCGGGGGAGCATTGTGCGTGTCCGAAACACTAAGCTCGGGCACGAAGCGTGTGACCAAAAGTAGGAACTTCTCGACAAGACAGGAGCTCACGGGGAGACCTGTTTATCAATTGTAATCTTGGCTCTTTCCTTGTTTCCTCGGGGATATGTCTCCGGCGGGTGATGTGGCCGGCAATGTGACGAAAGCGGAAGGGAACGGGCATGTCTGGTTTCGAGCAGGAGAGGGAATTGAAAGGACATGTGTGGTGTCTTCTAGGGCCACGTGTCAAGAGTAATAAATTCCTATGGCGACTATGCGTAAAGATACTTGAGTGCCTAGCGATGCCTCGCTTCCCGATGCCTCTTCTTTCAAGTAAGTCTCTGGCCTTTTCTCAGATTTTATGAATTTTTCGGCTGTTTATGCATTTTTCGGTGATTTCTCTGGGGAGCTCATGAAGTTCCTGGGGAACGTATGAAGTTTTCGGCGACTTTCATGAAGTTTTCGGCGAGCTCATGAAGTTTCCAACGACTTTCATGAAATTTTTGGCGAGCTCATGAAGTTTTCGGCGCTCCTATGAAGTTTCTGATGAAGACGTCGGGAAGTTCATGAGGATTCTGGAAAACTTCATGAAGTTTTCGATGAAGGCCTCGGGGACCTATGATGGAGGTCTCAGGGAGCCCTGCTTCCCTTGAATGCGTGAACATTGCGAGGAAGTCTCTTGTCGAGGAGGCTTCCCGTGTTCGGCTGGAGAGATCTTACACGCTGAGAAGCCTTTCTATCAGAAGGGAGGCTCATTGTCTCGCGTCGAGGAGAGCCTCCTCGTGGACGGGCCTTTCTATCAAGGAAGGAGACTCGCTACTCTGCATCGAGGAGAGTTTCTCAAGAGGCTATTCGCTCTTTCACTTGATTTGCGGTGGAAGGGTGGATTTGATCTTAAATGTCGAATTCACCATTTTCCTCTGCTTTTCAAGTAAAATGGCCGCAAGGATTGAGGGTGTTATTGTAATCGATGACGAAGTCGAGTCCGATATTCCTGTTGAGAAAATTGGGACCGAGCGAGCTTGCACGCCAATAGATTGGCCTAGGCAGGAACCCCTTGGCATCGCGTCACGCTTCACCAACGACGACTCAAACGCCTTTCCCACAGTCGAGGACTCCGCTGAGGGATCTTCCCCGAGTTGGATGGTTTATAAGTCCAAAAAAAAGCATCACATCTGCTCGAGGTTCAAGGGTATGAGGTTTCTGATGTATGAGTTCGTGTTTCGGAAAGCAGGGCTTCGTCTGCCCTTTAGTGACTTCCAGAAAGTAGTGTTCCAGTGGCTGCATCTGGAGCCTTTGCATCTCCACCCCAACGCGATTGCGTTCGTGCGAGCGTTTGAACTTGTGTTCCAACACCTCTACATTAGGGCCACACTCCCCTTGTTCTTTCATACTTTTCATCTACAACGGAAATCTTTCCAAGGCCGACATAGCTGTGTATCCCTAAAGCAGCCGAGGAAGTTGTTCCAAGCATACCAGGATTATGTATGTGCCTTTAAGGACAGGTACTTCGTCGTGAAGCATGTGTCGCATGTGGCCGTCGACTCCCTATACGACCTTGTGGTCAAAGAGGAGGACGGGCAGCAAAAAGAGTTATTAGAGTCGAAGTTCCCCCTTGAGTGAGAGGAGGACCACTTCAAGAAGGGCACAAACAACTACATCGCCAAGCCCAGCAATCTGAATGTCGATGATCGCCTATCTTACAAAAAGATAGTTTAGTTTATCTCCAGTTTCACTCCCGCCAAATGCGTCAACAAGGACGAGATTTTTATACTGGACAAGCGCGGGAAGATTTGCCGCGAGTCTCGATTGATTAACACCAAGACCCTCCTCGAGTGCGGGTCTGACGAGTCGGCCTTTGTGAGGGAAAAGCCTCATATATAGATGTGCTCGTTTCGATGATGTCAAAAACCAGTTCCATAAAAAATATATATGTTGGACGTTGTCACCATGTCATATTTGCATGTCTTGTCTCTCATAATTCAAACGCTCGTCAAAATCATGATTGTAGCATATAGAGATAGTTAAATCTGTGTTTCATATAAGGTTGACTTAGTTAATGTTGTTTGCCATACTATAGGTTTCATCAAATATGTCTTAATGCATGAATATGGGCATTTTTGCCTATTTCAGGGTTTTGAGTCGACCCAAAACCTGCTCCAGTCGACTCACACAACAAGTATTTTTAATGAATTAGTCTCAGGAGGGCTCACGTGGACCCTCTAGTCGACTCATACTGTGACCATTTCCATTTGGATAAAATTGCATGTTGCGCGTCGACGCATGCTATGCTCCGGTTGACGCATGGTCCTGATTTCTGCACAATCTTGAATTCGGGTAAGCTCAGGTCGACCCCCTCTACTGCATAGGTCGACCGCTCGTTGTTTTGTGTCAAAATCATGTTATGTCAACTGCTTTTGTGAGTCTGTTTTGTTTGTTATGTCAGTTATGTTTCATATATAAGTTGAGTTGTATTTTCATTTCACAAAACTAAGAAAACAAGAAAATTGAAATTTACGTGTCGATTTGGTTCTCATCATCCTCATTCTCTTCATAGTATTTCACAACAACTACACATAATTATTTTTGTTGTGCATTGTGCATGTTTGAGGTGATAACGTCCAAAGTCGAAGATTGGTTTAATCTTGTTTGGGTTGAGTAATCGGCAGGTTTTTCTTGAATAAAACCGTTAGGGTTTTGCCCTCCAAGAATCTCAGATTTTGGTTTTTTTTTGCACGAACCGGTCCATCACAGATTCAGCCGAGCGAAGGTAATCGAATAGCAGGAGGTTCTGTCGGTTTAATAGCGGTAAACAGTGGATTATGAGTGGAAGATTCGGGTTCGACACGTGGGTGACTGAAATCAGCCGGGTCAGATTTGAAGACTGAGGGTTGTTCAAAAAGAGTGTCGTAATCGGAGGTTTATTCACCGCGTTCAAATGTCTTGATTCAACTTGAATCAAGGGGCAAGAAGAAATAGGCTCTACAACAACAAATTGTGTTCGATTGTTTGATCTCTATTTTCTTCTTGTATAAACATTGACCAACGGGTTATATCTATCTATATACAAGTCTCAATTCTATTGTTAGAATTGAGGGCAGACGTACCCTGAGCGAGGATGACGGGGGAACTGTCTCAACAAATTGTTGTGTCTTTTTATTTATGTTTATATTGCTAAATTTTTGAGTTTTTAGTGCAAACGATTGTGTCAATCAAATTCTGATTTGAGTTATGCTCAACTACTTTAAAGCTAATTACAATCATTGATTGTAATAGAAAACTTGAGCACTTAACTCTCAAATAGAATTTACTTGTAGAGCTCCGCACTCCAAGTGTTTGATCAATTGTGTGAACTAAAAACATTTTGTGTTGTCTTTTCAAATTGTCTATATTTTAAAGGCATTGGAACTAGTCAGACTTTATTGTGAAAATAATCTAATTGAAGTGTGATTGAAGTAGTGATTCTCATATCTCATTTATCAGATTCCATAGGATTTACGCATATCTAGTTTTCTAGTAATAGTTTGTTTTAGACGTGTATATTTCCTCGGCCGCATCCGCCTTAAACAATTTTAAAAACCAAATTTTGGTAGCGCCGACTCTGTTTTAAACAAGCGATCTATTCAACCCCCCTTCTAGATATGCGCCATCGTCTAACAACCTTGAGGTTCCTAGGTTGTGGGTATTTTCTTTGCTCTCTTATGTTCATTTTTAATTGTCGTATTGACTTGTTTCCCCTTTTCTCTGTTGCAGGTCAGATGTTGAACCTTCAAGAGCGTGTGATGAAGCTCGTGGCAACCAAGGGCGCGAAAAAGGCTGCCAAGGGCAGAGTTGCTCAGGTCCAACAGATACTGAAGTTCTATCAACAGGCTTGTGATTCCTCCTCCCCACAGTGTAGCCAATCTCCTCCCTCGCAAGAAACTTCGTCAAAAAGGCAGTGTACTGATGACTCAGTGTCTGTCGACCTTCCTGAGAACGTGTCCAGGGAGAAGTTCGCACTGCCTCCTTGCTACCTCAATCATAATTTCTTCTGCGGGAGCAACTCCCCGACTATGGTCGAGTTCGAGACCAAGGCAATCATGGGTATCGATGGGCGTCCAGGAGGAAGAATTTGTCGAAGGACATGACCGCTATGATGAGGATCTTCGAAATGGCCTTAGTCCTCAACATTGAAACCAACCCGAACTCCGAGCTGAAGAAGCTATAGGCCTAGGGGAAAAGAATCGACTCTAGACTAAGATCGCTGAACTAGAGACTGCTGCCAAGCCCGCTGAGGATGAAACAGACGAGGAAAGAGCCCTCGCCACCCGTGATGCCCCTGTCGTCCGGATCTGGGAACTGGAGCAGGACTGCTTAGGAGCTCTCGAGGTGGGGTTTAGCGGTGCTGTGGAGCAGCTCCAAATTGTGTATCATGAGGCCTAGTTTGTCCTCGAGGGGATCGTCCCGTACCATCATGTGGTTTCCCTCGAGATGCCGGACGATGAAGCTGGTTAGAGCGATGAATAGCCTCGGTCTGAGGAGGAAATTATTGTTTAGTTCTTTTTAGCTGTTTGGCATGTACGCCATTTGAATTGTTGATTAGTCCGGTCTGTGTGCCATAGTTTGTAATCTGACTTTGCTCGGCCTGCGTGCCATGGGTTTTGATTTGTAATGTTTGAACAAGGGGCTCAACCCGTCATAATGCATGGTGCCTTATCATTTGGTATGTTCATATTTTGCGTGTGATGTTGTATGTCAAATATATGTTTTATTTGTATTTGTGTATTTTTACTAATTTATTGGGGATTTTGCTCGACGTAGTTGGTCCTCGACCGTGCGAAGAACTGGCCGAGAGGTTAGAGTTGGATTCCGACTGTCAGCGAAGCTAAGAGCTCGACCGAGGTCTTCGTTTCGTGGCATAAACTTTCTATCGCGAGTTAAGTGTTCTGCCTAATTATTACGGCAACGATGGAGCTTAATAAGTATACCTTTAACATTTTCTTGCTATATGATACCTACACAGTAAAGCATATGGCGTAGGAAATACCTTTACAATCGAATTCATCAACGCGATATCATTATTAGTGTCATTCATATGTGGCATATTTTTTTTTGGTATTTCAGCATGTCCTGACACATTTCCAAACCCCATGTGACATTATCCTCTTTTCACATTCCAAAAACACAAAGCCAACTATATAATTCATATGTGTAGAAGTAACACCAATAATTTTTAGAATAGGGATTTTGTACTTGTTGGTCTTATATGTTGAATCAATTATCAGAGTCGTGAGAAATATGTTGAACAACATAATAGAATCAAGATGAGCTCAAAATATATCTCGATCAGTTTTTCCATCCTCGCACACTCTACACCAAGATGCATTATGATCATCATCCAACAACTTCAACAATTGTTGCATTGCATATCATGACCAATATCCTTGTTGTTTCGTTGGGAATATTGTATTCTTGCTTAATATTTGAGACACTTTCGAGTCCTCTCCTTTTCAAAGTTTTGAGTGTGTTTTTTGGTTGAACAATGTTCAATATCATGTTTGAAACAAGTTTGTTATCTTCAGAATTCAGACGACATGCAATTGAATAACCAATTAACTTAAGACACAATCCATGATTATGTATATCACAAATCACATTAAACTTCCATGCATTATTCGATTTGTGATACTCGTGCAACTTAAAAGGAATCTATATTTTCTCGTTTTGGTGTCATCATGTTTTAACTCCTGAATAGGTTCTTTATACTACCCAATTTTTTCACATCTCATTGTAACAAGGAAGACATTATTGAGTGTACCTAAAACCTTAACCCGTCATGCAAAAAAATGAGGCGAGTAGGGGGAGCCTGTAGGAATTGCACATTTAAAGTATAAAAATTGAAAGGAAAAAAAAAAGTATGTTAAAGGTCATACCCATAAAAGCCCGCAAAAAAATAGGGTGGCGTGAGACCAAAATATTTGAGGGCGCAGGCCTAAAATGTCAATCCACCCTGCAAAAAAAGTGTGGAAAAAATAGGTATTCCTGACAAGTCGAGCATGTTTTACCATCCATTCCTCATAGAAACTTGAAAATACCTTTTGCACCGAAAAAAGCTAATGTATCTAAGGATGGTGATCCGAAATTACTCCAACAAGGTGTTGTAAATGTTGATGTTTGAAAACAATTTACTAATAAACATGTGTTTACTTTATGTGTACATATGCTTTAATGGGTCTGCAGAAGCCTGTCAAATTAGGGGAATTTACTAATGAACAAGTGATTAATAAGCTCATCAAAAAATTTGTCACCTAAACAAATAGCTTATTGATTCCATAAATCAACCAAGTTTTTTTAGCATATTTTTGCCTTTATTCACGTGTTACAAAATTTTTATGTTATAGACTTCTGAAAAGATGTATTTTCTTCAATAAAGTTTTCATCATTCACCACCTTTAATCATATCTCACTCACCTTACTATTGAATTCAAACCTAAAACTCTTTAGTTATTAGTCTTAAATCTCTTGGGTCTCACTAACATAACAAACTAGATTAGTATTGTTGAGATATAATATAATCCAAGTTGTTGAGGCCCAAGCACAAAGTTAATTAGGGTTTTATGTTGTTATATTTATTACTTAGTAGTTAAGTCAAATAGTTGTATATAAATAGATACTCCTCGTAATCAATATCATTACTTTCAATACAATCCTTATTTCATTATTCTCTCTCTTTCTCTCCTCACTAAAAGTGTCTCACGCACTAACAAATTGGTATCTAGAGCTCTAGTTATATTCTTGATTGTGTTTTCAAGAATCACAAGTTGGTGATCGTGTTTCCAGGATCATGGTTGTTAATCAATCACTGCAAAGATGAATGGTACTAATGGCATTCTGAATTCTCTTCCAATTCTTGACAGCAAGAATTGGATCTGATAGAGAAAATATATGCAATATGTGTTTGCCTTTCATGAAACCCTAAAAGTGGTTACTAACGGAAAACCTAAGCTTGCTAAGAATTCAACCAATGCTCAGAGAGTCGCGAACAAGGAGGCGAGGAAGAAAGATTGCAAGGTCGAATATTGCATTCAATCGGCGGTAGATTCAGCAAATTTCGACAATATCTCTCATGCTGAATTGGAGAATAAGGCATCATATATTCTTTTCAAGTACTATGAAGAAGGTGAGAAAATTAAAGTCATCAAATTGCAGACTTTGCGAAAGCAGTATGAATTACTGCAGATGGGGGAAGATGAAAAGATTGAAGGCTATGTGTCAAAGGTGTAGAATCTCGTCCATCTCATGAAGGGTTGTAGTGAAACCTAACTGATAAGATGATAATTGAGAAGGTAATGCGTACATTGACCTCTCACTTTGATCACATTATCGTAGCTATTAAAGTATCCAACAATCTTTAAATCCTAAAACTGGAAGATTTGGTTGGTTCGTTGGAGGCAAATGAGATTAGGATTGTTGAAAGGAAAGGGGTTCAGGATTTAATACAAGCACTGAAGGTTCAGACTTAGAAGAAGCATGGTGGTTGCAAAAAATTCAAAGGCAAAGGAGACGAGGCTCGGAGCAAGAAATCTTGGTCAAACCCTCAAAAGCATAAGGTCGAATATAGGGCTTATGAATCCTCGAAAAGAGGAGAGGGAAACTCCTACGAGAAAGACAAAGAAATAAAAAGGTGTGCAATGATATAATTGTGAAAAATGGGGTCACTTGGCCAAGAATATTTGGTACAATAAAGACAAGGGATCAACAAAAGGCAAGGAGGAAGGAGCAAACCTTGCACACTAAGATTTAGATGATTCTGAAGATACGGTAGCTATGGATGCAGTTGCAGATGACCATGTCGACTACAAGATCTGGTTCCTTGACTCGAGTTGCTCGAATCACATGACTGGTCGAAAAATGTGGTTAGAAAATTTTAACTCGCCAAAGAAGATCAAGGTCAAACTTGCTGATAATAGCTCATTGCAAGTCGAAGGTACTGGCAACATAGTTATTCAAAGGAGCAATGGAGAAAAAGTTATGATTAAAGATGTACTATATGTACCTGGAATGAAGTGCAACCTACTAAGCATTGGATAACTAGTCGAAAAAGGTTTCTCATTGATTATGAAAGATGGTGCCTTAGAACTATTTGACACTTAGAATAATTTTTTCTTGAAATCTCCTTTGTCAAAGAATAGGACATTCAAGACCATGATCAGTTCGACTAAAGTACAATGCCTAAAAACTATTGTCGACTACAAGCATAGTTGGTTGTGGCATTTGAGGTTTGGACATTTGAACTTTCAACCACTAAATCAAGTGATTACTCAAGATATGGTAATTTGTATACCAAGCCTAGAAATGCCTGACAAACTCTGTAAAGGTTGTCTAGTCAGAAAGCGATCCAGAAAGTCTTTGGTTTTGACTATGCCAATGAGATCCTCTTGCATACTAGAAGTAGTACATTCACATGTATGTGACCTATTTGAGAATCATACCATTGGTGGAAACATATATTTTGTCTCATTTGTCGATGAGTATAGTCAAAAAATTTGAATCTATATGATCAAGCGAAAGGACAAAGTATTTGCAATCTTTAAGAGATTCAAAATACTTGTCGAAAACCAGAGTGAAAAGAAGATCAAGATCCTGCGAACAGATGGAGGTGGCAAATATACATCAAAGATGTTTGAAGAATTATGTGTATAAAATGGTATTGATCATGAGGTAACTGCTTCTTACACGCCTCAACATAATTAAATAACATAAAGAAGAAACAAAATCATATTGGACATGGCGAGAATCATGCTGAAGCGGAAGAATTTGCCAAGTTTCTTATGGGGTGAAGTTGTTTCCTCTATTATTTATATTATGAATATGCGCCCTACTAAAAAGCTGAAGAACAAGGTTCTTGAAGAAGTATGGAGTGGAAAACCACCATCAGTGAGTCATCTGAAGGTGTTTGGCTCTATTTTCTACAAGCATGTTCCTGATGCTAGAAGAAGGAAGCTTGATGACAAGAGTGAACATGTGATTCTAGTAAGATATCATAAAATGAAGCATATATGTTGTTTAATCCAATTAATCAGAAGATTGCAATGAGTCGAGGTATTGTGATTAATAAAAATTCTGCCTAGGATCAGAGTTCTAGTGAAGAAATTGACAAGGCATTGATGAGTTGTGATTTTAAAGAAGTGAGTAATGATGTTGAAGTCGAAGATACTGTTTATATTCATTCGAAGTCAAAGCAGTTGCTAACATGACCGACATAGTCAAAGTCGAAGATGGTGTAGGTAGTACTAGTCAAAGACCTTAAAGAACTAGATATCGTCCAACAAGAATTCAAGATTATGAGGTGACTAGTAATAATGAAGTCACACCAGATGGAGCATTAGTTCATTTTTCCTTACTTGCAGGTGTTGAACATAAAATGAAGCATATATGTTGTTCAATCCAATTAATCAGAAGATTGCAATGAGTCGAGGTATTGTGATTAATAAAAATTCTGCCTAGGATCAGAGTTCTAGTGAAGAAATTGACAAGGCGTTGATGAGTTGTGATTTCAAAGAAGTGAGTAATGATGTTGAAGTCGAAGATACTGTTTATATTCATTCGAAGTCAAAGCAGTTGCTAACATGACCGACATAGTCAAAGTCGAAGATGGTGTAGCTAGTACTAGTCAAAGACCTTAAAGAACTAGATATCGTCCAACAAGAATTCAAGATTATGAGGTGACTAGTAATAATGAAGTCACACCAGATGGAGCATTAGTTCATTTTTCCTTACTTGCAGGTGTTGAACTAATCAACTATAGAGAAGCTTTAAACGATAAATAATGGAAGTTAACTATGGTCGAAGAGTTACAAGCAATTGAAAGAAAAAACACATGGGAGTTAGTCGAATTACCAGTACATACAAAAGCTATTAAAGTGAAGTAAGTGTTCAAGTTGAAGCACAATGATGATGGGTCCATAGCAAGACAAAAGGCAAGATTTGTAACTTGAGGTTTTCTTCAGAGATTAGGTGTCAACTACTCTGAAGTATGCACATCAGTAGCAAGATTCAAGACTGTTCGACTAGTGGTCACCTTGGTATGCAAGCAAGGTTGGTCGACATTTCACTTAGATGTGAAATCAAATTTTTTGAATGGACCTTTGTAAGTGGAGGTGTATGTCACACAACCTTCTGGGTTTATGATTCAGGAAGAAGCAAGGAAAGTGCACAAGTTGCACAAAGTGCTCTATGGTCTCAAGCAGGCACCTAGGGCATGGAACAAGAAGATCGACTCATACTTTGTCAAATTAGGTTTCATCAAATGCAAATCTGAGTATGAGGTCTATGTCCAGGTTGTAGACCAAGATATAATAATCATTTTCTTATATGTCGATGACTTCTTAGTAACTAGAAATAGCTTGGAGAACTTGTCGAAGTTTAAAGAGCTGATGAATAAGGAATTTGAAATACCGGATCTGGGAAACTGGTCTTATTTCCTAGGCATGTAATTTCAAATGTCGAAGCAAGGTATGATGCTACATCAAAGAAAGTATGTCAAATAGATACTCAAGACTTTCAGGATGGATGATTCGACTCCTGGATCTTCGTTTGTCGAACCAAATTTAAAGTTGGAGAAACATGGAGAAGAAAACAAAGTCGATGCAACTATGTTCAAACAAATTGACAGATCTCTGAGATATGTGTGAAATAGTCAACTTTATATAGGTTTCTCAGTCGGATTAACGAGTAGATACATGAGTGAATCAAGGGTATCACACATGAAGATTTCTAGAAGAATCATGAGATACTTAAAAGGTTTGATAAATTATGGAATTCTATTTTGAAGAGACTCTAAAAGCAAAGAAGCTATAGTTACTTGATATTCAGATGTTGATTGGTGTTGTGATAAGGAAGATCAAAGAAACACAACTGGTTATTTATTTCATGTATTTGGTGCCCCGATCTCATGGTGCTTGAGAAAGCAACCTGTGTGGCATTGTCATCGTGTGAGGCTGAATATATAGCAGGATCCTATGTTGTGTATCCAGAAATTTGGATCAAATATATGCTTGAAGA
This sequence comes from Lathyrus sativus, assembly GCA_963859935.3. Lineage (NCBI taxonomy): Eukaryota > Viridiplantae > Streptophyta > Magnoliopsida > Fabales > Fabaceae > Lathyrus > Lathyrus sativus. The sequence continues at coordinate 646,967,163 of OZ012737.1, read as the reverse complement.
AATGGAGGTCGAAGTGAAGAAACATCTCGTGTTGCATATCGATAACAAGTCATCCATAAATCTTGCGAAGAATCCAATTTTGTATGGAAGGAGTAAGCACATCAAAGTTAGATTTCCCTTCTTAAGGGAGAAGGTAAATCGAGGTGAACTTGAAGTAAGACATTGCTCAAGTCAAGCACGGTTGGCAGGAATTTTCACCAAAGGATTGAAGATCGAAAAATTCCTGAATTTGAGAAAGAAATTAGGAATAGTTCAGATTGACTATGATTAGCGTATGTTCGACAACTTGGATTATAGGGGGGTATGTTGAGATATAATATAATTCAAGTTGTGTGAAGCTCAAGACCAAAGTTAATTAGGGTTTAAGTTTGTTATATTTTTTTCTTAGTAGTCAAGTCACCTAGTTGTATATAAATAGATACTCATTGTAATTCAATATCATTACTTTTAATACAATCCTTATTTCATTATTCTCTCTCTTTCTCTCCTCACTAAAAGTTCCTCACACACTAACAACTATAACTATACATTGTAGAGCCATAATCTCCCTCTCTTAGCAGTCGTACCGTTGCAATTTTCTCAAGTAATTTTATTTTATAAATTTTAGGGGAAACTTATTCTAATTCCCTTTAGGAGAAACTTTGTGCTTGCATTACAAGTTATCAACTTACATTTTAGATTTATAGAATGATATTTCAAATTTAATTTATGCATTTTTTTACACTCCCAAATTTATCATTTACACTCTGTCATTGCTATTCTAATTTACCTCAGCAGTTCGAGCCATCTCTATATTATTATATTATATATGCATTCATTTTTCTTACTTGCTATTTATGATTTGTCTATCATTGAACACTACTTTGACTCAGCAATTCGAGGCATTTTATATCAACTCTAATATAATTTGAGAATTTCTTAATGCACCCTAGATACTTCTTAGCCACCACGCAAAATTATTTAAATGTCCCTAGTTTCCGGAGATGCATCCCAGGCGCACCTATTTCTGAATAAACATTGAAATATTCTGAGGATGAATCTCCGAAACAATTTTAAACATTCAATTCAACCCACTCAGAAGCCATTTACATTTGAAATGTGATATAGATGCTTCTCCGATAATATTCTGAAGATACATCTCCGAAATATAGTAGAATAGGTATTTAATTATATAAGTTGTTTATCTGTGTTCAGATGAAGTAGAACATACGATCGAAAATATTAAAAAAATAGACATACATAATAGTAAGAGACTACTACTGTGTAGGTCGAAAATAGAATAGCAATATATGTAGAAAATATCGTACAATCGAGATCCAAAATGTAGTAAGACCGTTAAAATAAAGTACAGAGTATAGTACTACAACAAAATAATAAGAGACTACTATTGTGTGTGTTTGACAACCTCTCCTCTACCTCCTCTGCCTACTCTACCTCCTCGACCATTAATCTCCCCTGTCCTTCAACGATGTCTCCGCTACAACAATGCCCCATGTGTCTCCGCCATGATGGCATATAGGACTCGCCTGACACTAGACCCATCTGAGAAGATACTATCGTCAATATATGCCTGTGCAATCTCCATTATGCGACGACACCTAGGCAAGACATCATCAGTATAATCTAGTTGTGGCTGCTCCTTCTATAGTACTCTTGATAAGATGGCCTCGACGGATCTCCTGGAGCAGCATGCACCATGTACGGATGTGACACCCTGAAGAACTATCTGATGTACCCTTTGATGTAGCTCCAATCGCTCATAGTTATGGTAGCTTATGCCTCCTATGGTACTAAATGACTCTCATAATCATCAAACATCTCATCCATCTGTCTATGTGTCAAGGCAGTAGAAGCAGAGACAGCAAGGTTCCAGGGAATGGTCTGAGTGTAGCCAAACTGTCGCATGTTGCAGTCAGGAAAATGAGGAGCAGTGAGACACGATCCGCATGCCAACCATCTAGAGTATAACATTATCTTGTCAAATGACCATGTCTGACGGTGATCAACGTAGGTTTTAAAGTGCATGTCCTCAAAAACCAAACGGTCAAGATAGACTCTAAAAGGCTTGACCGCCTGGTTCCCTCTGAGCGTGTTATAAGAAATAGCATGTGACATATCCTAAGTATACTCAAGCCCACTTACCCATCCAGCAATGTGCGGGAAATGCTGGAGGATCCAAGCCTGAAATAAAAAAGTTTGGAACCACGAATCATCGGCAATGGTTTTGCAAAAATGAAATGAAAATGACAAAAAATATTCAAAGATCAATAAATATTACCACCAGTAGTGTCACACCTGACGTCTGTGGGTGGATGGGAGTAGTGATGTGTCAGATGGTGAATCTCGTCTCCTACGGGAAGAAGAATGTGGAGTGGCCTGAAGAGAAGCACGACCCCCAGAAGTAGACGATGACCCAGACGTATATGGCTCTGCTTGACCAGAGGTACCTGGAGCCTTCAAAACATGATTGTTTCGCTCCCGCCGAACAGATGCATGTTGAGTAACCCTGCCATGCCTCAGTCTGTTAAGTTTGTCATCCATTATGCTTGTAAGTTAAAGTAAAGCATACCATTAGTGCACACAAACAACACACACAAGCAAGAAAATAAAAAAAATTATACTTCAGAAAATTTCAGAGATGCATCTCCGGAAGCACCAGGAAAGTAAAACGTCGAAACATTCCAGAGATGCATCTTCGGAAGTACCAGAAAACTAAAACATTTAAATATTCTGGAGATGCATCTTTGAAATTTTTTGCAGTAAATGAAACGTCAAACAATTCCGGAGATGCATCTCCAGAATGTTCTGCATTTTAGAAGTTGCGTCAATGGCGAATGTACCACATGCAAGTTGAAAAAAATATGTTCTGATCACCATTTTTAGCCAACAAACAACTTATACACTACGTCTAAATTATGTTACATGTAATTTCTACATATTTCTAACCCTAATCATTGATTTCTACTTATTTATACTAAAACTCAAACATTTATCAAAAAATCAAAAAACCTACTTGAAATTGATGGCTTTAATGATGTTAGATGATGTTACAGATGAAGCTTGATGCCCCCTTGAGTTCCCTTAAGCCTTGTTTGATGAAATTTGATTTAATGTAGAGTAGTGTATTGAGAGAGTTTGAAGTTATGGTTGAAGAAATGTGAAATGAAGAAGGAGAAGAGTCTGGTGCGACTTATGATCCAAAATGTTTTGGAGATGCATCTCTGAAATATTTTAACGTTCACTTACATTTTGGTGTATCCGAAGATATATCTCAAGAAACAGAGGTCATTTGTGGAAATTTATATGGTGCAATAGAAATACTTAAGATGGCATAAAAAGTTCTCTTATATTTATACCTATTTAAGGCCTTTTAAGCAAACAAACCCAAAAAAATGGAACCACCTTAGTTTATCTATACAAGGAAAAGGATGAAAAGATTATACTTCTATTGCTAAGTTGAACACACGTGCCCTCAACAATTAGAATAACTTTGTAATTTTTTTTGTCAAATAGTCTAGTGGCTGGAATTCACCATTTAAATATGAATAAATGAGAAGTCGCAATTTCGCACACGCATCTCTACATTTGATGTCTCTGCATATCTACCAACTAAATTCACTTAAAATAACCTGATAACTTGGTAACTGACCCACAATATATTAGAAGTTTAACTTCTTTTATAATTGACAAAAATATTAACTTTATAATTTGTATTTTATTTAAACTTGCAATAGCATAGGTCAAAATACTTTACAAGAATAAACATTACTTGTATACAACACCACTAATTTATATGTCGCCTGATTGGATAAGATATATTGTTCCACCACTAACCCCCTTAAGAAAATCCTAATATTCTATAATTCACTTTCAAAATATAAGGGTCACTCATCTGTCCAAGCGCGTCATGCAACAGTTCGGCTCCACTCAGACCATTCTCAGACACTATGTTGTCTCTATTCCTCCTGCTTTGATACATAGATAAATAGATGACATGTTTGATGATTATGAGTCATCTGGTACCAAAAGAGGTATGGTCTACCATAACTGTGGGCGATTGGAACTACATCGATGAGTATATCAGATGGTTCTTCATGGTGTCAGATTCGTACATGGTGCATGCTGCTTCAAGAGATCCGCCGAGGCCAGCTCATCAAGAGATACTAGAGGAGGATGAAGCACAATTAAATCATGCTGAGGATGTCATGCTCAGATATTCGTGTAATAAAGACTACGCAGACAGACATTGACAGATGTATCTTCCCTGATGGTTCTGATGTGAGTCAGGTCCTATATGTCATCATGAAGGAGGCACAACGAACATTGAAGTATCGAAGATAGCACCGAAGGACGGGGAAATTGATGGCCGAGGAACCAGAAGAGGTAGAGGAGGCAGAGGAGATGTAGTTCGACATACACAATAATACATTAGTATATAGTAGTAGTACTATGAATTGTATTTTATTTTGACATCATGTTATTTTTTGTATATCGATTGTATGGTTTAAATTTGCATCTGAATACACGTAAGCAAAACATAACATGAACTATTATGTTCTGATAGGTTACAGAGATATATCTCCGTAAAATAAACGAAGATGCGTCTCCGGTACAATACACATGTATAATGACTTTTGAATGTGATGCATAATATGTGTTAAATTGTTACATAAATACATCTCCAAAATATATTAATGTTCAATCAGAATTTGATGCATCCAAAAATGAATCTCCAAAATCTAGGACATTTAAGTATTTTTGCGTGGTGGCCAAAAAATATATAGGTACATTAAAAAATTCCCTAATATTATAGTGTATAAGGGCATATGCCAAGGATAATGCCAATGTCATAAGCCTAGTTCAGATAACTATTTTAGAATTAAACACATGAAACAACAACTTCCTATATATTTGTGTCTTCACAGTTACCATTTTATATTGTCATACCCCAAATTTGATCCTCTGATCATTTCATATCAGTTAAAGTCGGTCATTTTTGTATTTTTCTAGTTAAACATTTCATTTCATCGATAATCATGCGTTTTTTAGTCATTTTTATCATTCTTTTAAATTTTGTTTTTCTATTATCTTAAGTTTTTAATTTAGTTTAAGTCTAATTTAGTTTTTTATTTTTAAAGTTAATTTTTCTTTCAATTTAGTTTAAGTCTAATATAGTTTCTTTTTTATTTTTAAAAATTAGTTTTTCTTTTAATTTGACTTAATTTCTATTTAGGTAATTTTAATATAGTTTATTTTTATTTTTATTCAATTTATTTAACTTTTGTCTTTTATTTATTTTATATTAATCTTTTTTTAACCTATTTGATTCTATGGTCAAACATCTACATCAATGTGTACAATCAAGTACGCCAATGTCACTTAGAACCTTGTGCAATATTAATTATGCAGACAACCCAGAAAAACCATCCTAAATTGGTGAAAATTCCCTATCCAAATTTCTGCACAACCAAGCAAGCATGTTTCCTGATATTTGTTGCTACTCCGAAAACAAGCTTCTACACCCTGCTTTATACCTCACTGCTCCAAACTTTACACCAAAATGCAAAAGGACCTGCATACTACATGCCAAAAACCCGTGCCTTTTCATATTTCCAGCAAAAATCCAAACCTGCAATGTTAGAGACTCCTTGCAACTCTGCTACTACTCTAAGCCAAAATAAAAAAACAGGCTTATGATGCTGAGAGGAAAGCGACGCCACGACTTGCAAGATCAAGACCTGTATTATATCATCAACATCAAGTACCACAGTTATGATTCAATGCCAACCTGTAAAACCTGTTTAATCTCAAGCAAGTTGAAGAAGAGAAATAGTAGAAGGGGAGGGAACCAAAATCAATGAAAAAAATAACATTGGAGAAAAGAGTTACAAAAAACCTGAACGAGATTCTCTAATTTTTTTCCTTTTGATTCCACAACAACAACACAAAGAGGAGTAAACCAACAGAGAGATGCAACACCCCCTCCTTATCTTCATCGACCACCAAAACCTTCTTCATTTTCATCACCTCAGAACCTCAGCTCAACCTTAATGGTGACAATACTTTTCCCCAATCTTCAACCTCTGTGAGAGCTTCCAACATCCCTAAACACACAACTCAAACCATTAAAGCTTTTGCATAAAAGCTCTCAGAACTTCCACACATCTTGGACCACACTTCTGCGTTGTCTTCCGAACACAGGCAACAATAACAATTTCTCGGCAATAAAAAAATGCAGATTGCGATACAACCACAACAAGACTCAGCGTTAATTCAATCATCTTCCGGGTTCATTTTAATCGCAACGATCATCGCCGCGAGAGAGATACGAAAACTGTGAAAACCGCGAGACACCTCCACCATTTTTCAACGGCGGCGCGAGAAAGTAAGGAGAAGAATGCAACGTGAGAAGCAGAGACGCGAGGGAGAGAGAAGAGGAAATTGCCGCGGAAAAGAAGAAGCCATTTGCGAGAGAGAAGGTGACCGTGATTGAAAGGGGAGGTGAAAATGTGTTTGAATTGTTGTTTCTGAACATAGTTATGGTTTTTTTTTAAATCGTTTCCTTTTAATGGTGTGTGTTTCGTGTTTGAGAGAAGGAAGAGAAACGACTGTGACTTATCTCAGAAGTAGGTTTTTTTCTTTCTTTCTACTAACATTCCCCTATCAATTGATCGAGCTCTAGGCCCATGTGTTTTTTCTTTTTGCCCAGCCAGTTTACTCGATGCACCCTTGGATGAAAATCATGGGTTTAGCCCATACAAATTCTTGGCCCATTAGTTTCTTTTAGCCTACACCTTTCATTAGCCTATTTAATTAATGTTTTAATTAGTTTTTTTTATTAGAATTAGGTAATTAGTTTGTTATTAGCATTTATTTAGTTAGAATTAGTTTATTAGCTTTTTTTAGTTTTTTTAATTAGAATTTAGTAAGTTAATTTTAATTAGAATTTAGTTAGTTAATTTTAATTAATTAGTTTTAATTAGATTTTAGTTTAATTAGAATATGGTTTAGTTAGATTTTATTTTTTAGTTAACTCTTAAATTAATCATGACATTTTCACATTTTCATTTTAGTTTATTCCTGATGTTCAATTTTGAATTTAATTTATGATACTTTTGGTTATGATTAAATCCTGATTTTGATGACCTGTCTTTTGAGCTTTTGACTTTCTTGAACATTTGCTGCATATATTGTTATTCCTCTTACACTTGATACTCAAGGTTCATCTCTTTGTCCCTCATTTGATTTTACCCCATTCCAAAGGAAATAGTCATTCCTGTTGACTGTCATGTCATGACTTAGCCTAGCTTGCTAGTTTACCTTCTCATTTATCCTAGCCTTAGGATTAAAGTCACCGTATTCTATGTGAGTGTTCTTCCATGGACACATACCTTCTCTTTCATCCTAGCCTTAGGATTGGAGTCGCTGCACTCTATGTAAGTTTTATGGTTATGAACACATACTTCCCCCCTTGGAATCTTGACCATAATCAAGACTTCCTCACCCATAACCATGGGAACTACGAATGCTCTGATTCCATTCCCGTCAGGATACATAGGCACGAGATGTGATGTCTTGGCGAGCATACTTAGTGTATATACCATAGGTCTTTACCTTAACACAGTTTCCTTAGCAAGCACACCTTAGCATTGAAGGGGAGAAAATATTTAGAAGGGGGGTTGAATAAGTATAGAGAATATTATGGCAATAAAAACTCAAAGACTTTTATCCTGGTTTGTTGAACTCAACTACTCCAGTCCACCCTATCAAGAGTGATTTTCCTTTCTCCACAAGGACTTAATCCACTATTAATCAAACTGATTACAATAGTAAGCACTAAGAACAACTGTTCTTAGTCTTCTCAAGAACTACTGACCACAACTGAGTCTTCTCAAGGAACTTTTACAATCAAATGTAAAACTAAAACAAGTGTTTAAATGCTTCTAAGTAAGCTATATCACAACTGTGATTTACACTTAAGTTTTAAGAACGTATGAAATAAATTCAGCAAAGAGAATAAATTGTATGAGAGCTTTTCAATGAATTTCTTTCAATAATTCGTCAACTGAAGAAGAGTGTTGGAGACATGCTTTTATAGGCTTGAAGATCCAAGACGTTGCATGCTTTGAAGACCGTGTCTGCAAAGTAGCTGGAACCTTTTTGTCTTCACATCACTTGACCTTTCCTAGAAGTAGAACGTTCAGAGAAATCCTTTTTGCCTGAGTTCTTGTGTCTAGCATAAATGAGGAAAGAGTCGTTTGGCCTAACCAACGGACATAACTTTGAATTCTTCTTCAACAAGTTTCTAATACTCAGCAAATAACATCAGAGTCTTGAGTGATCAGCGTCTTTAATGTTCATTAGAGTTTGCTGAATCAGAGCATTGCAGCAAGTGTGCTTCAGCGTGTAATAATTCAGAGCAGAGTTTGGGATCAGATCCTCAGTACTTGCAGCGTACAGTACTATCAGAGTCTTCTGAAAACTGTGCTTGAAACTTTTCATACAAAAGTCTTCAGACTATGCTCCGGATGCTTCTGTAGCTTCTGCTTCAGATCCTTCTGTAGGCAGCGCTCAGAATCTTCTGTGGGCAGCGTTCAGATTCTTCTAAGAGATGCTTCTGACGCTTCAGAGCCTGGCATAGTTCCATGTTCAGATCTAATTTGCTTTCAGAATAATATTCACTTTAATCTCTACAGCAAAGATACTTAAAAAAATTTTAGAGTATATAATTTCTTAATACAAAATTTCGTAAAAGTTATCATCAAAACATAGAGATATAAATAAGAACCAATATGTGTTCTAACAATCTCCCCCTTTTTGATGATGACAAAAACATAAGAAATTTTGTTCAATAAAGATATAATTATAACTCCCCCTGAGATTATGAATCTCCCCCTGAATTGAATACTTAGAAGGAATGGAAACTTCCCTTTTTGCATGAGTATTCTTTTCAGAATCAGAGCCTTGTTCCAAAAATAAATTAGATCTTGACTTGGATGAATGTTTCAGAATCAGAGCCTGATTGGTTAAAACTTGATCTGGGGATCTCAGAGTTACTTTAAAGAATTTGTCAGATTTTTCATATGTTCTAAAATACTAAGAGTTCTTGTTAGTTATAATTAGATATGTCTGAATTTCATTTAGGTAGAGTTTATTTGAACAGTCAGATCCATTTTCTCCCCCTTTTTGTCATAATCAAAAAGAAAACTTTAAAGACAAACTAAAAGGAAATAGAGAAAAGATACATTCAAGTAGAGAAAACATCAGAGTCATTCATTCATTCAGATAAAAACAGACAAATCATCAGATAAGAAATTCAAGTACAGGTGCACAAACATCAGATACAGAAAACATAAAACTAGGTTTGCTTGGAAAGAATCATCTTCAGAAGTTGAGTGATCTCAGATGAGGATTCTTCTTGCTTTGTCATCCATTTCGCCATGGTCTCATTCTTCTGATCTTGCTTAGCCATCCATGACTTGATCTCAGATTGCCCAGCTTCCAATATTGCAATCTTATCTTCTAAGTCTGAGTTCTCTTTCTTGATCTCAGAAGAGGATGAAGCAGATTCTGATGCAGGAATATAAGCAGAGTCAATTTCCATTGGGGATGCAGAGTCAGGAGCCACAGATGTAGAGGGTTGGTTTACAATTGTCAGAGCCAATGGATTTTCTTTAGAAGCAGATTCTGCAAAAGCTTCTGTAGCAGATACTTCATAAGATGAAGGTACATCCTCAAGAAGCAAAGGTGCAGATCTTTTCATGTTCCATACCATGGTTCTGGCAGTCTCAGCAAATCTGATCTTTGCATCATCAGAACAAACATTCTTCAGATTTGAAGCAACTGTATTGAATATTGAAATGAAACTGTTCCACATAGCATCAGATTCTTCTGCATTCATGGTTGACAAGCATCTCTTCTGTACAGAGCCTAAATTCATCTTTATCTCTTTCAGAAAATTAGCAAATAGAATATCAACGTTTAGCCTATGTTTTGGTTTGAGAAGGGCTTCAAGAGTTGATGGTTTGGGAGGTTTTGGTATGGTGAAATGTGGGATGATGAACAGAGGACGAGGGTAGGAAGGAAAAGATGGATGGTCAGATGAAGTGGTAGTTTTGGGTCTGGATAAGGCATGAACCAGAAATGGTTTTACACGTGATGCAGAGGGAACGACATCAAATGTAGTGTAAGTGTAGGGAATGAAAACAGATTTATCAGACAACAGAGGTTTTGATGAAATGATATCTGGTAGTTGTTCAAATTGGGTTTGAAGTTCAGATGGAAGAGTGGTTGAAGGATTGGGTCTGTATGGAGTGATTGTGTCAGATGGTTCTATTCTGGTATAAAAATGTTTAAGCTTTAAACTAGAAGGAAGAGGATCAGAGGGAAGTGATTTAAAAGAAGCAAATGAAACAGACTCAGATGTCCTGGGTTTAGGTGATGGAATGGGTTCAGGAATGATAGCTTCAGATGAAATGGGTGGATCTGATTGTTTAGATTCATATTCTCTGAGAGAAGGGGGTGAGATAACATCTAGATGAACATCAGATTCAGATGAATCATATGAGGTGGTTGAGGTACAAGATGTAGAAGATACTTCAAACACAGTCTTGAGAGGTTGAACATCCAGAATCTCAAAATCAGGTACATTTGATTCAATAGGTTTGGATTGTTCTGGTTGAGGATCAGAAGGTTTGGATGTTGGTGGTTCAGATACAACTTGTTCATATGCAAAAGTTTCAGATGTAATTGGGTCAGATTGTATGGGTTTAGGAACAGAGTTTTGTTGAATGTCAGGTTGTTGTGTTGGAATTGGTTCTATTGTTTTTGTTTGAGGTTCTGATTGAGGAATGTCAGATGATTAAAGTGGTGTAGTGGGAACAGGATCAGATGGAATTTGTGAAGTAGGAATAATGAGTGGTTCAGATGTTTGAGATGGAGCAGGAATTGTTTGATTTTGAGTGGGAGGAGGTTCAGGTATAGAACTAATTGTTGATACATCTACTGCAATTTTAGAAAAATAAGGTAAAGATGTTTTAGTACCTTTTGTCTTGATGTGTTTGGTAGGAACAGAGGGAACTTCTCCAGAAGCTTTTCTCTTAATCTGCTTTTGTAGTTTTTCAGCTACTTTTTGTTTCTTCTGAGCAGCAGCTTCTTCTGCCTCTAACTGTCTTCTTTTTCTCATGTTCTCCTCATAAACATCTGGAATAGGTTCTCTTGCTCGTATCAGAATGTCAGCAGGAACAACTGTTCCATCTGCCTTGCACAATTCAATGTACCTAAGAATAATATCCCTAGGTTCTTCAGCACCAAAGATTGGAAAGTCTTGAACTGGAATCCTTCTCTGACTAACTTCAACAACATTCAGCTTCTTAGGAGCAGTTGTGAGTTCATCCACAACTTTTAGTCTTTGAAGACTCTTTCCATTCATAAGTTTTCCAACTATTGACTCAAGATCTTTCTTCACTCCAGCTTCATGTAGAGTAGCTACCAGACCATTCTCTGTCAGAATGTCTGAGATCAATCTTCCAAAAGGAATCCACGTCCTGATCTTCTATCCCTTAGTCTTAATAGATTCTCTGGATGCATTAATGTGATTCCACAGATGCATGAAGAGAATGTATGGCAGATCCACTTTGGTACTCTAATCTGGATGCATTAATGTGATTCCACAGATGCATTAATGTTCACATAATCTGGAGAATTTGTGGATTTTCTGAGATTGATGCATCCCAGAAAAATCTTTGCCCAGATTTTGTAGTCAGGTTTCAGATCCTTAAACTTGTTGGAGGCTTGTCCAGATGAAATAACTTCCTCATACACTTCTTCCATATCAACACGCCCAGCTGGCAGATGACAAACTCCATCAGTTTCCTCATACCCAATGAATTTTCTGATGAGATCTTCAGTGATTATGATCTCTTTTCCCAGAACAGAAGAGAGGATGAACTTTGGGTAAACAGATGCATGAATCCAAAATTCCTTCACTAAGTGTGGATACACTGGTCCAAATAGTCTATCAAAATATTTAACTCAGCCTTGTGCATCAATAGTAGAACGCAAATCAAATCCATTGTCAGCCAGAGAGTCAAATTCCACCATGGATTCACAAAGAACTTCAAGTTTATCAACAGGGGTTAATAATGTTCTCTCAGGTTCCTTGAAAGGAGTAGCACCCATGCTAGATGACGCAACTGCAGCCATTGATGATTGAAACTGAGCTGAGGTTGAGGATGATGTTGCCATTGATGAAGATGAAGAAGATTTGGATGAAGGTTTAGGGTTTTGATGAAGGCCAAAAAGCAAACAGAAATGCATATACTTGTTTATGAAGTGAAAAGTGTGAAATGGTGTGATTTGTGATATTTATAAGGAGAAATTAGGGCACACAAACAGACACATTTAGCACGATCTCACTTAGAATTAAATGGCATTTAATGAAAAGAATAATAATCATTTCAAAACATTAATTGATTCTAACAATTTGGGGGGAAACCAAGATTTTAACTATTCAAACAATACCTTAAATGTCTCTTCAGTAATGTGCACGCCATCTTTTCAGATTCAGAGTGACACGTGTTTGCTTGCATGTGCTTCTGATTTCTTTTTGAGAAATGAAATGTTAGCCAACGTTCAGATCCTCTAAGATTGGTTAGTTCATATACACACAAATAATAATAATTCAATAAATCAAATAAAAGACAGATGAAATACTTCAGAGTTTTAAATATTTTGCATCTGAGAAGTTTGCTTCTGATAAGTATCATTCTGGACAGAAATCCATACCAATATTTTTCAGAATAAACTTAAACCTATCTTCAGCAAAGGGTTTTGTGAAAATATCAGCCCACTGATGATCTGTATCAACAAAGGTTAAGTTTATAATACCCTTCTGAACAGTCTCTGATGAAGTGATGTTTAATTTCTATATGTTTTGCCTTAAAGTGTAAAATGGGGTTTTTAGACAAATATATAGCAGAAGTATTATCACAAAATATAGAAATATTACTCTCAAAGATCTGATAGTCTTCTAACTGACTTTTCATCCAGAGCATTTGCGTGCTACATCTAGCAGCAGCAATATATTCTGCTTCTGTAGTTGATAGCGCAATTGTAGGTTGTTTCTTGTTGTACCAAGATATTAAATTTCTTCCTAGAAATTGACAACTTCCAGAAGTACTTTTTCTTTCCACTCTGTCTCCAGCGTAGTCAGCATCACAGAATCCAACTAATTTGAAATCATCAGATTTTCTGTAACACAAACCCACATTAGAAGTACCTTTCAGATACCTTAGAATCCTCTTAACAGCTGTTAAGTGTGATTCTCTAGGATCTGATTGGAATCTTGCACACAAGCATACACTGAATAAAATGTCAGGTCTAGAAGCAGTTAAGTAGAGAAGAGATCCTATCATACCTCTGTAGAGTTTCTGATCTACTTTCTTACTTACCTCTTCCTTACCAAGAGTACTTGTTGGATGCATAGAAGTCTTTGCCATCTTACTATCAGTCATGTTAAACTTCTTCAGAAGCTCTTTAACATATTTGGTCTGATGAATGTAAGTGCAATCTGGAGTCTGGTTGACTTGAATTCCCAGAAAGAATCTCAATTCTCCCATCATGCTCATCTCAAATTCAGCCTGCATACATTGAGCAAACTCCTTTCCCAGCATAACATTGGTAGATCCAAATATAATATCATCCACATATATTTGACAAATTAACAGATCTTTCTTAAATGTTTTACAGAAGAGTGTTGTGTCCACTTTGCCTCTGATAAAATTTTTCTCCAGAAGAAAATTGCTTAATCTCTCATACCAAGCTCTGGGAGCTTGTTTTAAACCATAAAGAGATTTCTTTAGTTTAAAAACATGTTCTGGAAATTTTTCACTTTCAAAATCAGGAGGTTGGTGAACATAGATTTCTTCTTCTATAATTCCAGTTAGAAAGGCACTCTTAACATCCATCTGATATAGAGTGATGTTATTTTGTGCAGCAAAAGAAATGAGTAAACGAATAGACTCTAACCTGGCTACAGGAGCATAAGTCTCTGTATAATCAATTCCTTCTTGCTGGCTATAACCTTGAGGAACAAGCCTTGCTTTGTTTCTCTCAACTTCTCCTTCTTAATTCAACTTGTTTCTGAAGACCCATTTAGTTCCAATTATGTTGAATCCTTTTGGTTTTGGAACCAAATCTCAAACGTCATTTCTTGTGAACTGATTGAGCTCTTCTTGCATGGCAATTATCCAGTCATTGTCTTTCATAGCTTCATCCACAGAAGTTGGTTCAATAACTGACACCAACCTAAATAATGACGCTTCAGATGATCTGAGGAAGGATCTTGTTCTTATGGGGTCATCCTTCTTTCCAATAATCACATCCTCTGGGTGAGAGGCCTTGATTCTGGAAGATGGTCCTTTAACAGTTGATTCTTCAGAAATATTTAAGTTGTTCATGTGAGAAGCTAAAGAAATTGCATCTGGCGTTGCTTCTGGTTCCTTCACTTGAGCTTTTTATGCCTCTGAGCCTTCAGAGTCTGTGAGAATTACTTCTCTATCTGCAGAACTTTAAAATTGCTTTGGCTTTTCAATGTCAAGCTTATCATCAAATCTAACATGTATAGATTCTTCCACAATCTGTGTTTCAGTATTGTATACTTTGTAGCCTTTAGAGCGTTCAGAATAGCCAAGCATGAAACACTTATGTGCTTTAGAATTAAACTTGTTAAGATTCTCTTTAGTGTTCAACATATAACATATACATCCAAAAGGATGAAAGTAAGAAATGTTGGGCTTTCTGTTCCTCCACAATTCATAGGGAGTCTTTTCCAGAAGAGGTCTTACAGACACTCTGTTCTGAATATAACAAGCCGTGTTTATTGCTTCTGCCTAAAAATGCTTTGCCAGATTAGTCTCGTTGATCATGGTTCTGGCCATTTCTTGCAAAGTTCTATTTTTCCTCTCTACAACTCCATTTTGTTGTGGAGTTCTAGGACAGGAGAAATCATGAGCAATGCCATTTTCATTAAAATATTTTTCAAAATATTTGTTTTCAAATTCGCCACCATGATCACTTCTGACTTTAAAAATTTTAAAATCTTTTTCATTCTAGACTTGTTTGCAGAAGTCAAAGAACACAAAATGTGACTCATCCTTGTGTTTTAGGAATTTCACTCATGTCCATCTGCTATAGTCATCAACAATGACTAATCCATACTTCTTACCTCTGATGGATGCAGTTTTCACTGGTCCAAACAGATCAATGTGAAGTAATTCTAATGGTCTTGAAGTTGAAACAACATTCTTAGTTTTAAAAGAAGATTTTGAAAATTTTCCTTTTTGACATGCTTCACAAAGAGCATCTAAGTTGAACTTTAACTTAGGAAGTCCTCTTACTAGATGAGTTTATTAATCTGAGATATACGTCTCATATTAATATGCCCCAATATTTTGTGCCAGACCCATTGCTCATCATTAACAGACATAAGGCATTTAACATTTTGAACCTTAAGTTCTAAAAGATTGATTTTGTAAATGTTGTTCTTCCTCTTTCCATTAAATAGGATTGAGCCATCCTTCTAACTAACAGCTTTGCAACATTGTTGATTAAAGATTATGTCATAACCATTGTCACTTAATTGACTTATGGACAGTAGATTATGCTTTAATCCTTCTACAAGTAAAACATTAGATATAGAGGGAAAATTACTATTGCCAATAGTACCAGAGCCAATAATCTTGCCCTTCTGATTCCCTCCAAACTTCACTTCTCCTCCAGATTTAAGCTCCAGGCTTTGGAACATAAACCTTTCTCCTGTCATGTGACGTGAGCAGCCAGAGTACAGGTACCATGACTGGCGTCTTGACTTTTCTGCTAAATACATATGCAACAGGGATTATCTTATCCTTAGGTACCCAGATCTTTTTGGGTCTTTTTGGGTTAGTTACCTTAAAAGATTGTCTAAATGTTTGTCTTTTTACAACAGTTTTGTTCTGACTCACTTTTGGTTTAAACACAGGAACGTTCTGATCAGAACGTGTATGTTTGATATCATTCAGATGTCCAAACTTAAAATGAGAGTATAAGGGAGTCTTCTTAATGATAAGTTTATCAACAGGCATTGGATTTAAATCCTTTCCAGAGGAAGATTCATATCCAATTCCTTTCCTGTAATTTCTGCTAACTCCATAGATCATTGAAGCCATCTTGCTTCTATCTATGCTTTTAGCCAGAAACTTCTGAAAGCTGAAGTCATATTCTTCTAAAATATTTTTGTATTTTGACTTAGTTTCAGATTCAGAGTCTTGTTGAGCTTTTTCAAAATTATTTTTCATTTTTAAATTATTTTCTTTGAGCTCAGCAACTTCTGACTTTAACAGATTATTCTCAGATTCAAGATTGCATTTAAGCTTCTTGCATTTGAGCTTAATCTGGTTATAGTTTTTCAGGACTTCTGATAAAACTTTAATAAGCTCTTCCCTAGTGAGATCAGAAAGTACCTCTTCTAAGTCAGATTCAGAATCAGATTCAGATCCAGATGATCCTTTATTCTGATCTTCCACGCCTGCCATCAGAGCCATGTTGGCACATTCATCTTCAGATTCTGATGAAGATCCAGATTCATCTGAATCATCCCATGTTGCCATTAGAACCTTCTTCTTTTTGTCAAACTTCCTCTATGGCTTTTCCTTTAGAAGCTTTGGACATTCATTCTTGTAATGGCCAGGTTCTTTACATTCAAAGCAGACAACTTCCTTCTTTCCAGATCTTTTTGGTCCAGAGGACTCTTTGCGATGATCTGGCTTCTTGAATTTCTTGAACTTCCTCTATTTGTGCTTCCAGAGTCTGTTGATTCTTCTGGACAGCAAGGACAGTTCATCTTCTTCTTTAGAAGAAGACTCTTCAGAACTTTCTTCTAACACCTGCAAAGCTTTCACAAATTTGTTAGATTCTAAGGCAATTGACTTACCTTTCTTTTGAGGCTCATCTTCCTCGAGTTCAATTTCATGGCTCCTCAGTGAGCTGATTAGTTCCTCCAACGTGATCTTGTTCAGATCCTTAGCTAGCTTCAGAGCAGTGACCATAGGTCTCGATCTGATAGGCAAACTTCTGATGATCTTCTTCACATGATCAGCAGTTGAGTAGCCTTTGTCCAGCACTTTTAGACCAGCTGTGAGGATCTGGAATCTAGAGAACATAGTTTCTATAGATTCAGATTCTTCCATTTTGAACGCTTCATACTTTTGTATTAGCGCCAGAGCCTTGGTCTCTTTAACTTGTAAGTTTCCTTCGTGTGTCATCTTCAAAGACTCAAACAAGTCAAATGCAGTTTCTCTGTTGGTGATCTTCTCATACTTATTATGAGATATTGCATTTAACAAGATTGTTCTAGCTTTGTGATGATTTCTGAACTCCTTCTTTTGGGCTTCAGTCATAGATTTTCTATCAATTTTCTTTCCATCCCCATCAGTGGGATGAACATACCCATCAATGAATAAGTCTCATAAATCAGCATCATAACCAAGGAAGAAACTCTCTATTCTGTCCTTCCAATAGTCAAATTTCTCCCTATCAAACATAGGGGGTTTTGTGTTGATTCTATCCCTTTCTTCATATTTTTTGTTGCTGTTAGATGTTGAAGTTTCAACCATAATAACAACCAAGAATATATATTAAAGTTTTCTCACTGGATCTTTTCTGTCACGGTGAAGTGGTAGCACACACAGAACCGGAGCTCTGATGCTAACTGAAGGTGAGAAAATACTTAGAAGGGGGGTTGAATAAGTATAGAGAAAATATTATGGCAATAAAAACTCAAAGACTTTTATCCTGGTTCGTTGAACTCAACTACTCCAGTCCACCCTATCAAGAGTGATTTGCCTTTCTCCACAAGGACTTAATCCACTATTAATCAAACTGATTACAATAGTAAGCACTAAGAGCAACTGTTCTTAGTCTTCTCAAGAACTACTGACCACAACTAGGTCTTCTCAAGGAACTTTTACAATCAAATGTAAAACTAAAACAAGTGTTTAAATGCTTCTAAGTAAGCTATATCATAACTGTGATTTACACTTAAGTTTTAAGAACGTATGAAATAAATTCAGCAAAGAGAATAAATTGTATGAGAGCTTTTCAATGAGTTTCTTTCAATAATTCGTCAACTGAAGAAGAGTGTTAGAGACATGATTTTATAGGCTTGAAGATCCAAGACGTTACATGCTTTGAAAACCGTGTCTGCAAAGTAGCTGGAACCTTTTTGTCTTCACATCACTTGACCTTTCCTAAAAGTAGAACGTTCAGAGAAATCCTTTTTGCTTGAGTTCTTGTGTCTAGCATAAATGAGGAAAGAGTCGTTTGGCCTAACCAACGGACATAACTTTGAATTCTTCTTCAACAAGTTTCTAATACTCAGCAAATAACATCAGAGTCTTGAGTGATCAGCGTCTTTAATGTTCATCAGAGTTTGCTGAATCAGAGCATTGCAGCAAGTGTGCTTCAGCGTGTAATAATTCAGAGCAGAGTTTAGGATCAGATCCTCAGTACTTGCAGCGTACAGTACTATCAGAGTCTTCTGAAAACTGTGCTTGAAACTCTTCATACAAAAGTCTTCATACTATGCTCCAGATGCTTCTGTAGCTTCTGCTTCAGATCCTTCTGTAGGCAGCGCTCAGAATCTTTTGTAGGCAGCGTTCAGATTCTTCTAAGAGATGCTTCTGACGCTTCAGAGCCTTGTATAGTTCCATGTTCAGATCTAATTTGCTTTCAGAATAATATTCACTTTAATATCTGCAGCAAAGATACTTAAACAAATTTTAGAGTATATAATTTCTTAATACAAAATTTCATAAGAGTTATCATCAAAACATAGAGATATAAATAAGAACCAATCTATGTTCTAACAAGCATAACACAAATACTAACAAGAGATTCCTATAGAGTACTACAGATACTTAGGATGCTAACACCTTCCTTAGGTATAACCAATCCCTCCTTAGGTATAACCAACCCCCGAATCTTAGATCTCTAGTTGTGTTGGTACATAGCGCACTTAGGGTTTTCTTCGATCTTTACCCTTTCCTTTGGATAAATCAAAGCTCGGTGGTGAACTTCATAATTTGTGATTCAAGTTAATATAATAGCTTGATATCTGATTTTCACCGCAACAGAAATGGCGAATTCACTAGGGACTCGTCTCCTAAGAGGGTTAAACCCACCTTGTTTGTATTTGTGTTAATGTTATATGTTTGCTTGCTTGTATATCTGTATATTTGTAATATCTGTATATATTCGCTTGTGCTTGGGTTTTCTGTATGCAGGGTTGTTATCTTGAGTGGTGAGATAAGTCCTAACCCGGACTCGAGGGTACACTTATGATAGAATTGTGGTATAATCAATAGTTAGCTGTTGGGAGGAGTCCTAACATGTCTAGCATATGATAACCACGCTCAATGGAGGCCCCTTTGGAATTACTGGTGTTTGATGGGAGTAGTCGTATTGGCATCACTTTTCCGACCTAGGAGTTTGTGAAGCTGAGGACCTTTAGTTACCATTCACCCCTTTTTGCCTTTTTAGGACGTAGTGCAGTGATTATTTAGGTGTAGACATGTGATGGTTGTCATGTGATACTACACTCAGATGAGTTTATCTTGAGAATATTATTATCCCACGAGTAGTCGTGTAAGCTGATAATATTCGAAAGATTTATCGATGACTCTGGGAACTTTGTTAGAACCCATTGTGCATGTGTTTCACCCCTAGTACACACCATGTGGTTGGTTCTTTACCTAGACTACATGTTGTGATCTTAAACCTTTGATCTTTTTATCTGTGGTTTGCATCATATCTTGCATCGCATTGCATTTGCATCTTTGCATGATCCATTGCATATCATCTGTCTGTCCAGTAACTCATGTTCAGTTGTCTCTGTCTTCCATTTTCACCTGTCAGTCGTCAAGCTGATTCCTCGACACTGATATCGGACTAGAGCTAACTACAGACATAAGATGTAAGAGCAAGAAGTACACAATGCAGAGATCCGAATGGAAATTGATGATTTAAAATTAGGCATGACTAAGCTCACCGAGATGCTCCAAGTCCTGATTGCCACAGGAGAGCAACCTCAGAGGACTGTCATTCAAGAAGTTTCAAGCGCTAATCCTCCGCCTATTCAAATTCCACCTTGAACTTGGCCAGAGTTTGGTTTACCACATAACTTCTCTCCATCTATTGCATCTACTACTATGATTGGTCAAACTTCCAGACCAGTTTTTCAAGCTCTAGTCTTTGCTGAGCCCAGACCCGTGGTCCACACTGTTACCCAGACTATCTGAGATTCCTTTGAGAACCATCTCTGTAAGTACAATGCTGTCAGTGCTCAAGGTGAAGACCATGAGGATTTTATTGAGCCTGAGGTGGTCCGTGAACAATTTCAGATCATAGATAAGAGACTCAAAGTCGTTGAGGGTACTGACTTCTACAATGTGGATGCAGCCAACATGTGCTTAGTTTTCGGCCTTGTTATGCCTGCTAAGTTCAAAACTCCCGAGTTCGTAAAGTACAAGGGTCACTCTTGCCCAAGAGCTCATCTAGTCACGTACTTCTGAAGGATGATTGCTTATACCAACAATCAGAAGCTGCTCATCCACTGCTTTCAAGACAGTTTGAGTGGCGCCTCCCTCAAATGGTATATGAACCTTGAATAGAACAGTGTCCACTGCTTCCAAGATCTCGCCAATGCTTTTATGAAATAGTACAAATACAATCTTGACATGGCTCCGGATCATCTCCAACTCCAAAATATGTCTCAGAATGAGAGAGTCGTTCAAGGAATATTCTCAGTGGTGAAGAGAGTTAGCTTCCCAAGTTGAACCCCCTCTAACGGAGAAGAAGCTGACTGGAATGTTCACGGACACTCTGTCCCCTCTCTATTGAGAGAGATGATTGGGAGTGTCTCCTTAAGCTTTACAAATCTAGTAACTATTAGTCAGAGATTGAAAGAAGGTATGCATAGTGGTAAAGTATCTAAGGCTGCTGAATCTTCCGATGGTGTGAAGAAATCCTTTAGGAATTTCCATAAGAAAGAAGATCAGACTAACACTGTCGTGGTTGAAGTGAGGAGGCTTCGTCCCCAACCTCGGTATAATCACCCATTATTGTTGCCATTACTCCTGTTGTTGTTGCTCTACGTCAAACACAAGTTCCTCAACGTCCAGCTGTTGGACAAAACCAATATCAGAATAGGAATCAATTTGATCATATTCCCAAGAGTTATACAGAACTTTATATTGACCCTGTTCAACAAGGATTGATCACTACAGGGACTCTGCAACCTTCTCATAATCCTCTTCCAGCTGGATTTAGATCTGATCTCCATTGTGCATTTCATGAAGGCGCCCCACGACTTAGAGAATTGTTATGCATTGAATGTCAGAGTGCGTGATTTGGTTAAAACTAGAATCCTTGATTTTAAGAATAATCATCTGAATGTCCAGAACAATCCCTTGCCAGCACATCAAAAGTGAAGCTTCAGTAGACTATCTTCCTAAAAGCCAGTGTTTCAGATAGGACGACTCATCCTTGTTACTGATTAGTCACTAGGCCTTTTGTTTCTCGTTGTTTGGACTTTCCTTCATTTTGTATAAGTTGTTTGCTTTTAATTAGTGTTTGTACTTTCGTATTAATGAAATGAGTATTGCAACTTTTAATTTCAATTCATTTTGTCTATTATTTGCACTTTTATACTTTATCTTTCAAATATTTACTTCTTGTCCAAACTTTTGATCATGTAAATATTTGAGGGAGGATGACAAAAATATTGTATCCATAACTGTTGTTGATACGCTTTCAATCAAACTTTGCTGATGATGTAAGACATTGTTTCAACTCCCAAACACTAGAGAAATAAGGAAGTTATTCCCTTGTCAACCCCTTCGAGCCTAGAAGTTGGAGTTTCTTTCTTTACAAACAACGATCTTAACCTAGGGCATGGTAGTTCTCAGTTAACTTGATTGTGTGTTCATGCAAGACACCTTTCATATAAAGGTTCCCTTCACACAACAAGCAGGTGTTGAAGATGTTTTTCAAGATAAAAGCCATTGATGGTTCACCGTGATCATTAAATCAGGCAGTCAGTCTCTTTTCTTCTCAAAATAATAAAATAATAAAAAGTTCGCTAAGTCAAAACTTATGAAGGAGACTTCGGCAAAACTGGGGCATCCCGCTGACTGTAATCACCAAGAAACAGTTCAGGAAAACATTAGGGACAACCAAAAAGAGGAAATCTTTAAAACCTTATCATGAAAGTCCCCAATGAAAAACAACTAAATGTTATAGGGAAATAGTGACTGCCTTTTCAAAGTTCCCTTAACTTTTGAACGATCATCATCACTATCATCAGTACAATTCCCACCTCTTAGGAATCTGAGTGCATAGTTTGAGTTAACTGAGCATAGGACTTAAGATAATCACGTAGATTGGGTGGGCACAAATAAACTTTGAGCATTTATCCTTTGTTTCTTAAATTGTGAACCAGGCTACGTTACAATCCTCAAAAGACTTAACTGAAGCAAGGCTATTTTGAAAGCATACTACAGCAAGGTTGCGTAAAATGACTCCAAAAGATCTTTGCAAATCAATTATTTTAGCATTACCACTTTTGCTTTACTTTCCACTTTGAGTATTTTGAACCGCCTTGTTCTGACCAATGACTCATATGTTTTACATCTTTCCAAAAATAATTTTGTTTCAAAGGTTGCATGAACTTTGCATTACCATGTTTGTATGAACACTTTTGTTTGCAAACTGACTTTCCTCTCAAGGAATTTTCAAATAGTTGAGAAACTTGGTCGATGATCTTGTCAGGGGCAGGTCCTTCTCATAATTGATTTACCTAGAAGATCTTTTAAGACTCAACTTGGGGCAAGCCTTCCGAGGGCACAGTAAATCAATCATTTTTAAGAATCAGACAAAAAATGAAGCAATTATCAGCTCATCTATAACAGTCCTCTAATTTGGGGAAATTTACTTGAAGAATCCCCAAGCAGCTCTTCATCCTTCCTACAAGGATCATCAACTTGGAACAATTTATCATTCTGGCAGAGATATGTTCAATAGTAGCATCTCTAGTCCCCAAGCAGAATGAAAGTGATCTTCGTGTTGAGGAATCAGTCTCTCAGTCTTGTCTTCTCACCAAAAGAGTCGAGTCATGTCGTCTACATCTGCATTGCACTTGCATTTGATCATATATCATCTGCATAATTTATATACCATTGCATAGCAAGAGTGTTCCATCTTCATTTGCATTTATCCATGGCTCGTGTTATTGTCAACGTTTTACCTTGTGGTCAAAGTCCAACTTACTTGGCATCAGTCAAGCGGATATTTCTTTGTGATTCTATGCTTTTCCAGAATCTAACCGAGGTTTTTTCTGACGTGTTTATCTCTCTCTGATGTTTTTCCAGATTGAGTCTTTGCTCTGATGTTTCTCCATAACCTAACTGATGTTTTTCCAGATATTCCTTTATGATTATGACGCTTTTCCAGAATCTATATGAGGTTTTGTCATGTGTTTGTCTCTCTCTGATTTTTTTCCAGATTGAGTCTTTGTTCTGATGTTTTTCTAGACCTATCTGGTGTTTTTCCAGATATTCCTTTGTGATTCTGACGCTTTTCCAAAATCTATCTGAGGTTTTGCCGAATGTGTTTGTCTCTCTCTGATGTTTTTTTCAAATTGAGTCTTTGTTCTGATGTTTTTCCAGAACCTATTTGATATTTTTCCATATAATCCTTTGTGATTCTGACGCTTTTCCAGAATCTATCCGAGGTTTTGCCGGATGTGTTTGTCTCTCTCTAATGTTTTTCCAGATTGAGTCTTTGTTCTGATATTTTTCCAGAACCTATCTGATGTTTTTTTCCAGATATTTCCTTTTGATTCTGATATTTTTCCAGAATTTCATTTCTTTTGCCGTCTGATATTTTTTCAGATGTGTCTGTAATTTTGATGTTTTTCCAGAATTTTATTTCTTTTGACGTCTGATGTTTTTCCAGAATTTCATTTCTTTTGTCGTCTGATATTTTTCCAAATGTGTCTTTTATTCTGATGATTTGTCATAATTTCATTTCTTTTGTCATCTGATGTTTTTCTAGATGTGCTCGTTGTTCTGACGTTTTTCTAGAACTCCTCTGTGTCTATTTGACGTTCTTCCAGATATGACCTTATTTATCTGATGTTCTTCCAGATATGATACTTGTCTGATGTTCTTCCAAATATGTCTTCAAAATCTTTTCCCGTACATTTAATGCTTTTCTAAATGTTTCAGATGTATTTTCATAATCTTTGTCTCCGTCTAATGCTCTTCTAGATGTCTTCAATTTATTTATGACTTTTGTTAACAGTTGTTGAATATTTTCAAGTTTGTTTCATTCTCCATCCAATGCTTTTCTGGATGTGTTCCGGAGTTTATTCGATGTTTTTCTGAATGTCTCTAATGTGTTCTAGAGTTTATTCGATGTTTTCCCAAATATCTCTGATGTTTTTCAGAATTTATTTAATGCTCTTCTGAATGTCTCTGATGTCTGTTATTTTCCAGAGTTCATTCAATGCTTTTCTGAATACCTCTGAGGTCTGTCGGGATGTCTCTAATGTATTTCTCATATTTCTCCTCACCTCATTCAACGATCTTTTGAATGTTGTGACTCTTTTCCATCCAGTTCTATTCATGGATGATGATTGTTGATTCTCCAGTGGAGACTGTCTTTCCGTTTCTACCTCCATTGAGGATATTTTCTTCTAAAGTGTCAGCCGATCACATTTGAACTAGTTACTCAATCACTTTAAATTTTCCCAGTCTGTTTCACCTTCCCCGGTGTTGTTGTCTTTCCCTAGTGAGTGGTTACTTATTGTTTAGTTTCTTTCCCTGATTTGTTTTTGTTTCGTCTGCATTTTTGCATTTATCAACCCATCATTTTCATCATACTAGAGTTCATTGTATGTCACCGTTGCATTTTAGTTCTCTTTGTCTATAACATAACATATCATTGCATCTAAAGGCAAAATTTTTGATTATCTGTATTTAAATATCTTTCACCATGATTTCATGAGGTTTTCATCACTTATGTCACCCGATGAGAATATTTAAATAGAGACAACTGTCATATCCCAAATTTTACCCTCAAATCTTTTGATCATTTCATATCAGTTTAAGTCCGTCATTTTTGCATTTTTCTAGTTAAACATTTCATTTCATTATTAATCATGCGTTTTTTAGTTATTTTATCATTCTTTTAAATTTTGTTTTTCTATTATCTTAAGTATTTAATTTAGTTTAAGTCTAATTTAATTTTTTATTTTTAAAGTTAATTTTTCTTTCAATTTCGTTTAAGTCTAATATAGTTTTTTTTAATTAGTTTTTCTTTTAATTTGACTTAATTTCAATTTAGATAATTTTAATATAGTTAATTTTTCTTTTAATTCAATTTATTTAACTTTTGTCTTTTATTTTTTTTATATTAATTTTTTTAATCTATTTGATTCTAGGGTCAAACGCCTGCATCAATGTGTACAATCAAGTATGCCAATGTCACTTATAACCTGCTGCAATATTAATTCTGCAGACAACCTAACAAAACCATCCCAAATTGGTGAAAATTCATTATCCAAATTTTTGCACAACCAAGCAAGCATGTTTTCTGATATTTGTTGCTACTCCGAAAACAAGCTTCTACACCCTGCTTTATACCTCACTGCTTCAAACTTTACACCAAAATGCAAAAGGACCTGCATACTACATGCCAAAACCCTGCGCCCTTTCATATTTCCAGCAAAAATCCAAACCTGCAACGTTAGACACTTCTTGCAACTCTGCTACTACTCTAAGCCAAAACAAAAAAACAGGCTTATGATGCTGAGAGAAAAGCGACGCCACGGGTTGCAAGACCAAAACCTATATTGTATCATCAACATTAAGTACAACAGTTCTGAGTCAATGTCAACTTGTAAAACCTGTTTAATCTAAGGCAAGAAGGAGAAGAGAAATAGTAGAAAGGGAGGGAACATGAATCAATGAAAAAAACAACATTGGAGAAAAGAGTTACAAAAAACCTGAACGAGATTCTTTAATTTTTTTTCCTTTTGATTCCACAACAATAGCACAAAGAGGAGTAAACCAACAAAGAGATGCAACACCCCATCCTTATCCTCATCTACCACCACAACCTTCTTCATTTTCGTCACCTCAGAACCTCAACTCAACCTTAATGGTGACAATACTTTTCCCCACTCTTCAACCTCTGTGACAACTTTCAACATCCCCAAACACACAACTCCAACCATTAAAGCTTTTGCATGAAAGCTCTCAGAACTTCCACACATCTTGGACCACAGTTCTGCGTTGTCTTCCAAACATTGCCGACAACAACAATTTCTCGGCGATCAAAAAAGCAAATCGCGATACAACCACAACAAGACTCGGCATTAGTTCCATCATCTTCCCAGTTCATTTTAATCGCAACGATCACCGCCGCGAGAGAGAGAGATAGGAAAACTGTGAAAACCGCGAGACACCTCCACCATTTTTCAGCGGCACCGCGAAGGAGAAGAAAGCAACGTGTGAAGCCGAGACGCGAGGGAGAAAGAAGAGGAAATTGCCGCAGAAAAGAAGAAGCCATTCGCGAGAGAGAAGATGACTGTGATTAAAAGGGGAGGTGAAAATGTGTTTGAATTGTTGTTTCTGAACATAGTTATGTTTTTTTTAAATCATTTCCTTTTAATGGCGTGTGTTTTGTGTTTGAGAGAAGGAAGAGAAACGGCTGTGACTTGTTTTTGAATTAGGTTTTTTTCTTTCTTTCTACTAACATTTCCCTATCAATTATGGATCGGGCTCTAGGCCCATGTGTTTTTTCTTCTTGCTCACCCAATTTACTCGATGCACCACTAGACGAAAATCATAGGTTTAGCCCATACAAATTCCTGGCCCATTAGTTTCTTTCAGCCTGCACCTTTCATTAGCCTAGTTAATTAGTGTTTTAATTAATTTTTTTATTAGAATTAGGTAATTAGTTTGTTATTAGCATTTAGTTAGTTAGAATTAGTTCATTAGCTTTTTTTAAGCTTTTTTTAGTTTTTTTAATTAGATTTTAGTTAGTTAATTTTAATTAATTAGTTTTAGTTAGATTTTGGTTTAAATATGGTTTAGTTAGATTTTATTTTTGAGTTAATTCTTAAATTAATCATGACATTTTCACATTTTCATTTTAGTTCATTCCTGATGTTCAATTTTGAATTTAATTCTCGATGCTTTTGCCTATGATTAAATCCTGATTTTGATGACCTGTCTTTGGAGCTTTTGACTTTCCTGAGCATTTGCTGCATATATTGTTATTCCTCTTTCACTTGATACTTAAGTTTCATCTCTTTGTCCCTTATTTACTTTTACCCCATTCCAAAGAAAATGGTCATTCCTATTGATTGTAATGTCATGACTTAGCCTAACTTGCTAGTTTACCTTCCCGTTTATCCTAACCCTAGAATTAGAGTCACCGTACTCTATGTGAGTGTTCTAACATGGACTCGTACCTTCTCTTTCATCCTAGCCTTAGGATTGGAGTCGCCACACTTCATGTAAGTTTCATGGTTATGAACACTTACTTCCTCCATTGGAACCTTGACTACAGTTAAGAGTTCCTCACCCCTAACTAAGGGAACTATGAATGCTCTGATTTCATTCTCGTCAAAATACATAGGCATGAGATGTGATGTCTTGACAAGCATACTTAGTGTATATACCATAGGTCTTTACCTTAGCATAATTCCCTTAGCAAGCACACCTTAGCATAACACAAATACTAACAAGAGATTCCTGTAGAGTACTATAAATACTTAGGATGCTAACACCTTTCCTAGATATAACCAACCCCTAAATCTTAGATCTCTAGTTGTTTTGTTACATAGCACACTTAGAGTTTTCTTCGATCTTTACCCTTTCCTTTGGATAAATCAAAGTTCGATGGTGAACTTCATAATTTGTAATTCAAGTTAATACAATAGCTTAATATCTGATTCTCTCCGCGAGACATATATATCATGATTAGGATTTATCAAATTTTTGGATAAATCAAAGTTCGATGATGAACTTCATAATTTGTGATTCAAATTAATATAATAGTTTAATATCTGATTCTCTCTGCAACATATATATATATATATATATATATATATATATATATATATATATATATATATATATATATATATATATATATATATATATATATATATATATATATATATATATATATATATATATATATATATATATATATATATATATATATATATATATATATATATATATGATAAATTTGATAAGGTTGTATTCATGATATAATTTATCATATATATATATATATATATATATATATATATATATATATATATATATATATATATATATATATATATATATATATATATATATATATATATATATATATATATATATATATATATATATATATATATATATATATATATATATATATATATATATATATATATATATATATATAGGATAATCTTTTCTGCTCTTCCAATACAAAATCTAATGATTGAAACCAAATAATCAAATCAGAATGAAGGCATAATCAAGATACAGACCTAATAAAATCTCATGAAACTCATAATAGTGTACCCACGGTAACAAAAATTAATCAAGACTGTTGCATAGAAATATAAGAAATTGAATCGACTCAGTTACTCCTTACAACAATAAATCTTGTGTTAATCAAGTTTGAATTAAGAGTTTGTGCTAGGGTTGCACTAAATTCCAAACCCGACAACATTACTGCTCAATAATGACAGACCAATAACATTCTGCCTATATTTTTTGTTCGACGGCCGGCATTTCACAAATGACAGACATATATATACAAGTGTTACATTACATATGTACTATTGTAAACCAAAATATTTAGAAGCTTCACTACTTTTGTAACTAACACGAAACATATAATAGAAGTCAAAAGATTTTACCAAAACGAAGGAAGCGTCCATGCAAACGTACATTCCTCCTATTTTCATCATTACTTGTAGCATACATTTTACTCATAAAACTGAACTGCAAAATTTTATTTATTTTGAGTTTGAGTTCACACATAGTTTAAAGAGTGGATATTTGAAAATCCAAACGAAAATGCATGTGGTACAGTAGTGATTATTTCTGAGTGTAATCTGCCTCAATTATTATCAAATCAGAACACAAATAAACGAGCTATAATTTGGAGTTTCCGAAAAGAAAATTCAATCTTTAAAATATCTAAAAAAGGAAAATAGATTATTTTGGCAACTTCCATGGAATATCTTCAACTACAAACTGGCCTCACTAAATTGCAAATTTTAGAGTTGTCCTACTTTTCAACAGCTGAGTCAAACTTTTCCAACAAGGGATTGTCCCCATCATTCTTATACTTCACTCTCAAATCTTTTTATAACCTCTGTTTTCTATATAAAAACTAATTATTGAGAAGGAAATGAACCAAGTATAAAGAGAAACAAGATATCTTCCCAAGAACAAAAATGAAAAGAAAAAAAGGTGGCCTAATGTATTAAAAGGTTTTCACAAAAATAAAAATACTATAACCTAATGATAATGTGCAAACATGTTCTCCATAGTAGGGAATAAATACACATTTTTTAAATAAAAAACAATTCTTATAACAATGTGAACATTTCTAACATATTGATAATAGTAATAAAAAAATTTTGATAATAACACTAACACGTAAATTTAGGAAATGTAGGAATGGTAAATAGCTGTTCATGGTGTAGTAATAAAACTATACAATAACAGCCATGTCTTATGGTTAGTTATTTCTATTGGCAGCATGCCGGTGTGGTTCACCAACCAACAACAAACTTCATAATCAATTAAAATTTTAGCAAAACCATTTAGGCAAGATCATTAATTATAGAGTTTAATGCAGTCTATGATGAATTATAAAGTACTTTAAATTTACCAGCATTTCTAAAGAAAATTGACCATAAAAGCAAATCTATGACGTTTTTATGAATGATATGCTCCTAAACACACTGAATTTAAGAAAAAAACAATTGCATCTAAAAATTAGTAAGGCACAAAAATGACAGCTTTATCTTGTTAGCCTTTGCCCAATATAGTTACTAACATTACAACAGGATCCCAAAAGTTTGATCAAATGATATAAGCAATTATGGCTCCGATAAAAATAATCGACAATAGAACAGTTGTTTCAATTGTCGGCAGGAAAAGACATATCCGACTATCAAATTTAGCTACGTTGCAACACCGTAGTTTGCATGAATTACGTGCCTCGCTAAAGTTAAGATAGATATCTCCTTAATAGCTCACTCATTACACTACTTTGTTAAACCTAAACCCGAATGCATGTCCGCATCTTCCTACCACACGTGTTCTTCCTATTTAAAGCCAAGGTTTCATCTCCTACACATCACACACACACACACACACACACACTTGATCACTACCATCAACATTGCCTCAGCCCCAAAGTGGCTTTATCTCGAGGCTCTTCTTCAGGCTCTCTATCCCTTATAGCTACAACCCTAAACACCATGAGAAGCCTAATCTTTGAGGAGCCTGAAGCCAGGACTCCAGGACATGCTTCAAGCAGTCTAAGATATGCCTGGCAATCCATAAGAGCCCCGGTGATAATACCACTCCTAAAACTAGCAGTCATACTATGCTCAATTATGTCAGTCATGCTATTTGTTGAGAGAGTAAGCATGGCAGCCGTAATTTTGATTGTCAAGGTGTTGAGGATAAAAAAATACACCAAGTACAAGTTGGATGCCATGAAACAGGCCATAGAGAGAAACAAAAGATACCCCATGGTGTTGATCCAAATACCTATGTATAATGAGAAAGAGGTAACTTTGCTTTGTAATTAAAAATGATAGCACATACAGAAAATTTTAATGTTTTATTTGGTATCTAAACATATTTACCATTTAATCTACGATATCTGAAATCCAAAATAAAGTGCAAGTTAGATGATCAGTCACTATTGGTTATAATTCTGAACAACCATACCAAATCTAAGCACGTCATTTTATCATTTGTAAATAGTAGTAAGAACTAATGTTGACTATAATTGGGAAGAAATCAACTAGATATTGTGTTTTTCAACATTCATTGTGGCCTGAATAATTAGTTATTTTACTCCTAATCACTTATATAAGTTATATTTATTCGTTCATTTGGGGGTGGGGGTTGGTTAGTTTTTGCACTATTTAGGGTCACCAGCAAAGTCTAGTTTCTTTTAGATATCCTTCACTAAATAGGTCCTTTTAGATTGTCACTATTAATTATTTTAATATATTTTAGCACTTATGCAATCGTACACATCATAAATCATAGCTACATGCTGAAGTCAAAGAACACAAATTGGTTACTTTTGACAAAATAAAGACTGTCCATTAAGATTGATAAAGTAATTTCAGTTAACATTAAAGAATAGAGATAATTACCTTGGCTAAGAACATTCAATTTCTTCTTCCAGGTCTACAAGCTTTCAATTGGAGCAGTCTGTGGGCTTTCTTGGCCAACTGACAGACTCATAGTTCAAGTTCTTGATGACTCAACAAATCAAGTCTTAAGGGTATCTGATTAATCCAGTAAAGCTTCACCATGGAAGATCCCATATGTTTATGTGTCTATGAATGTGAAAAGTTATAATAACATGTCTTTTCATAACATGCAGGAATTGGTTGAATACGAGTGTCAAAAATGGATGCAAAAAGGTGTGAATGTCAAGTATGTAACCAGGACAAATCGCAATGGTTACAAGGCAGGTGCCCTAAAAGAGGGTTTAGAGAAGGAATATGTTGAGGATTGTGAGTTTGTAGCAATATTTGATGCAGATTTCCAACCAGATCCAGATTTTCTTTGGAAGACAATTCCTTACCTTCTTGAGAACCCTAAGTTGGGTTTGGTTCAGGCAAGATGGAAATTTGGTAAGTTGTTGCAGCCACATCAGTGTGACAACATGCCTTACTAATGAGTCCAATAACACTGCTTTCATGTCTACACAGTTAACTCAGAGGAATGTATGATGACACGACTTCAAGAAATGTCACTCGATTATCATTTTAGTGTCGAACAGGAAGTAGGCTCCTCAACATACTCATTCTTTGGATTTAATGGTAAGTCAAGATGCCCGTGGAATTACATTCGAACAAGCACATTTTCATATCAACTTATATAAGCTTGCTTTAAAACATGCAGGGACAGCAGGAATTTGGCGGATTCAAGCAATAAAAGATGCTGGAGGATGGAAAGATCGAACCACTGTGGAAGATATGGACCTTGCAGTTAGGGCAAGCCTGAGGGGTTGGGAATTTGTTTTTGTGGGTGATGTAACAGTAAGTTATCCATAACTGAATAATATCTTTGATATAATATAGTGATTAAGCTTGAATACTCCATAAACCACAGAATTCTCATGAGGGGGAAAATTGTTGCTTACTAGGTCAAAAATGAACTACCAAGCACATTTAAAGCATACAGATTTCAGCAGCACAGGTGGTCTTGTGGTCCAGCTAATCTCCTTAAGAAAATGACAAAGGAAATCCTCTTTTGCCAAGTATGCAAAATTTAATTTCCTCATCAACAGTTGAAACCAAATTCAATTCCTTGTAGAATCAATATTTACTCTATTACACTGATTGAAATTTGTATCACGTGTACCATCCAGAGGGTATCACTTCTGAAGAGACTCCATCTTATCTATGCTTTCTTCTTTGTGAGGAAAATAGTTGCACATTGGGTCACGTTTTTCTTTTACTGCATAGTCATACCAGCTTGTGTGGT
This sequence comes from Lathyrus sativus, assembly GCA_963859935.3. Lineage (NCBI taxonomy): Eukaryota > Viridiplantae > Streptophyta > Magnoliopsida > Fabales > Fabaceae > Lathyrus > Lathyrus sativus. The sequence goes on along the minus strand of OZ012737.1, from coordinate 646,934,296 downwards.
AGTTCCAGAAGTCAATCTCAAAAAGCAGATTGCCATATATATCCCAGCAACCATTACAATTCTAAATGCAGTCTGCACCCCAAGGTAATTGGTTTCCCTCAATCTAAAATTTATTCAGTTTCCCTCGGTTATTTTGATTATTCTTCAATGACTTATACATGGGACAGATCCATGCATCTTCTAGTATTCTGGATACTCTTTGAGAATGTCATGTCACTCCATCGAACTAAGGCAGCAATTATAGGACTCTTGGAAGCAAATCGTGTCAATGAATGGGTTGTGACTGAGAAGCTTGGAAATACTATGAAACAGAAGAACAATGTTAAGCCATCAACATCAAGAACTCCATGGTTTCGAATTACAGAAAGGTAACTGCTTTGTAGCTAGTCTCTCTAAATAAATTAGTTTATTTAACCAACAAAATGATTTCCAATTGCATCATTCAACAATTACATACAGAGAAATAAAAGCATGCAGAATACAGTTAATACTTTTATTGCTCTTTTCTAATAATTTGGACTTATGAATAACGTATTAGACCTTAGAAAGCATGGTAAAGAATGCAGTTACAATATTTGATTATCACTCCTTAATATTTCATCTGATGCATACTTATGACCCTTTACTATCATCAACAGGATCCACCCATTGGAGATTATAGTGGGGATGTATATGTTACACTGTGCAATCTATGATATCTTCTTTGGACATGATCATTTCTTCATCTACCTATTGTTGCAAGCAGGAGCTTTCTTTACAATGGGGTTTGGGCTAGTGGGAACAATTGTACCCAACTAAAGCTTAAAGACAACCATCAATCGAACTATTAGTATTTCATTCTGTTGTGTATTGTGTTTGCAAAACTATTGGATTAGCGATATACCCATAATCATATATCGGGAAGTAGTTAGTAATTAGAAGTTACCTGCCTAGTAGAACTAAACCATATGGTGGCATGAACTCTTCATATTCATGCATGCCAGGCAGAATAAAAGTATATATACATAATACATGTTTATATATGCAGCTTAAATCAGTGTCTTGTTTGTTCAACATTGCAATATTATATTTATGAACAAATATGGGGGAGCACCTTGCGACAATAAGATAGAGGCACGCGCTAAACAAACCTAAGTATTGAAATAATAAAGGTACTAAAAAAAATTAGAAATTAAACTTCTAATTACATGATGCTCAAAAGTTCCAACATTACCTAAGAGGCATATCCTATGTTGTAACTTCCTCTTGCTCCTTCTCTAATTTCTCATACAAGGAAAAATAAAGAACTTTACACATAAGACCTACTCTTTCACTATGTTTCTCCAAAAAATAGAAATGCATTTATAAATAGATAAAGGGATGAAGCCCCACATAAACGCTAGATACAATATTGTTATTACATAGGTGATCCAAGAAAGTTATGCCACATCAAATATGTCAACAATTTTGGATAAAAGGGAATAGGAAAAAGAGAAATAAATTAGTTAAACGGTTATGGAAGCTAAGTACTTAGAGGGGATATCATGTGCATATAGGAGAAATTGTGTCCGCCCCTAGTCCGACGTTGCTTAGAGGCATCCTTCACCTTACAAGCCGATTTTGTAAGATTGTGTTAGGCTCAACTCAACCACAATTCTAAGATGGTATCCGAGCTTATCCTAAATCTATTGTTGGGCTTCCCACATCTCCCACGCTCTAAACTATTTGAGGCCTCAATGTGAGGAGGACAGGAGGTGTTGGAAGTTCTGCCATAATGGCGGTCCGCCCCTAGTCACCTAATTGTGAAGGAGTGAATTTGATCCCATGTTGCTTAGATATGCCTGTGTATAGTGTTTATAAAGCTTGGGCAGCTATCATCTTTTACGAGCTGGTTTTGTAAGGTTGAGTTAGACCTGAAACAATTCTAAGAGTAATCCTTGGGGAGAATTCTATTCATACATTTATTTCAGTTTTCGACAATACATTCTGATTATTTTTTATTTATTTCTATCTTTGTTTAGTTTTCAATTTTTATAGGTTGGTAACAAAAAAATACTGCAGCAACTTTTCCTGTTGAATGACCATAGAAATTTGTGTAGTTGTAGCAACCAAAACCCTTAGACTGCCATCCTCTTCTAAGAGAAACATGCAGTAGCATTCACCCCAAGAATGGCTTGAACAACTTTAGCATGTTTAATAGTTTGTGTCAATGTCAACTGATTAATGAAATATCGAAGCTTCCTTCATCTGTTTTCTCAAAATAAAAATGCTTCAATCATCTTACTTCACTAACATGAAATATAATTGTGTGCAAACATTCTAAGATAATGCAGATTCATGCCAAGACTTGTTAATTTGTACCAAACCCAACTTGTTGCATTATGCTTTTTTCCTCAATCACTTCTACTGATTTGAAAGGGAAAACATTATAAAAAAGATAAATAATTCACCAGGGTTGTGGGAAGCATGATAAGATTCTAACCGAATAATTTTTAAATTATCGGGAAAAATAAAATGCATATCCAAATCATTAGCATCTCCACTTTTCGAAATAAATATAAACAGAAGCAGCAGATTGATAAATGTATAAGCATTATGTGCACTTGGTTATGTGAGTATATATATAAATAAGTCTTCAAGAAGGACTAGGAAAAAATAAGGTAAATGAAATATCAATAATGAAAACAAAATACATAAAACAAAAAACTTTAACTCAGATTTAATTTAGATCATCCAATTTAACCTCGTACTGTTCACCAGTGGAGAGAATTTTGACAACAACCATACCCCTTTGCCACTCAGAATTTCCTACCAATATCAGACGCTCAGCATTTGTTCTGGCCGCACGTTTGAACACCCTAAAAGAGAATTAAGAGGGTACATCTCATCAGAAGACTTAGAATTTTCAAGTATGATTTAAGAAAAAGTGTTATGTGTCATAATTATCCTAGTTAGCACGATTTGACTCTCTTTATTACTGTACAAATTTATTTCTGTAGTTTCCTGTAATTAGGATAAATTTGATTTGTACAGATTTTTTATATACTATTTCCACATAGTTTCTTATTTAGATAGATCATGTCTAGCCTATATATACTGTCAATACCCTCTACTTTATAATCGAAAAAACATATTCAGACCTTCATCCTCTCTTTTGAATTTTTTTTTTTTAAATTTAACACCCTAGTATTTTTCCCACTAGGTGTTGTTAGCTACACCAATCAAATGATGGCATGATACCTTAAAGCCCTAATGTAAACCGTGTCAAAAGATAGACCATAAACTAAACAAAAATGACGAAAGAATTTTATACCATTTAAGTGGTTTGCTTTCCAAAACCAAGTCAACACTCTGTCCTTTTTCTCTAAGCATGTTAGCAGCAGTGGCAGCATATCCTTGAAGTTCTTCATCCAAGGCACAAACAAGGTTATCTATTTGCAAGCCGAGCTCTGGTAGAAGACCCTTGTCTCTGAGCAACTGTTACATAGAAGAAAGGTTGAGCATAGTTGAAAAAGGAGGCAAACAAAGTCCTACTTAAAAGTACTAAAACTAAAATTAAGACATCAGTAGGCTCTATCTTCGCACATCTTGTGCTAAAATAGTTTTTAATATATATTATTTTCGTTTGGTCTTTAAAAAATAAAGATATCAGTTGGCAGCAAAAATCAACATTAACAAATAAAATTCGGACTTCAATGCAATAAGCCAAATATTAGTGTTGAGTGCCCCGATCATCATACTGCATGTAGGAAAAGGGCTTCCAGAGTAAACTAAAACATCTTAATAGATGCATATCCCCTTTACTGGTGATAAAAATCTCATATGAAATGGAAATATGAAAAAAAATTCAGGAAAAGGTTTTTTAGACAGTAAATTTGGCAAGTTAATCTTTACTTAAGAGCTATATGAACATGAAGCACGGACACCGGAATACGACAAGGACACTCTAACATCAAAAATGTCAAAACATAGGACACCAACACCGCTGCATATATACTAGTATTTTACCTTCATTTATCCATCTATTATTAAAAAAAGTAAAAACATTCTAATAAAAATTAATGTCTTTAATCCTTCGATAATAATATTACTTTAATACATGTTTAATTCTTTTAGATGTGTGTGAGAATTGTCCAAAAAATATATAATGTGTTCTGAAGCAAAAAAACAAAAAACAAAATTGTTTTGAAACACTTATCTAAATTGTCCAACATGTGTTGTATGAGTGTCATATGGGTGTCACATTGATTCAAAAATTGTCGAAGCGAAGAAAAAAAAACTTTTTTGGGACACTTGTTTGACTATTCTGACACTTGTTTGCCTTTTCCGACATGTGTCGTATGGGTGTCATACAAGTGTAGGACACCACGACACGCCTACTCCTAGAAATGTCCATGCTTCATAGCTTAAGAGAGAGAGTGTATCCCAAATAGGTGCAGAGCAGAAGTTGGGTAGACAAAAGAAACCTTCCCAATATTCTCATCATGTTAATATACAAAGGGAATAGAATACACATAGGCAAAGTCACAACTCATTAGTCATTTGCAGAAGGAAAACCCAAGTACCCCTTTGCAACTTGAGTGTATTCATAAATTTAATAGATCCCACTAGGCCGATGCAAGGTAAACCCCAAAGTTGTGTTTTAATAGAGAATTTCATGATCCTGGGAATTCTTATAAAAGCACTAGATGGGTGTATTGTATTTAATATGGTGGCTTCTCATTCCTCTGGAACTGAAAAGTTATAGACTTACTTCAACTATGACTGCATCACCAAATCCAAAACCACAAGCCGGAATGTCTTCAGCACCAAAAGTTGAAAACAAATGATCATATCGGCCACCACCACATATAGCTCGTAGCTTTCCTTCTCGGTCAAAACCCTAGTGAAGAATTTAATCATTTGAAAGAGGGAAAGAAAAAACAACATCCAATTTATACCACAGCTACAAATTAACACAACAATAGGAACCACTGCAATCAACAATGCCATTTGTTTTTCGTAGAGTGTAACTTCAATGGGAAGTATGGTGAAAAATGCAACTTGGTTGAATAAAAAGTAATGCTGGTAAAACTTTAGTATTATAATCAAGCAATAGCAGTATACAAGGTTCTCTATATAGTAGTATATACTCTTTCTTTTCCTTTTTTGTTTTATATAAAATTAATAATTCATTAAGGAAAAAATTACAGAATCAGAGGAAAGAAATCCATATATACATTTTATCTTCCTTCAGAAATATGAAATAATGTTATCACCAATGATCTTACATGCCAAAGCCTCTGGCTTCATCAATTTGAATGTATCATACTCTTTGCCTCCACGTTACATGAACTTCACAGTATTTTGAGAAAAATTACAAAGCACTTTTCTACGTCAAAATTCATTTAAACCAAGAATATGGACTTAATCATGGACTTCAGCCTTTATTTACCAAACTCTGTCATCAACTCATCATGCATGTGTTCGGTGCAATTAAGTGTGCCAAAAGAATATAAATTAGAAAATACAAGCCCCAAAAAACTTCTCAATATTTGAATGAACCTTTTGACACACTTGTCACAAAATCAGGTCATGATCCAATGAAAAATGTATCAAGTTACGCAATATAGGTAAGCCACAAGCCAGAGTGTTGTCCGAGATGATCCTAAACTATCTATATTAGTGCAAACAATACTGTCTATTAGGTATTAGTTGTGCAGAAAGTCTAACCTCAAATACAACACCAGTGTAATAAGCAAGGCCACGAACAACTGATGCATCAAATTGAAGCCATTTGGAGTAACCAAACTTTTCAGCTAGTGAGAATAGCTGTTTGAGATCAGCGATTGCTTCCCCGCTGCCTCCTAACCTCTCTAAATTCAACCAAAGTGAGATTTCATGTAAGTTATACACTTGTTTTTAACAACCTAATACAGATAAGTTGTTTGTAACAACCTAATGAAGAAAGTACATGAACTTTATGGCACCATAAATGGGCTTCAAGAAATATGAAAAGAAACCGGGTTTTTTAATCTAGTGCGAGGGGTATAACATGCGACAAAAAGTACAAAGAAAATACTCCACCGAAGCATAAATGACACAAGCTCTGATACTCTATCAAGCTCGTCAAGTTTTCAAATTTTCGTCCAGAATATTTTTGGAAAATGAAGCTTCCATCAAAAAGAGAAAAAACAATAACAATCCTTCACTACGAAAAGGAATAACTTCATTAGCATGCAAGACTTAGGAAATGATAAATTGGCATCAATTGGCATGAGCTCGCATCTATGTTCTTATATTCATAAACCTACTGTCAAAGTCTCAGCTACAAAGTTACCACTGGCTATTATTTGTGTTTTTCACGCATTAAATACAAAATATAAGACTTTCAAGAAATTTGTTATACTATTGGAAATTTATTAATGTAAAGGGGGAACCTTCTAACTCGGTCAATGACTTTACAGAAAGGACTTGCAATAGATCCTGGACAGCCTCCTGTGATAGACCAACAGCATTCAACTCTTTCTTTATCTCATCAACTGGAATTTTCTCAATCTGGACAATTTAAAATGACATTTTTTATTAAATACGATTTTCATGTCAGAATATGAAATTTCAGCAGCTACAGAAACAGACATGAAATATTAGTGGAGTAGACCAACAAAAATACCATTAAAAATTCACATGTAAAAGTTTACCAAAAAAAAAAACACTTAGGATGGCTATCATGATCGCCTTATCATCTTTGCTTTTTGGGAACAGACAAGGATCAGGAATCTAAGAGCTCCATATCTACAATTATAAAATAAACCCAAATAACACCAATATGCATAACTCACTTTATCAATAATGATGCAGACTTTGCCAAACATATTTTCAGGTATTGAATAACACTTCAATACTTCTTGTAGAACCTGCAATGAAGAAAGATATACAACAGAGTGAAAGGGTATCGTCAAACAAAAGCCATACCGAGAATCACATGTATAGGTTAAAATGAAATGATTAAATGTTATTTATTGCAGACTCTGCTAACCTACAAAGTTGAAACAAACTACAAGCAAAAAATGAGGTGAACAAAATTATGACACTTCACAACATGTGATAGTTGCATCATTACATGGAAAAAAGCAAGTGTGCAGACAAAAAGAATCCTCAATAACAACCATATCAAGGACTTTAAAAACGTCATATTGTCCACATATATAGGGAATAGATGTATAGTACTCCTGAGTCCTTGCACAATTTAACCAAGCTGTGACAACACAATATGACTGCAATAAACTTTCAGCCCACTATTGCTGCTTTTAACACACATCTATTAAATCTACAGTCAGCAATAACTATTCAAATTTCAACTAAAAATCACCAGAAGCACCACATAACAAATTACCAGCTTTTAGGAGCAACATGAGTACATGGAATTTGGTGTATCTTTAAGTAATATTAATTAATTATTACAAACCCGTTGATCATGTAACTCTTGTGGAGAAGTGGAAATGCAATAAAACAGCACTGTGGAAGAAAACTTGGTCCATCATTCATAAAAGGAAAATAAAACCCGCACCTTTCGACTAGAAACCTTAAATCCAACATCTGATTCTGTAATTCCTATTCGTTTGAAGAAACTAACAATGGAAGATATAAGCTCTGCTTCAGCCTACAACATGAATAAGCAATAGTGTTAAAGTCCATTTCAAATATTAGAGTCCAATGCATTCAATAATATTATTACTACCATAGTACAAAATTTTAAAATAAAGCAGAAAATATGAGCTAGTCGCAAGTTTATCCAAAGACAACTCATTTCATGACTTATTATGAGGAACGTCTTCATTACTTTGAGACTCAACTACAAAAAGAAGAAACAGGTTCATCTACTGTTAGAAGAGAAGGGTGGACGAATGAAATAAAAGCATTACCTTATCAAAGAATATATGACCCATCACTGCTACATTTATCATGATTAAATGACATCATCTATGAACTAATAAAATCTCGAAGCAAGAATCTTGGATCAATCATGAAGCATTTGACCCCATTACCTAAAAAAGATATGTATACCAGGCAGCACATACTTACCATAACCCCAGGAACACCAATTATATCCATATTCCACTGGTAGTGCTCACGGCGACGCCCCCTTGTCATTCTCTCATACCGCCAACATTGTCCAACGGTGAACCACTTCAATGGTAGTGATACGGACTTCCTGAAAAAGGAAAAAAAAAAAAAAAGCAATCAAAAAGATAAGAAGTCAGTATTCACATTCAAGAAAACATGAGTAGTTTATATAGGTTAAACTGTAACTTTTAGACAGACATACAATCACCAGCCTTGCCAAAGAAGGAGTATGTGCTGCAGATGTAGGTAAACCTAAAATGGGCATATCAAAATGAATTTTACCCTTTCTGTATCACCAGCCTTGCCAAAGAAGGAGTAAGTTCAGGCCTCAATGCAACTCGGCGATTTCCTCGGTCTTCAAAACAGTAAAGCTGCACAATATAAATGTATATAGTTTAATGTTTCATAAAAGAAATTCTTGATAAACTCTGTTGTTAAATATCCGGTATATCGGTATTGTGTATCGGAATTTTGGCTATCCGATACGAAAGCCGGTATAACATTTCAATTTTGCGATGCTCGTGATATCGTCGATTTTCCAGTATACTGGTATACCGGTTATGAATGGAATATCGGAAGCCATATTTTTATTATTATTTTTTATAATAAATTATTTTTAAAAATACTAAAGAGGGTAAGGTGAAGAGGTGAAAAAGTAGAGACTTTAAAGAGGGTAAGGTGAAAAAGTGGAAAAGTAGAATCTAGTGGAAACATTGAAAAAAGAAAATGTGGACTACTAAGTCGGTGCCTAGTACTTGGTGACATAGAAGACTCATGTAATGAGTGGTTGTTTGGGATGATGGATGGTTATAAAGTTGATGTTGGGAATGAAAGAGTCTTTGAGGATGAGAATGATGAGGATGTCCTTAATTGGGAAGCTACTTATAGAGCTTCAAGAGTTGGAGAGCCTACAAGATATACTAGGCAAACAAGTAAAAAGAGAAAAGAAACTCCCAACCCTAATGTTGTTGGCACTTCATCTAAACAAAGAAGTCGACTGGTTCTTCATCTAGGAAAGGAAAGCAAAAAGTGATTGAAATGGAAGATCCTGTCATCGAAGAATCTGAAGTAGAATTTGAGGATATTGATTTAGAAGATTCAAATGAAGAAGCTAAAGGATATGCCTCACTATCTGAAAAAGAGAATAATGATTATGTTGGAGAAGGGGAAAAGGAGAATAGAATTTTTTATCATTAGTTAGACTTAGAGCATCTTTAGTGGGAGTATCTTAAGTGGGTAAACTAAGATATTTTTTGTGGGTCCAAAGTGATTTGTAGGATTTAAAAAATTTATAATTGATTTGAGTTGTTTTTACTTTAATGATAGTTGCTTATAAAAAACTAAAACTTGACCCTATATTTTAATTCTCATTGGTTCAAAAAATTTGTGGGCCCGTTGTTTTCAAAAAATTACAAGACTTTAATAATATAAATAATAATATTATATGTTTCAAAATAAATAGCATACGTTAGCTATATAATTGCCGGAAACTAAAAGTTAGTGAATTAAATGCCATGTCATATCCATTCCAATGCAAATTCTTTATAATCATCGTTAACTATAAAACATTTAACTATTAAAAGCCTGTATTAAAGATGCTCTTAGAAGAGTAGTTCTTAGTTTGAACTATTTAACTGTTTGAGTTTTAATTCCTTTTAAATTTCTATTTGTAGCTTTTCAATTTTAGTTATTGTATTTGAAATTTTCAATTTAAATTTTTAACTTTTTGAGTATTTATTTCTGTTTTAACCACTTTGTGGCTTTCGATATTTGTCCCCTACGCGATCCCATATTTCTCAGACCGGTTTTTTGGCGATCCGATATTTTCTGATATTGATATTTGACAACACTGGATGAACATTCTTTTCTTCTCTATTATGGAACTTATTTTTCATAAAAATTTGCTATGACAATGGTATGTTTTTGAAGAACAATTCAAGCATGTTTTTTGTGTCACACAATTGCCATCAAAGCACAAACATCACATAAAGACTATTGCTGCATCTCACACACACATACTCATCAACTATTCATCTATGTATGGGTTTCTCACATGCCTAAATTATAGGATCTTGCTAACAAGTGCTCTAAGGCCACTCTTTAAGAATTCCAAATAAAGAATTAGTCTTTGAAAAAGCTAAACATTTCAATTTTCAATGCATTGAATACACAAATTTCCATAAAACTTACTCTTTTAGGTCCTTAAAGAGCGCCCTTAGGGCACTCGTTAGCATTTCCCTAAATTATATAGTTGCTAAATTAGGAGAACTAAGTGGATTACCTCTAGAATACCTTTTGGCCACATCATGGCTATACTCAAGCAAATGCTGTTAACTCCCATTGGAGTCAAAGAACAGAATAATGCTAATAGGACTCATTGTACATAACATATTGTCTGGTTCTCACAATGCTATCTGTCCATCAGTAGCATGCAGAATAACAAAGACAAACCTTAACTGCAGAAACACTGAAATACCTTGGTCAGTGACCAATGTTTTCAATCAAACATAAATGAACTTCTCCAAAGGAACTTATGAATTAGTACTAACAAATTGTCCCATGATGATATTTGTTGACCATCATGATTCATGAAACCCTATTTCAACCTAATGCCTCTACACTTACATACCAAAGAAGCAAAGACCTTCTCCAAGCTTATCATATGTACATTATTAACATCATCCTAGAAAATTCTACACCTAGAGTAGTTCATGATAGACATCGCATAGAGAAAAAGACTTGTTCCATTTCATTCTCTAAAAATTAAAGGGAAAGAAAAATCAGATTATTGGATGGAATAAAATGGAATACATTCCATCGTATTTTAAACAATCCAAACAATATAACATTTTATGATTTCAATCCAAATGTAAGGGCCCGTTTGGTTTGAAGGAAATTGAGGGAAGATATTATTTTAAACTTCTGTTCAATTTTTTAAAGGGGTGGGAGCAAAATCTCCTAAGCCAATTTTAGCTCCCAGTGTTTATAGTAAATAAATTAGAGTTAAATAGAATTTTATTCATGTCACATTCAATATTAAAACCATGGAAAAAGTAAATTTACACTTTCCCTGCATTAAAATCCCTCCTCTTCAGTCCGGTTAAGTCAGCTCAGTTAGTAGTTGCGCAGGGACATCCGACAACACGGGCGCGGTTCTAACTCGCGACATCCCACTTATTGACCTTTAAAGGATCAAATTCCAATCACTAGACTACTTGACCCAAAAAAGTTCTACCTTCTTCCTCTCTAACCAAGCATGATACATTTAAAATCTCTCCTCTCCCCCTCCCTTCTTTTGAATTCCCTCCCCTCCCCGTTGAACTAAACTCACACTAATTCGAAACAAGCAAATGTTAAACCAGCATCAATCACTATCTTGGAGTGAAGAACTAAAAGCTAAGTAGCACCGACACCTCTGAAAGAATGTGTGTCCGTGTCCGTGTCCTTGTCGGTGTTGGACATCTGCACCGACACTTATGATTACGTTTAATTTATTCATTTTTTCAAATTATTATCGATGTTGTTGTGTCAATGTCGGGTTGTGTATAGAGTTTCCGTGCTTCATAGACTAAAAGAGACTAAGTGTAAGCAAAAACAATATAGCTAAGGGTTACCTGGTCCTTAATCTCCTCCCCTGCTTTCCTAGTGAACAATGCCTCCGACTCAAGAACCGGAAAATCAATCTCCTCAAATCCATACAGCCTTGACACCTAATCATCACAATAAACCATAAAAACAATCCACATAAAAACATGCAAAAAACACTAATCAAGCTTAACCATAAACTAACTCTTCACTACATTAATCAATTTGAGTCAAAAACCAAATACCTCTTTGAAATTATTAAAGAGCCAGTTGCGCAATCGCATGTCTTCAGGCGGGAAATCACGCGTACCCTTGGGGGGATTCACGTCGATTTTCTGAACTTTCCCGGCGACCGGAGGACCGGGAGATAAAGCACCTGACCGACCGCCGCTCGGAGATTCTGTCTCGGCGGCTTGGGAGAGAGCACAGTGGAGTCTGACGCTGGAGGAGTTGGCATTGAAAGGGAACGGAGAAGAAGAGAGTTGGAGTGAAAGGGAACGGAAGATAGGGGTAATGTGGTAATTGAAGCGAGGTTGTAAAATGAGGGACGAGCATGAAAATGGAATTGCAGGCATGGTTGTGACTGAAGCTTGGCTTAGCTTCGATGGAAACGCATGAGTTCTTTTTGAACCAAAGAGATTATGGTCTTTTAATTTTTTAAAAATAAAACTTTATTTTAAAAATAATTTTTAGAAAAACTTTTTCTTGAAAATTAATTCATTTAAAAAAAAATGAAAAAAAAAATAATTTTAACATCAAATAATACTAATATAGATTAAAATATAGTCAAAATTATTAAGAGATTAATTGAAATACACGGTCAATGTAAAACTACTTTATACTACTGTCATCTAATCAGAACGAATTATTTTGACACACAATTATAAAATTAAAAAATTAAAAAAATTAAATTATAATTAAACTATTTTAATAATTATTTCTTCCATGTTTCTCTCTTCTCATGTGTCAAAATAATTCATTCTAATTAGATAATAGTATAAAATAATTTTACACCAATAGTACATTTCAATTAATCTCAATTATAAATATTTTTAAAATATTTTTTAAGAAAAATTGATTAAAATAATTTTAAATTTAAGTAATCTTTTATATTTTTAATATAAAAAATAGTAAAATGATGAAATATTTAAAAAACTATTTTTTTTTTAAAAAAAATTAAAAAGTTATTTAAAGTTTTTTCAAAAAATATAAAACATTTTAAATGAAAATATGTAACATTATAAAAATTATTTTTTAAAAAAACTGAAACAATGGGCCCTATATTAAGTTTAAAAAATGCCTATAGTGCACTCTAATATATTTTCAATCCAAATTTTATTTTGGAGATTGTTGATTACATCTACTGTTTTCCTTATTTACCACAGCAAAAATTTTAAATTACTCTTAAATTTTAAAAATTGAATTTCGAACGTACCTTAACTCACCATAACAAAATTAAATTTTGGAGATTGTTCATCTTTTGTTATCACGTAGATGGAGCATAAACAAATAAGCAATTTGGTCTAAGAGTTTGTTCGGATATTAAAATTGAGATTCCCTATGTTATCACAATCACATAACGTACTAGTAATATAAGACATAGAATATGAAATAACATAATTTAACATAAATATTTGTTACCACACATACATAACACATAGCATAGCATAAATATGTGTTAAGTTAAATATAACATGACATTCCATTACTAATAGATGTCTTGGGACGTTTCATCATCTTTAAAATATTTACGGTTGATATTGCAAGTGTTGCATCCACCTCGATTGGATCCTTAGTTGTGTAACGATGAAATGTACTCCATATGACACATACATCTGCATTTGTATTCAGCTCAAACTTGTTGAACTTAATCTTTCTTTCATTATCAATTGTTGGTGAATGATATTCGGTCTTAACCGCTATTCGATTGTCGATGTAGTGTAAGAGATTCTCTAATTTGAATTTCAAGTCTACAAGAGAAGTGTTCTCTGTGACCTTAAACTCAAAAGAAAGTCTCGTGTTGTTTAATTAAAGTGAAATTATGTTCTGCCGATGATAATATATCAAACACAATATTGAAACAATTGCGTATGACAAAACAATACTTAAACAAAGAAAATAAATGTGTAGAATAAATAACACAATGATTGCTAACCCAGTTCGGTGCAATATCGTCTACTTTTAGGTGGCATCAACTCAACGAAAGGAAATTCAATTTTAGTAGTCAATAGTACACTACGATCTCATATGAACTCTTCCAATTCAGTGTTCTTTTTCTAATACTACATGTGAACTTCGATTCAGACTCCCCCTGAATCTGAGGCACACTCACTTTCACTCAAACACTTTTCCAATTGCTTGTACAATAACAAAATTATATATGAAGTGATGAATCACAGTTACAACATAAATACTTCATTCTCCTAACTTGGAAAGATAACTTAAAAGTATAGTATTACAATACAAAACACAAAGATTCAATAACAAACAAAAGCACCAAACTTCATGATGCAAGCTTTGAGTCTTCACATATGAGAACGCCTCTTTAAATAGCAACAATTTTCCAACATAAAATGTCCAGTACGGTTTTGGCGTTTAAGCGGCTGGAAACCACCCAAAAATGCACAAAATATCATTCTTCGTGATGTTGATTTTGAATCATGATTGAAATAAATTTTGATTAAATTTAACTTCGATAAGAATAAGAAATTCCAACCTTGCTAAAACATATTCAGAATAAATATTTTTCAAATGAGTATGCGCTTTAAAATCAGTTCTTTGATTGAATATAAAAGGAAACAAATCTTGGCAACACGAGGTATACTACATTAAACTTGTGTGTCAAGTAAGCAGTTAGAGACACGATGTCTTGTAAAATGTTAAACATCTCACTTAACATGTTTCTTACTATAAAGCGCCATGAAGCCCTTCTAGATAGAATGTCTTTCATTTTGATAAAATATATTACTTAATATGTTGCCTACAAAATATTGTCAGCCATATGTAATAACATAAACAAATGCAATATATCAATATTGATTTACTTTAGATTGTCTGGTTAACAACATATGAGCTCTATTTATATAAGTTTTAGATCATTTGGACCATACAAATGCAATCCTGTCTCAGGGGTTGGTTCAGATATTGAAACCTAAATTCACTCCTTTTTTTGTCATATATAGAGAATACACATAAGGTGTATCCAGATATTGAAATATAGATTCTCCCATGTTAGCATCAACTATACACAGAATATAAGGTTTATTCTAAGATTGGAATCTGAATTCAACCTTATTAGCATCACATATGCACATAATATAGGGTTCGTCCGCAAATTGGAATACGAATTCTCCCATGTTAGTATCACACTAGACCAGTTGACAATACTTGTTTTATGGACTTGATTTATTGCATATAGACACATCAAAAATTTAATTCTAATATTATACATTAAAACATGTCAAAATATATCCGGAATACATCCATCAAAAATAACTAACTAACGTTACATCCAAAAAAGGGTCACCACCTAAATGCATTGTAAGATAAAAACTAAAATGTATCCAAACATGTGTCGGTGTCACCACCTAAATCTATGAGTTGTTCCGCCTTTGATTTTTTAGTATCGCTCAACTTGGAAAACTCTCACATCCTACCAAAAAAAGTATTCGGTCAAGTTTCAGTGTGGAATGAGATGCCCATTCAAGGGATGTTTATGGTATAGGACGTCCTAGTTACAAATAAACTTGAACAAAATATTGTAATTTTGAAAGTCATCAAATACACATAATGCGTCAAGTTGGATTTTGAGGTAAGCGTCTTCGAAGTCGGAAAAATGTCTATGAGAAGACATATCTTGTTAGATAAATACACAATAGCTTACATGCATTTGTTATAAGATGACCCATTTTAGGGAAACTCACCCATTTTTACTATGATGTTGCACCGTTAAGACAAAGAATAAGAGAATCGTGATTTTCATCATATTGTTCTTTTTTTGCAGCATAGCCTCGTGTATGATTCCTTGTGTGCCTTCAAATCTTTGATAAGATGTCGGCGGACAAGTCTATGATTCTTCACTCCCTTACTTAGCCTAGCTGAAACAGCAGGATAACCATAATTATAATCACCTTTAACATTTATAATTCGTTCAATGTGTTTGTGCATTAAAATATACATCTCTTAAATGTTTATCAATTTCGGTAAAGGTGGCGAAGGCGGTGGTTTGTTGATGTGAGCACCTTTAATAAACTTTTTTTGGATTGTGAAATTGGATAATCTAGATAAAGTGAGTCAATGTGTTCAAAATAGGATGGAGACCGCTTAGTTGAAAGTTTCATTTGGAGCTATATGGATCTGTTTTCTCTACTCGTACGACTTCGTGATAAGTAAAGTTCAATCTTGGTTAAGATGTATTTCCCATCAGTTATGAATATAGACTACTATCTTTGAGTTTATGTTCTAATGTTGTGATAGTGCAACCAATGATGTATGTGTCTTGTTTTGCTGATTTTGAATCATTTGATTCACTAATTCCCAATTGATCGTACCTGATCAGAAGGAGTCACTGGAGGGCCACGCGTCTGAGCTGTCTGACTGCTGGAAGAATGGAGGGGAGTGTACCTAAAATACACTCTGATGCCAAAGTAAGAGACAGGCAGAGTGATAACAAGTACAAAGAGAGAAGTAAGAATGAGATTACCTGACCCTCTAGTGAAAAAGGGTATTTATAGTATGCCCCCAACGCAGGGCCAACGGTTACTTAGTATTGGGTTGGGTTGCCAGGCCCAATGCTGGTAACTGTTAGGGCTGATGTGGTGTCAGGAATACCAGCATGTGGTCTTTGCCCTAGTGTAACTGCTCCGTGCTATTCGGGAGGTGGAGGACCGAATAATTAGGGCACGGGTAGTTACCTGATGACGTGTCTCCGCGTAGGGGACACGTTGAAAGCGTGGGGGAGGTCAGAAGAGCTCCCCGAGCTGGATGGGTTCTGCTCGACAGTGGGGAAGAAGGGAGAGCGCGCCGGGTAGATGTGAGGAGCCTGCCCGGCTGACATAGGTCTGTGCCCGACGGGAGAAGATGTTATGCCCAACGGGAGAAAGGTAGTTGTCCGATGAGGAGGCGGTTCAGGTCTTATTGGGCCTTCCAACCTGATGGGGTTTGGGCTTGCTCGACTATGGGCCAAGTGTCGGCCCAGTCTAGAACAGTATCCCCTCAAGTCGTTGTTCGCGGTTAGACAAGTTACGACTCAAGGTGCAGAAGTGTCGAGCATGTCGCTTCGTCGTTCAGTCCGTGGCTGTATTGGTCGGGCGAGCCTATGATGTACGAGGAGGCCCGCGAACGAGGAGGGGAAACCTGAAGAGACGTAGGGAAGGCTGAGGGTCACCACGTGTCACCCTAAGGAGGCTACGGGCTAGGTACTTGAATGCCTAACGACGCTTCGTTTCTCGTGCTAGAGCGTATATATACGTGGGATCTGCCCGTCTTTTTGCTCTCTTGTATTTTTGTTGTTGTTCAACCTTCTGAATTTCCTGCTTGACGTCTATAATCTTTCTGCTCGATGCAACCACTTTTTTCTGCCGTATCACGTAAGTTCCCGCCTCCACTACTAGTATTTTAGTAAGCTTTTGGTAGTGTTTCTGGCGGCTCCGACGGGTCTACCAGGGAGACCGTGGACTTTTCCAGCGAATACGTCGGAAAGTCTTTCAAAACTAAAGTTCTGACTGATTGTTCCCGACCCTTGCGATGAGTGGCCCGAGAAGATGCAATAATTGTTGAATGTCCCGATGGGGCTCGATGAATACCCCGGACACGATCGATAAGTACACCGAGGACAAAAGAATGAATTCCCCAGGGACGACGGAGGGTCTAGGGTTAACCCAGACTGATCTTTTGGGCGACCCGGGGCGTGTCGTAGTTCTTCTCGGCTTCTGGCATCCATGCCCTTTCACTTGAACTACGGTGGAAGGGTGGATTTGATTTAGCTATTGAATTCACCGGGTTCCTATGCTTTTCAGGTAAATGGATGCTCGTGCTGAAGAGGAAACAACATGATACATGTCCGACGATGAAGAGGGTTACCAATATGGGATTGTTGTGGAGCCTCCGGACAGGCCGATCAACGAATGGGTCGGGGACGAACCCCTTAAATACATGTCAAGGTTCATGGTCTACAACTCGGACGTCTTTGTCGTGATCGAGGATAGAGAAGTCGGGGCTCCTCGTCAATTTAGGGCATGTCGGCCTCAGGAACTGGATCGCATCTGCTTTCGCTATGACGGGGTCAATTCCCTATGTATGAATTCGCTTTTAAGGAGGCGGGGATGCGCCTGCCGTTCATAGATTTCCAACAAAGAATGTTTGACCACCTGATGTTGGCGCCCTCTCAGCTCCACCCTAACTCCCTTACTTTCCTTCGTGCCTTTGAGATCATCTGTAACTATCTCGAGCTCAGGGCCACCATACCACTATTCTTCTGCGTCTTCCACTTGCAGCGTCAGACTGTGTCTGGGCGACACAATTGGGTTTCCCTGGAGCAGTCAACCAGGCTCTTCCGGGCATACACAGATTCCGTCAGAGGGTTCAAGGACTGGTGGTTCGTGGTGATGCTGGAGACGGACAAGGCCATTAATACGATGTTCCAACAAGAGGTTACCGTTGTGGATGGCAAGTCCGAGGTGGACTTCCACTCCCATTTTCCCTTGGATTGGATGGACTTGCATTTTCGATCTAGCACAGAAAGCTTTATCTACCGACCTAACCATCTAGACGAGGACGATAGTTTGGCCTTCCAAAAATTGGTCAACTTTGTCGGGCGTCTTCCCCCTCGCAAATGTGTGACCCCGGATGGGCAGTATATCTACGACGCTAGCAGGGAGATCTGGACCGAGACTAGGTGTATCAATACAAGGGCCCTCCTCGAGTGCTGAACCGAGGTAGAGGCTCTTCATTTTTTAGGTAGCGAGTACCTTCCTCGGCTTTTATTTGTTCTGTTTAGAATTTCCATACTAACTGTTTTCTTGTGTTCTCCTCGCAGGTGCTATGAGTTCGATGGAAGAACATGTTACGAAGCTGCTCAAAGGGGGTGGCCGACGTCCTGCGGGGGAGGGCCACTACTGTTAGCAAGGAGGCTGGTGCTAGATCGGCGGGGTTGGTTTCGTCCCCGCAAGGTAGCGGCTCCCCGGTTGCGCCGTTGGTCTTCAAGAGGCGACGAGAGATTGAAGCGTCCCCGATCGACCTGACAGATAACTCTCCTTATCGATGTTTCATCCTTGCCCGTTGCTGTCTCAGGCCTAATTTCTTTACCGAGGATAATGTCCCTGTTGTGGCTCCCGAGGAGACGAAGACCATCCTGGCCTCCAACAAGGAGGCTCAGAGGAAGATGTTGTCTGACACCTAGCCTCAGTGGTGAAGGCGTTTGAAATGACCCTCATACTCAACGAGGAGGGTTGTTCCTCGGCGGACTTAGCTGCCATGCGGGGTGAGCTGGAAGTATTCGAGGAGGTTCGGTCCAAGATGGTTGTCGATCAGAGGGAGTACCAGAGGCAGGACAAATCCTATTGCGAGCGGATCAGGGAGCTTGAGAAGATGGTGAAGGACGGGGATGATGAGCTGGCTGGGCTGAAGAGTCGGGTTGATGAACTCAAGGATTTTCTTGCTCCTGCCGAGGAAGAGTCTGACAAGGAGAAGTTACTGGTTTCCCGACGGGAGCTGGTAGAAAAGATTCGGTTGTTGGAGGACGACTGCTTAGGGGTTGTCGAGGTAGGCTTCAAGAGTGTCGTGGCCCAGCTTCGGCATACCAACCTTGGCGTGGATTTGGTGACCGAAGGGACTGGCCCCTACCATCAAGTCCAAGGTGAATGCATTGTGGCACCCGACAAACCCGACGGTGACGAGGAGGACCAACCCGTCCTAGAAGAGGAGGATCGTATTGATGAGTAGGAATTGGTGTGGCCTGCATGCCCATTTTTTATTGGCTTGCGTGCCCGTTTGTATCGGCCCGCGTGTGTGTTTGTTGTTTTTTATTGTTGCTCGGGTTGTGTGCCCTTATTTGTAATTCCTGAACAGCTGGGCTAGTGCCCGTGATTGTAATCAATGTTTATCGTTTTGCCAAGTATTTGTGTGTGCTTGTTTATTTATTTATGTATGCTTGTTTGCATGTTTTTATATGCTTGTTTGCTCGTTTGTATATTGTTGGGAGTGGTAGCTCGACGTTGTTTGTTGTGCCCGATAGTGTAGGGAACTGGCCGGGTGACTAGGGTTGTTACCTGGTTGATTACGAAGATGGACTGCGGTCGTGGTCCTCTCTCTGCGGCGTGAACGTCCCATCGCGAGCTGGGTGTTCTGCCATCTCGATATGGCGGTGGTGGCCCTCGATCGAGGGGTCCCTGTCGAACAGAGCACTCTGCCCGCACACACAAAAGTGAAGGCGCTTGTTATCGTTGAGTTTTGGGAGACGCGTTTGTACCATGTCGCGCTCCCGCGGTCGCGAGGTGGGTCATCGTGGGCAATGTTTAACTGTAGTACTTTTTAGCTTCTCAGCATTCCATGATCGAGCTGTTTCATCTCCGTGTAAGTTTTCGAGGTAGTAGGCCCTGTGCGTCGTCTTGTCTCGGACACGATAGGGGCCCTCCCAATTCGCGGCGAGCTTGCCCTCGCGCGAGTCTTTCTGGTTTCTTCGTAAGACCAGTTCGTCGACTTGGAACACACGTTTTATGACTTTGCTGTCGTAGCGAAGGGCAATTGTTTGCTTCAGCGCGGCTTCACGGAGAGCTGCCCCTGAACGGATCTCTTCGACTAGGTCGAGCTCATCTCTAAGGGCCTCATCATTGGCCTCCTCCTCGAGGGGGGATTTAGTTCTCCCGGATGGCTCCCTTATTTCTACCGGGATCACTGATTCGGTTTCGTAGGTTAGTCGGAAAGGGGTTTCCCCGGTGGTCGAGTGGGGCGTCGTTCTGTAAGCCTAGAGTACATTGTGGAGCTCCTCGACCCATCTCTTCTTGGCGTCCCCAAACCAGCGTTTTAGGCCCCGCAGGATAACTTTGTTTGCGACCTCCGCTTGGCCGTTCATTTGTGGGTGTTCGACTGACATAAAGTGCTACTTTGTTCCGAGCTTGGTCACAAAGTCTTGGAAATTTTTGTCAGTGAACTGTGTCCCGTTGTCGGTCACGATGGAATGCCGAACCTGACGAGGATATTCCTCTTATAGAAGCGGAGTATGTTGTGCATCGTGATCTTAGAGAGGGCCTCGGTTTCAATCCATTTGATAAAATAGTCGACGCCGACTATCAGGTACTTGTTCTGGTAGGAGCCTATGGTGAATGGACCAAGGATATCCATCCCCCACCAGGAGAACGTCCATGGGGAGGAGAGGGACTTGAGCTCGCTCGGAGGGACGAGGTGCATGTCCTCGTGCCGCTGGCACCTGTCGCACTTCTTCATGGCTCCTTAGCATCCTGCTGCATCATCGACCAATAGTACCCAGCTCGCAGGGCCTTCTTGACTATAGATCTTCCTCCTGGGTGTTGCGTATTGATGCCCTCATGAATCTCTTGCAAGATGCTCGGGGCCTGGGCTTTATCAATGCATTTGAGAAGAGGGATCAAGAAGCCTCTCCGGTATAGTCTGTCTTCGAGCACCACGTAGGAGCAAGCTCGACAATTGACCGTACTGGCCTCCTTCGCGTCACCGAAAAGGTGTCCCGTGCTAAGGTAGGCATGTACCGGGGTCATCCAATAGTCACTGTCCCCAATAGCGTTAACCTCGAGCATCGCTTTCTCCTTCTCTGTGTGAGGACTTCTTGGACGAAGGATTTTTTCCCGCCCTTCTTCTTTGTGCTCGCCAGTTTTGAGAGGACATATGCTCGAGTGTTATGCTCGCGCGGAACGTGTTGCACTTCGGCGGAGTCGAAACTCTTCATCCGCTCCCTTATAAGGGCTAAATATTCTACCAGATTGTCGTTCTTGGCTTGGTACTCACCCCGAACTTGGGAGGCGACCAACTGGAAGTCCGTGAAAATTTTGATCTCCTTGGCTCCGAGGTCTTCTGCCAGACAGAGTCCAGCCAAGAATACCTTGTACTCGGTCTGATTATTTATCGTCGGGAAGGCCAAAGCAAGAGAGACTTCCACGACAGTGCCTTCTTCGTTCTTCAGTATGATGCCCACGCCGCTTCCCGTCGAGCTCGAAGTGCCATCGACGAAGATGGTCCACTTGTGGGCTCTGGAAGTTGGTTTCGCGGCGGGCGTCATCTCGGTGATGAAGTCAGCCAGTACTTGTACCTTGAGTGCTTTTCTGACTTCGTAAAGGATGTCAAATTCAAAGAGTTCCAGCGACCACTTTAACATGCGCCCTAACATGTTGGGCCTACCGAGCAGTTGTTTGATAGGCTGCTCAATTCTGACCACAATGGTGTGGGATAGGAAGTAGTGTCGGAGTCTTCTAGTTGCATTGATGAGGCCCAGGGTGACTTTTTCGATCTTCTAGTACCTTAATTCGGGGTCATGGAGGGCCTTGCTCATGGAGTAGATCGGCTTCTAGGCGTCATGAGTTTCCTAGATCAGTATGGCGCTGACGGCCTCGGTGGAAACAACCAAGTATAGATAGAGGGTTTCCCCTACGTCTGGTCTCGTCAAGACTAGTGGCTTCGAGAGGACACGCTTGAGGTGAAGGAGGGCATGCTCGCATTCCTCTGTCCATTCGAACGCGGTCTCCTTCCTTAGTAGTCTGAAAAATGGGAGGGCATGTTGCGCAGATTTGGCGACGAACCTAGATAACGAGGTGAGCATCTCGTTCAGATACTGGATCGACTTCTTCATGCTCGACGTTGCAAACTCAGAAAAAGCCCGACATTTGTCTGGGTTTGCCTCTATCCCTCATTCGGCCAGGTAAAACCCGAGGAACTTCCCCGCGCGTACACCGAAGGTGCACTTCTCCAGGTTAAATCGCATTTTACACCTCCTCGATGTTTCGAAGACCTTATTAAGGTGGGTCGTGTGGTCGTCCTCGGTACGTGATTTGACGATCATGTCGTCCATGTATACTTCAAGCATGTCGTCAATCTCTCCCCAGAAGACCTTGTTCATTATCCCTTGATAGGTGGCGTCAGTGCTCTTTAGGACGAAGGGCATTATGTTGTAGTAATAGTTGCCCGATTCGATCATGAAGGTCATGCTTTGTTTGTCAACCTCATCCATGGGGATCTGGTTGTATCTCGAGTAGGCATCCATGAAGGACAAACATTTGAAGCCTGTCGAGTTGTCGACGAGCTTGTCGTTATTGAGCAGGGGATAGGCGTCCTTGGGACATGCCCAGTTAAGATCCGTATAGTCAGCACACATCCTCCATTTTCCATTACTTTTTTTGACTAATACAATGTTGGACAACCAGATTGAATATCGGGCTTCCGAAATAAAATTTGCCTCTAGGAGGTCTTTTACAGCGTTTTCAGCAGCCGCTGATTTTTCGGGGGACTGCCTACGCCTACGTTGTACTATGGCCTTCGCGGTTGGGTTGATGGAGAGCTGATGGCAGGCGACCTCGGGGTCAAGAACGGGCATCTCGGCGACACTCCAGGTGAAGAGGTCGGCGTTCTCACGGAGATAGGCCTTCAGCTGCTTCTTCGCCAGGTCGGGCAATCCAACTCCAATCTTCACATTCCTGGTTGTATCCTCACCGAGAGCTACGAGCTCGAAGTCCCCGTCTGGAATGGGGCGCGTTAGGTGGAAGGGTTGCTCGTTGGCCATTGGAGGAGTGTGTTTGGCTTCAGCTTCATCTTCCTGTTCATCGGGGAAGCGGCAGTCGAGGTCCACGACGTCGAAGTGGTCATTTGGCCTGTGCTCTTGGATAGGCGGAGACTTCTTGATCGCCTTGGGAGAGGGGCCAATCATGCTGAGGCCCTTCATTGCTTCCTCATAACATTGTTGGGCTGCCTCTATGTCGCCGTTGAGGGTGCGACACCTCCCCGCCTGGTGTAATACTTCATCTTAAGGTGGACCATCGGTGGCACTGCGGTGAGGTCTGCCAGGGTCGTCCTGCCTAAGATGCAGTCGTACAGTGACAGGCACTCGGCGACC
Source organism: Lathyrus sativus (assembly GCA_963859935.3). Classification (NCBI taxonomy): domain Eukaryota; kingdom Viridiplantae; phylum Streptophyta; class Magnoliopsida; order Fabales; family Fabaceae; genus Lathyrus; species Lathyrus sativus. Next base: position 646,910,553 of record OZ012737.1, on the reverse strand, counting down.
AGGAAGAGGATGTTGATCTCCCTGGCCGTCTCGTTTGTCTCGAAGGTGACCTTGAGTTCTACATATCCCCATTATCTCATCGTCGTTCCGTTGAGTCCTTTGAGGTCAGAGTTGACGTAAGGAGTGAGATTGGTCTCGTCTAGCTGCAACGTCGAGAACAGGTGGGTATACATGATACCCATTGAGCTTCCCCCATCTACCAGGATACGACGAACGTTGAAGTTTGCCATCCGTGCCCGGATCAACAGGGGGATGGTGGCATTGGGGGCTCCCCCGGGCAGCTCCTCGAGATAGTACATGATCGGGTTAGACCGACTGTGGAACTTGTCAAGGGTGCTCATCTGGCTAGAGCTATTGCACATCAGCTCGTCAAACTTGCTCTTCACGGACCCGATGGTAAGCTTGTTTGGGGCCCCACCAGAGATGACGATTGCAGTGAGGAAGTATTCCCACAGGCTGATGGGGCGTACCGGTTCTTCAGGCATCCGGTGCCTGGCAGGGAAGTCTTGTTCTCTTAGGGAGAACACGTCTTCAGGCCGCATGTCGTTAGCGGGAGGAGGGATATCCTAAACCCTTTTAGCTTCGTGGGCCTCCTGTTGAGGGGCGTCTCCTCCTCTAGCGTACCTCTTCAAGTGTTCGTCCTTGATGAGTATCTCGATTGCATCCTTGAGGTGGATGCAATCCTCGGTGACATATTCGTGGCCGCGGTGGAAGTGGCAGTACTTGGACTTATCCATGTTTTCTCTCGGGGGTGTCGGTTTAAGGAAACGGACACCCCTCTTACGAACTCTGAGTTTGCACACTCAACCAGGATGCGCTCGCGGGAAGCGATGAGGGTCGTGTACTCAATGAACCGGCATGCGGGGCCCCTTTGTTCTCGGGGCTCCTGGGGACGATCATCTCGTCGTCGATCTCCCCCGCATCGGGGAACTGGTGCTTCTTCTTTCCGAGCTCTACGGGTAGCTTGGTTACGAGAGTCTCAGGCTGAATTAGCAGCTTTGGTCTCCTCGTACTGGATGTATGCTCGGGCTTTCTCGAGGAAGGCCTGAAGGAAGGTTTGCCGGTGGATTGCCACAGCATCGTAAAATTTAGAGTCGCGGTGCAGCCCTTGCTCCATGAGGTAACACTACATGTCGTCTGAAGTAGTTACCTGGACTGCCTCTATCGTGAATCTCTCGATGTAGTTCCTAAGAGATTCGTCTCGGGCTTGGATGATCGCGCCCAGGGCAGCCTCCGTCTTTGGATGACATCGGGACACCGTGAAATGTTGCGAGAAGAGATTCTTCAGCACCCTCCACAACGTGATATACTCGGGCTCCAGGATTTTGTACCAGGCCATGGCTCCCTTCCTCAACATCGTTGAGAAGAGCCTACACTTGATGGCTCCTCGAACGTTTTGATAATCGAGCATGGCCTCAATATCTTCCAGATGGTCATCTGGGTCTGTTGTGCCGTTGTAGGTGGAGAGCGCATGCGGCTTCTCCATCCCATAGGGGATAGGAGTCCTCATGATTTCCCGTGAAAGGGGAGTCCAGTGGTTGTCCTCGTCACTACGGACAGAGAAGCGTGAGGGAGAAGGATTGTGTCGAGGAACTTGATTATGACCCCTCGTCCTCTTACTCGGGGCGTCAGGCCTGTTCCTCCTCGGGGCCGAGGAGCGCCTCTCCTTCTGGGAAGGTGACCAGTCGCGCTTATTGGAGCCCACGATTTGGAGCCTCCCCAATTGTGGTCGGCGCCCCTGTTGACGGGGAGAGGGGCTCTGGGAATCCTCACGCTTGGTTCTCTATGGGGGAGAGCGAGATGAGCTATCTTGTTCCAGCATCCCGATACGTTCATTCTGCTGGAACAACATCAAATTAGTCTGGTTGATGGCTGCGAAGAGGGCAGTCATCATCGGGTTTGCCCCTACTGGCATGGGGACGGACTGGAAAACAGCTGTGCTCCTTGCCCGAGGGGCGACGTGGCGTGTCGCGTCCTCGAATGAAAGGGAGGAAGTCTACCCATCTCTCACGTCATCGTCATGGACGTTGGAGGGCCCACCCTAATCCTCACCATTGGTGAGTGGGTCAAAGGCAGAGTTATGGACAACATTGTCGTGGCGTGGGCTGGTCATGATCTTGGAAGTTGATGAAGTTGATAAAAGCTTTGGTTCTATTGCTCGGAAGAACAGGGAAGCTTTAGGTTCCCACAAACGGCGTCATTAATCGTACCTGATCAGAAGGAGTCCCTGGTAGGCCACGCATCTGAGCTGTCTGACTGCTGGGAGAATGGATGGGGGGTGTACCTGAAACACACTCTGATGCCAAATTAAGAGACGGGCATAGTGATAACTAGTACAAAGAGAGGGGTAAGAATGAGATTACCTGACCCTCTGGTGAAAGAGGGTATTTATAGTGTGCCCCTAACGCAGGGCCAACAATTAATTAGCGTCGGGCTGAGTTGCCAGGCCCAATGCTGGTAACTGTTAGGGCTGACGTGGTATCAGGAAGACCAGGTGTGGTCTTCGCCCTAGTATAACTGCTTTATGCTATCTGGGAGGTGGAGGATCGAATAATCAGGGCATGGGTAGTTACCTGATGACGTGTCTCCGTGTAGGGGACACGTTGAGAGCGTGTGGGAGGTCAGAGGAGCTCCCCGAGCTGGATGGGTTCTGCTCAACAGCGAGGCAGAAAAGAGAGCGCGCTGGGCAGATGTGAGGAGCCTGCCCGGCTAACATGGGTTCGTGCTCGGCAGGAGAAGATTTTCTGCCCGACGGGAGAAAGGTAGTTGCCCGATGAGGAGGCGATTCAGGTCTTATTGGTCCTTCCAACCCGATGGGGTTTGGGCCTCCTCGACTATGGGCCAAGAGTCGGCCCAATCCAGAATACCAACCCTTATGCAAAAACCCTTTACTATTTCCTAACCAATTATATAATGTATGATGAGTAGATTCAACTCTATTAGTTGTAGTATTTCTAAAGTGTTTAACATGAGCAGTCCATGCACAAATATTTTTCTCATTCGCCTGGTCTACTTTAGTGCTTTCAACATATTTCAAGAAGTCTGAATATTTTGCACAAGCCTTTCTGAAATGTATGTCAGATTTAACATACTACTCTTATGTATAAGAATTTATTATAACATTTCAGGCATCCATTATGCTTTCCAAAATCTAACTAGGTTTGACCATTTCCCACGCCCTCACCTTTTATTTTTCGGGTCCTTACCGCATGCTTAAGTCTATGTCTCACTTTTTTATATGATATCCACATAGTAAAGCATGTGATGTAGGAAACACATTTGCAACCGAATTCATCAGTGTGATATCGCAATAGGTGACAATCACATGTGGTATGTTTTCTTGGTCTTTCAACAATTTCTAACAAACTTAAAAAATCCATGTATCATTATTCTCTTTTTCACTTTCCAAAAATGCAAATTCAACTAAATAAGTTATCTCTTTCGAAGTAACACCAATAATTTTTAGAAGAGGAAGCATGTTGATCAATGATTTTTATACGTTATTTTACCATGAGTTTTAGTTAATTATCTTATACGCTTAGTTGCATTTTATTTCCTTTTATCGCATTTTATGTGTTGGTTAGGTATTTCCATTGTTTTTAGGTTCAGGTAAGCAATCAAGAAGAATCAGAACAAAAACCGGGAAAAACAGCAGGAATTCAGACAAGTTTTAAAAATGAAATAGGGGTCTGACGCGGCCATCCATGTCACCTGACACGGCCCGTGTCAGGATGGTATCAAGATGAAGAAAGTTGAGGGTTGGACAGTGGCCTGACACGGGTGCCCGTGTCAGCTGACACGACCTGTGTTAGCAAGTCTGTAGCAGACATTCTTTTCAACAGGTAACCAGGGAGCCAACACGATCGCCCGTGTCAGCTGACACGCCCGTGTTGGCTGATGTGTTTCATCTTCTAATTTTCTTATTTTTTGGGCCTTTGTGATTCATATGGGTATTTTGGGTATTTTCCTATTACTGTGTTGGACCTGAAAGTATTTAAGACAAATTTTGAGAAGGAAAAGAGGACTTTTTGACCAGAGAAGAATTGCACTATCAGGATTGGAGAGATGAAGCTTATTGGGAAACTGAAGGTTTTCAATAGCAGAAGTAATTGAAGATCCAAGAATCCTATTATCTTGTAATGTCTAATTTTTGCTTTGTATTTTCTTTGAATATTATGAGTAGCTAAACCCCCCAAATGCTAGGGGGTGTTCCTGACTTGAATCTGTAATGACTCTGATATTATTATTGCAATGACATTTCCTTTGTTTAATAACTGATTTGATCTCTAGTTGTTCTTAATGCTTGCCCTGTCGGACCAACAGGGCTTGATTTATGATTAATGATTAGGATGGACCGCCGTTGTTAAGGCTTTACTTTTGTTCATCCTATAGTAGATATCACCTAGGACTAGGGATACCCTATAGGAACCAGAATAATTCTTAATACTTGATTGCTTAATCTCACTTATAATTCTCTATGGACATAGGAATTAGGGTAGAGGACTAAAGGTTTAAAGGTTTTCTCACTAAGGACTTAGGAGTAAACATTCTAAAGAATCAGTAATTAAGTAGTTACAATAAGTTGTTGCAGTGTTAATTCAGGGTTATTACTGAGTCAGATCATACACCTTCCCTAGCATGTTACTCATATATTGTAAACCACTTAGTCAATTTTCCCTTTTCACTTGAAAATATTTTTATAATCAACCCAAAAGATTTGAAAATCCCAAGTTCCTTTGTTCAATTGAATTATTTTATAGCTTGTGTTTCCTATGCAGTCCTCGAGATCGATATTCAGGGAAATATCCCTTATTACTCCATTGGCAAAAAAGTACACTTGTTATTTCCCCGATCAAGTTTTTGGGACCGTTGTTAGGGACTGCCGAAATATAAGTTTATTGTAATTCAATTGAAATTTTGTTGCGCTGCGACCAAAATTTTATTTTCAATTTTTTATTTTTATTTTTTTTATTATTTGCACTCATTTATTACTAATCTGCGTCTAACATTTGTATGTGAGGAGAATCCTCAGCTAATTTTTTTTGACGCAAACAAGCAAGACTGGTAAGATCAGGCTTAGATACTGAGATTGTGGCTGGAGTTTCACCAGCAGAGAGACTACTTGGTGATTACGGTGGGGGGCTAGTGCACCGACTTGTAGGTTAACAATTATAAACCAATCAGTGAATGTGGCAAATTTCCAGTTGCATCCGAGTACGATCAACCAACTTAAGAGGAAACCTTTCACCCTAAAGGTTAATGAAGATGCCAATAAACATCTACAAAGATTTCTGACTATGAGCATTACTCTCAAGATAGAGGGGCACACTGATGAAGCAAAGGAATTACACATGTTTCTGTTCGCTCTCTTTGAAGATGCTGAAGAATGATTTTACTCATTACCCATAGGAAGTATTGCTAACTGGGAAGAGATGGATAAGGCATTTCTTAATGAGTATTTTTCCGCCTCTGTGTATATTCGTAAAAGATATGATATCATGAATTTTACACAGAATGAGGGAGAATCATTGGGTGATGTGTATAAAAGGTTCAAACGGTTATTAGTTGCATGTCCTACTCATAACTTGGATCAAACTGAACAAATGAAAATGTTTGTGAATGGTCTCAAGATGAAGACTAAGCAACTAATTGATATAGCAGCTGGTGGCTCATCAAACTTTACAACAGCCACTGGTATTAAGAAGATCATTGAAGCCATTGCTGCAAATGAGCATTTGGAACTATATGACCGTAGTGTAAGAAAACCTGAAGGAACAATTGATTTGAATATGGCTACTCAAGTTGTGAAAATGGAAGATCAAATCAAAGCTGAAGTAGAAAGAAGGCTTAAAGCAATGAAGTTAAGTACTCAACCTGTGGCTCAAGTTCAACCTATCCAAGCTGTGAGTTGTGAAATTTGTAGTGGATCTCATTTTACTGTGCATTATGTTGCGACTGCTCAACAAATTGAAGAGATAAAGTTTATGAAGCAGAATAATCCCTACTCTCAGACTTATAATCCATGGTGGAAGAATCATCCTAACTTCTCTTGGAAAGATCAGAATCAACCTCAATATCAACAACATCAATAGGCTCCTCAAAAAGCAGAATTGGAAATAGTTATTGAAAAGATAGCAGCTTACAATATTCAATTCCAAGAAGAGACACAGAGTAATCAGAGGAACACCACAACTGCTATAAAAAATCTTGAAGTTCAAATGGGACAATTAGCCATACAACTCTCCATGCATAATCAAGGAACCCTCCCAAGCGCGACAGTACTGAATCCAAAAAATCCTGAGAATGCTAATGATGTCACCACAAGAAGTCAGAGAGACATGGAAGGATAGGAAGAAAAATAAAAAAATGATTATCAGTGTATAGAAGTTGAGCTTGTAGTGAGAGAAAACAGGAAAGAATCGGAAAGAGTCTTACCACCTGTGAAGCCAACTGAAGAGAAAAAGAAAAAGGAGGTTAAACCAATAATCAAGCTACCCTACCCTCAGAGAGTTACAAAGAAGGATCAGAAAGAGAAAGACTTTGAAAAGTTCAACACAATATTCAAAAAGTTAGAAATCAATATGTCGTTATTTGAAACACTCGAGCAAATACCCTTGTACAAGAAATTCATGAAAGAGGTAATGGAAAAAAAGAGACCAATGGGTGAGGAGCAGGAAATCTCAACTGAGCGGTGTAGTGAAATATCATAAGGAATGGGAATCCCTTTCAAGCGGAAAGATCCTGAACCGGTAGCAATTCCTTACACTATAAAAGACAAAAATTTCAAGAAGGTCCTCTCAGGTGCTAGTGTGAGTCTCATGCCTTTATCTATTTTCAAAAAGCAGGGTATTGGAAAAGTGAGCGATACGGGAAGAAACTTGAAGTTTGCCGACCACACGACTAAGAGGTCATATGGGCTAGCAGAGGATGTAATGGTGATGATTGATAACTTTACCTTCTTAGTTGATTATGACATTATGGATATCTTAGAAGATGAAGATACTACCATCATACTTGGCCGACCATTCTTGCTTACTAGTCGGTGCACTGTTGATATTGAAATAGGTACTCTAACCTTGAAGTCTTTTGATGAAGAAATAAATTTAAAAGTGTTGGACATCAATAAGCAAGGTAAAGAGAAAAATCATCAATCTTCAGTTGGAATGATCAAAACAGTGAAAATAGTTAAACATTCTAAACCACTTCTGGAAAAAGTCTCTAGTGTAATTTATCAGGTAGCAATATCTCAGGCATCCAAGGCACATGGTGAGACTCCAAAATTCATTTGAGGAGTAAAGAATAGATAAGTTAGATGTGATTTGATACAAAAAGTTGTGTTTGTCTCTGAACCTGACCGGTCCTTTGTTGTGGAAAGATCAATCAGCAAAGCATGGAAGCTAATATACCCCTATACCAATGGGGAGTGATCCGTCGAGCCATGCAACGTTAAATGGAGCGTTGCGTGGGAGGTAACCCACAGCTTTAATGATTCATGTGTTTCTTTTTGTTGTCATTTTATTTTGTTTGCAGGTAATAAACGACACCTTACAAGATAAAGTGTTGCATTACCCTCCAACTCCTCAATAAGGATCTCTGTGAGTACATCTCTCCCACTCTTGTTCTAAAATATTGAGGACAATGTTTAGTTCAAGTTTGAGGGAGTTTTTACTGTTTTGAGTTTTCGTGTTAAGCACTTTTAAATTGTGTTTGGGTCATTTCGTTGAAAAATCACTTTGAACTCTCCCCGAATGAGGACCATAAAATTTTTCTTATGAATATTATAATGTGTGAAGTAGTCAGGAAAGTATATAAAGTTTAAGGAAAGAAAAGTTGAAACTAGGGAAGTTAGGAAAGTTTGAAAATTGAGGTATAACCTGAACACCCTAAATTCCCCGAAGTAAGGTAACGAGTCCAACGTGTAGATTTGTGCCATGGTACTTGTATTTGAGAATTATTCCCCGATTAGTTCATAGTGATGATCTGACACGATTAAAAAGAATCGCATGTACAAAGTTGATTGAGAGAATGACTTATGGCACACAAAAAAATGATGAACAATGATGGTAAAGACAACTGATCCTTCTAAGTTGGGTAACCCTCACCCAATTATTTAGCCTAACGGTGGTTGAATATCTATAGTCGTCCCAAAGTGGACTAATAAACGCCAATGCATGAGGAAAAAAAGAATAAAGATGCCTTGAAAAAAGTATCGATCCAATCTTATAAATGTGAGGGAAAGCGATCAAAAGTGCCTTAATCTGATTATCCAGATGAAAGGGGTAGAAAATCGAAGAAAAGACTTAAGCCCAAAGCATATTTTGAGAGATGACCAAAAGGGGGATTTAGGTCCGTGGTTTTACCGTGGTATATGTTTGTTTAATACCTTCCTTAACAGACAATTACCAAGATAACTAGTTTTGGCCGATCGGAACAAAGGCTCACGTATGAGTACCGACACACCTTACCGTCACAAGTCTTTTATTTGATTTATACCGGTTGATATGAAAAGTGTTTATCCAAGCTTGTTGTTTGAGGTCAAGCAACAGTTTAAATTTGGGAGTATTTGAGCAGTGATTTTTATACGTTATTTTACCACGAGTTTTAGTTAATTATCTTATACGTTTAGTTTTATTTTATTTCCTTTTATCGCATTTTATGCGTTGGTTTGGTATTTCCATTTTTTTTAGGTTCAAGTAAGCAATCAAGAAGAATTAGAGCAAAAACCGGGAAAAACAGCAGGAATTCGGAGAAGTTTTAGAAGTAAAACAGGGGCCTGACACGGCCACCCATGTCACCTGACACGGCTCGTGTCAGGATGGTACCAAGATGAAGAAAGTTGAGGGTTGGATAGTCGCCTAACATGGGTGCCCGTGTCAGCTAACATGGCCCGTGTCAGCAAGTCTGGATCAGACATTCTTTTCAACAGATAACCAGGGAGCCAACACGGTCGTCTGTGTCAGCTGACATGGCCCGTGTTGGCTGATGCGCTTCATCTTCTAATTTTCTTATTTTTTGGGCCTATGTGATCCCTATAAGTATTTTGGGTATTTTCTTATTACTGTGTTGGACTTGGAAGTATTTAAGACAGATTTTGAGAAGGAAAAAAGGACTTTTTTGTCCAGAGAAGAATTGCACTATCAGGATTGAAGAGATGAAGGTTATTGGGAAACTGAAGGTTCTCATTAGTAGAAGCAATTGAAGATCCAAGAATTCTATTATCTTGTAATGTCTAATTTTTGCTTTGTATTTTCTTTGAATATTATGAGTAGCTAAACCCCCCAATGGTAGGGGGTGTTCCTGACTTGAATATGTAATGACTATGATATTATTATTGCAATGACATTTCCTTTGTTTAATAACTGATTTGATCTCTAGTTGTTCTTAATGCTTGCCCTGTCGGACCAACAGGGTTTGATTTATAATTAATGATTAGGCTGGACCCTCGTTGTTAAGGTTTTGCTTTTGATCATCTTATAGTAGATATCACCTAGGACTAGGGATACCCTATAGGAACCGAAATAATTCTTTATAATTGATTGCTTAATATCACTTATAATTCTCTATGGACATAGGAATTAGGATAGAGGATTAAAGGTTTTCTCACTAAGGACTTAGGAGTAAACATTCTAAAGAATCGATAATTAAGTAGTTATAATAAGTTGTTGCAGTATTAATTCAGGGTTATTACTGAGTCAGATCATACACCTTCCCTAGCATGTTACTCATATATTGTAAACCACTTTTCAAATTTCCCTTTTTACTTGAAAATATTTTTATAATCAAACCAAAAGATTTGAAAACCCCAAGTGCTTTTGTTCAATTGAATCATTTTATAGCTTGTGTTTCCTATGCAGTCCTCGAGATCGATATTCGGGGAAATCTCCCTTATTAATCCATTGGCAAAATAGTACACTTGTTATTTTCCCAATCACATGTACTTGTTGGTCTTATATGTTGAATTAAGTGTCAGCACATTGGGAAATGTATTGAACAGCTTTAGGGAATCAAGATGAACTCAAAAATATATCTCAATTTTTTCCATCTTTACACACTTTGTAACTATATACATAATGATCATCATCCAACAATTTCAACATTATTGCATTTCAGATCTTGGACCTTTTATCCCCTTCTTGTTTCAGTTGGGAACATTGTATATTTGCCTAATATTTAAGACACTTTAGGGTATTTTCCTTTTCAAAATGGATTATATCTTTTTGGGCAGATCCATGTTCAATGTCATGCGAGAAAAAAGTTTCTTCTCTTTAGCATTCAAATGACATACAATCGGATGACCATCTACCTTGTGATCCAAACCATTAATATGTACACCACAAATCACATTAAATGTCCATGCATTATTTGCCTTGTGGTACCCATACAACTTCAAAGAACATCCATATTTCCTTATTTTGGTGTCATGACGTTTCAAATTCTAGATAACTTCTTTATACTGGTCACTTCTTTCACATCTCATTGTAACAAATACTTGTCTTCAATCAGAACTAGAATATGACCTTCAGCCAACAACTGTAAACCCTAATTTGACAACCTTCGTGCGAATCCATTCAAACATATTGTCATACCCTAATTTTGTATCCCCTAAGATGTCACTTCATCCACATCAATTACATAACATATATTTGTATGTTTTATGCATCACTAAAAGATTAATGCGAAAATAAAGAAAAAACAAGAAATATTAATGTGAAAATCAAGAAAAATCGACTGCACAAAAAGATTAATGCGAAATAAATAACTTGGGAAGATGCAGCACCCGGTTAACTTTTGAGAATTGACAGGGCCCGGTAAAAGGCTCAGACTGATCTAGAAGTGATTGAAAGTTTATCGAGAAATAAGACGAGCGCGCTAAGTCAAGCCTTAATAGAAATTAGGTCAAAACTACTGACGTCTGCAAGCTTAAATTTAAATTCTCCAATCACTAATTTTCTCATATATTTGAGACACAATTCGACCACTTCGTCCACACATCCAAGAGATTTGTTCTGGCTAATAAGTTCTCTAGGGTTTATTCAGGGCAAAAGACATATTGCTACGGAGGCAATGCAAAACTGAAAGTAAAGTCGAATGCAAAAAAAAGCAAAAAAAAAGGGTAAGACAAATTCAGGGAATGACACTAACTTTCTCAATTCTGTGGTATTGGGATCCTTGAAGTTGTACTTCTTGGTATTTCTTTTCCCAAAATCCATGTTAAAACCTATGATATTTTCCATAAGGTTTTAAGTTCCTTTAAAAATTTTGGTTAAAAATGATGTTTGAATGAATGTATAGATGCACATATATACAAAACAATAAACATGGGTGGTTCAAGGGTTCGACGTCACGAGCATGGAGCAAATGGTCTAATCAAACCAAGAGAATATGTATTATGGGTTTATCGTACATGTAGATCATGTCCTAATATGGTTCCCAGAGTCATAGGTCCATCTTTTGGATATTATCGACACACCGACTACTCGGGAATCAATAATATTCTCAAGAGAAACTCATTTGAGTGTAGTATCACGCACTACATCTTAAAATACCAAGTGGGGATAAAGGAATACTAAATTTCCTCAACAATAAAAATCACAAATATATGCAAGATAGACTTAATCCTTTTTAGGAGGGGATGAAATCTATAGTTTCCCTAGTGAAGTCGCCATTTTCCTATAGCAGCAGGATTTTTCTTCTTTTGAAGGAGGTCACCCTTTTTTCTACATGTAAACTTTTGATTTATCCCAAGAGAGGAAAAGGGAAAAATCTAAATAAACTCATGGGTGTGTGCAATGCAATGCATTAAGAGATTAGGAATCAAGATTGGTTATACTAAGGGAATGTATTAGCACCCTAAGTATCTATAGCATCTTATAGGAACCTCTTGTATATATTTGTATTTACTATTTGATAAAATCATCTGTTGTGTATTGGGGATTTGTTGACTGTCTTAAGTGAGTGATAAGAGATATTTTTGTTATTTTTGTAGTGTAAGTTGAAATGGTTGAAGATAAAGGTATAGGAACCTAAGGGCTTTATTTATTATTGTGCTCACTAAGATTTTTCAATCTTATGCCTATGCATCTCAAAAGGAAGTTGAGAAATCAGAGTGTTCGTAGTTCCACATACTAATGGGTGGAATTGGGTTTGTTGGTTTTGAGAGAAGAGATAAATTGTCATCTAAAGGGAGATATCTCATCTATTCACCACAAACATTTTGAGAAAGAAGATAATAAGGGAAGAAACTTTAAACTTGGATGTAGAAAATCCAAAGTAATTCCACAACTTCCTTTAAAAGAATCTTTGCAAATTAAGAGAAGGATCTTGACTTGGATATAAAATCAAAAAGTGTGCCACTTACATCACTTAAATGCAAGAAGTGTTTTTGTACCATAATAAGAGAAGGACTCCAACTTGGATATTGAATCAACAAGTGTTCCACTTACATCACTTAAATAGAAAAAAGTTTGAAAAAAGTTTGAATTATGTTGTGGGGAATAGAAGAGACATCTCTTCTATAGAGATGATTCATGTCTCATCTCTGAGGGGAAAAGTTTGAATTTGAAGCCAAAGGTTGGCTATAGGGTTCGACTTGAAGTTGAGGTTTGAAGCCACAAGGGGATATGGTTTGATTGAGGTTGAGAACCTCAAAGGGGATCCTAATATTTGCACTAGGTTGTAGTTTAAAGAGGATCCTAAAGTTTTAACTAAGTCTAAACTAAGGATGAGCATTAAAATGCAACAGTTATATGAATGTAGGTGTCCTAAACATAAATGTCAAGAGAAACTTAACAAGACAAAATTGATTAAGCTTTTGAATAAATGTAATCATCAAGGATGACATAAACATAATATGATTGAAATTATGGTGAGCAGATCACAAATGCCCCAAGAGATATCGAGACATTGATCTCTGTATAATTAAACAAGGCCAAAAAACAAGAACATCCAAATACTGCAAATGCATTACAATGTCATGACAGATGTTTCAACATCTATCAAGACATATATTTCAGAACATAAGAGAAGCACGAATTTAATGTAACAGAAAGATAAAGAACACCAAGATATGATGACCCAATTCGGTGAACAACAACACCTACATCTGGGGGCTACCAAGCCAGGAATGAATCCACTATTAGTAATATTAATTTAGAGCTAAACTCACCCGTTTACAACTCCTAACTTAATCCCCACAGAGTACAATTATATCTAGAAATCACCATCTAGATAAGAGAACCCCATCTCAATTCCAAAATCACCTCAGTGATATCTAACAGTCACAACCTCTGGTGATTGTGTCAAACAGTTCAATTGAAATACACTCCTCTCAATATAAAATTCAATCAAGACTCTTAACTAACAATAATACTTGAATTTTCTTAATAGCTTCATCCAAGAACAATACATAATTCAGTACCTACAGGCTACTGAATATGTAAAACTATGTCTACCACAATGTATCAACTGGTACAAAGGGTGATTTACAACACAAGAAAGTAAACGACTCTCAAAAACCTAAACCCTTATAATTACTTTACAAGAATCCATTACAAGATCTACTCTCTCTCTCTCTCTCTCTCTCTCTCTCTCTCTCTCTCTCTCTCTATGCCATAGGTCTTGGTCTTCCTTTTATAGCCTTCAGCAATCCACGGGCTTCAAAGTCTCAGTCCAATCTTTCCTTGATCCACGTTATGATTGAACCTTAAATCTTAGAACATATCTGCAACAAATCTGCTGCACCAGACCAATATGTCGAGTCTACAATGCTAGGACATCTTGTCTGACATGTTGTTTTATACATATTTTTCTTATTAGATCATCTTGTGCAACATCATGTTTTACCAAAATTTAGTAAAATCTTTAGAGCCTTCAATCTCCCCCTTTTGAAAAAATTAGGCTAAAACTCCTTCTTCAAAATAAACCCAAGAAGTAAGGAGGAGGAAAGTAGAAAGTCCTGAAGTCATTTCAGCAAGCCTGTAATGAACCTCCTGGAATCTTTCATTCTTCATGTATAGCATGTACCACCTATTGTACTACGAGTATCCTGAACCCTGGTGTACATGAGGAAGAAGATGCAAGCCACCCCCCCCCCTCAAAACCAGTCCCAATATACCATCCTCCATTATCCAAGTCAGGGTTTAGAGGATCAGACCTCAATTCTGGATAACTTAGAATACAAGACACAATTGTGTTTATAACTTAGATCACAAGACATAAAAAGAATACTCAGAAAAGAAACTGAGACACATACAAGATGTCAGAACATCCCATCCAACATCCTTGCAAAACAACTACAAGACCAGACTCAAACCTCAACCAGAGATCATTTATGTGTTGTAATGTGCAACACACAACTGGGATAGACACACACCCTATCTTCCCCTTTTTAGCCAAAAATTGACAATGACGCCTAACACAGGTCCATACCCATAAGATACTTACCCAAACCCGAACAAAATCCATTAAAACTCGACACATCAAAAAGAAACACAACTTGAAATAAATGAAGCCAAGACCCCCTTCAAATACCCAATCAGTTTCTCTAGGAATTAACGTTCCATAGAAGTTACTGAATAACAATTCAACAAGGATATAAATTTAGATAGATAACTTCATTATAAATGATTGTCTACCGCCCAAATCAGATTTGATTATTTCAACTTTAGGGAGAACCATCCAAGGAATGCGCGTGTACTAAGACACATGATTTACACGCTTTCCACCATCCAAAAGAAGCTACTTTGAAATAACCACAAGTCCTAAACAATGTCCTGACATATGGTTAGACTTTGTTTAGTCTCTCTCTTGTCCATTTTAAAGCATAGTCATAATTCTTACCAATGAACTCCACGCATACTCCTTTCCTCCAAAATTAGAAAGTCCTAATCAGGATGTCCAGGCAGTATGTGTGACATCTTCTAATTATCAACAGAGGCTTCCATGGACCTTATTCCAAACTGCAGAGAAAAATAAATTCTCCCAGATAATATCAAATCCTATTTATCAGGTCTCTTCTAAGAACCATGAACATAGTTGAATTACTTCAAAACCTTAAGATGTCAAGCTCACAAGTAGAACTTATTAGGCTAAAGACCAACACACCATGATGTTAATACATTTAGTCTGACATCACAATCTCACATGAATCACATGAGCACCTTCATGCTCATGAGAGAAAGAAACAAAACAGGAGCACCAGCCTTGTACCATAACCAATAGACTCTTGGATTGAGATCAACAATCACCATGATCACTCTCCCTCTGAACACATCCACACACTGTACAAGTTCATCTTGAACCTTACATCCATATTCAATCTTGTTCTTGAGAGTAAATCCAATCAAGCCTGGAATGTTCACATTTCCTAAAGAGACATACACATTCTCTTAACCCCTTGGTTAATCAAGATGTCATCCACACATGGAAGTCATAAAACCCCTTCACCAAATGAAGAAGAAAACCTCCTCAACCTGCTTCCTTCTCAAGATTCAGCCTTCCAGTAGAACTAACCATCTACACACAGATAATCAAAATCCACAAACTCTTGACCATTCTTCATAATGAATAGGTAACTTACTTATGATCCAACTGGTGAGTACCAAAAGCTTTCCTTTCCGAAGAGATCGTCAACTGAAATGATGTTTCAAACACTAGTTGATACATCCTCCTCAATCAAAGGACACGTCTGTTTAGGTACTGAAGTCAACATCCATAGGAATAATTCTCTGCATGGTAAACCAGACACTTAAATGAGGATTCTAATAGAACACAATTATAGCAGTTCATAAACCATCATTGAAGGCTTAATACTACAGAGAGAAATAAACTTTCACAAGCCTCATGAAGCTTCAACCCATAAGCACAATGTTTAGACATCCTATCTGACATTATGAAGTTAGGACCCATCCTTAAGCATCCAAAGATGAGAATCCCTCTGACAAATACCATTATGACTGATAATAACCATGAAGATATAGATTGAGCATCATACCAAAAATAGACTTCTCTGCGAGATCTGCTTTTCCTCTGCCCCTCAATCTTCTATCCTCCTTGCACAATCCACCATAAGACAAAGTACATAAGTACTAGCCAGGGATAATGCTTCAACAAGTGATAACTTCATAAGACTAGAGCAACATGCTTGAGCAGGAAGTTTCTTTGGGCATACTAAAATACCACCTCCTTCTTAAGTAACTAATCAGAATACCTTCCACAAGGTCCTTAATCACGTGGGAACACCAAAACTAGAGCTTCTGGTACTAACACCCCCTTACCCCAGACAGAACTCTAGAACACTCATTTAAAACTTCTTAGATGAGACTCCAAAAAGATATGAAAACACCAATAAATCAGCAACTCCCTTGAGCTATTAGTTATTGCATGATTAAAAAAAGGATGAGATAGACTTAGGAAACAACCATATAGTTGGAGAGTATCCACTCCTAAGAAGACTAGATTATACAAGATGGTACAACTCCACTACATACAAATGACTTCAGCATCAACATCCAGATGTTCAGTCCAATGTCAGAACATTTGATTTACATCATTGACTCGACAGGCCAACTGATGAAACCACACATGTCTGAAACAGTCTTGAAGGTCAGACCCTTAAACTTCTAGACATTATCCCGTCTTAAATGACTTTTCCACCATAATAGAACAAGAGTTCCAAGTTCTCATAGACTTGATCATGAAATAAAGTTTGAGTAAACAACCTCCACCATGTACATAAGAATAAAAAAACAACAACCAGTCCTTTTCAAGATGACTCAAGTGAAAGAAAAAATATCCTGATGACAATCTGCCTCAAGCATAATTCTCCAAGAGAATAGTTCATACAAGATCAGAGTTCACACCAAAATCAAACCTTATAGAGGAGGTAGTCATAGGATAAACGACTACCTGCATGATCACCCAGGTCAGCCAAAGAAGTCTCTAAGATGTTAGGTTGATGTCCTAGACATGTTTCCTTGTCTTCCATATGAACAAAGTCTGGTAGAGATGTCTTCACACCCCTTCAGCATAAAACATGCCACTAGCTCATTCAAAGGATAACCAGGCGCCTATCTCCAGATCAGAAATAAACTGACCTAAAGACAACTCATCAAAGCTGATGGTGTCTTGATCTTCATCTTCACCAACATACATATACAAGACAAAACTCTTGGATATAGGCTTCCTAGATTACAGACCAGAAGACTCTTCAAGACCAATCTGAAGAAGATTCCCATCACTATTAATAAACACACATTTCTTTATCCTTTAGGACATATGCTATAAATCTCCTTTGTCCGAGAAGTTCACTCCTTGGATCAATATGATTCTGCACACATTCTTCAGAAGTGATGTTTCAACATCTGGTTGAACATCGGGTCCTTTTCCCATGAACAAGTCATTGGATCTTGAGTTCTTGCACTATCTGAAGCTGCAACTTCAGGAGTGACACTTTTGAAATCACCAATAAAAAAGGATAATCAATTAAATACTTGTTAAGGACACAAATAACAATTGATTTTAAATCCCAATTTGGTATTCTTCAGTCACAAAATGTCATAAGACACCCCTCTTTACTCAATCAACGACCTAGAGAGAAATCTTCAAGACACAAATATTCCTTAGAATAGCATCTTCTCTTATGAACACATCTTGGGCTACCTAAAACATGACATAGAGTGTTTACCAAATCCGTATATCATGAAATTGATATACAAGGTCTCAACTCAACCTTTTTCATCTTATTACCCTTCATGGTACCTGGTTGACCCCGTCTCCCAAGAAACATAGAGGATCCTTTAGAGGAATACATATCACATTGCTCACTCCTGTTTATTACTCCCATCTAGAGGTAACAAGAACAATAATAGTAACTAACTCCACATTCAACATACACCAGGTAAGATGTCAGAACATATTATAAGGCATCATGCAAACAATAACATCATTATCAACAGCAACAGACGAATCTTCACAGAGCATCAGTCAACCATCAGTAGTTGTCAGGCCAGATTCAGAAAACTATCCTCCTAGCTTCTAATCTTCCTCGATCACAACACTAATGGATGGTTTAATCACACAATATCCTTCCTTGTTCAAAATACCAGAAATTATCTTCTTTAGAACTCATCCAGAAATAGAACAGGATGCCTGCTCTGATACTAATTGAAATTCTGGTGAGCAGGTCACAGATGTCCCAAGAGATGTCGAGACATTGATCTCTGTATAACTAAACAAGGCCAAAAAAACAAGAACATCCAAATACTGCAAATGCATTATAATGTCATGACAAATGTTTCAACATCTATCAAGACATATATTTCAGAACATAAGAGCATACTGAATTTAACATAACAGAAAGATAAATAACACCAAGATATGATAACTCAGTTTGGTGAACAACAACACCTATATCTGGGGGCTACCAAGCCAGGAATGAATCCACTATTAGTAGTATTAATTTAGAGCTAAACTCCCCCATTTACAACTCCTCACTTAATCCCTATCGAGTATAATTCTATCTAGAAATCACCATCTAGATAAGAGAACCTCATCTCGATTCCTAAATCACCTTAGTGATATCTAACAGTCACAACCTCCGGTGATTGTATCAAACTGCTCAATTGAAAGATACCCCTCCCAATATAAAATTCATTCAAGACTCTTGACTAATAATAATACTTGAATTTGCTTAATAGCTTCATCCAACAACAATATATAATTCATTACCTACAGGCTTATGAATATGTAAAACTATGTCTACCACAATGTATCAACTGATACAAAGGGTGACTTATAACACAAGAAATTAAACGACTCTCAAAACCCTAAACCCTTATAATTACTTTACAAGAATTCATTACAAGGTCTACTCTCTCTCTCTCTCTCTCTCTCTCTCTCTCTCTCTCTCTCTCTCTCTCTCTCTCTCTCTCTCTCTCTCTCTCTCTCTCTCTCTCTCTCTCTCTCTCTCTCTCTCTCTCTCTCTGTGCCCTAGGTCTTAGTCTTCCTTTTATAGCCTTCAGTAGTCCATGGGCTTCAAAGTCTCTATCCAATCTTTCCTTGATCCACGTTCTGATTGCACCATAAATCCTGGAACAAATCTGCAATAAATTTGTTGCACCAGACTAAGATGTCAAGTCCACAGTGCTAGGACATCTTGTCTAACATGTTTTATACAAATTTCTTCTTGTTGGAACATCTTATGCAACATCGTGTTTTACCAAAATTTAGTCAAATCTTTAGAGCCTTCAATAATCAAGCATGATATATCAACATGTGAATGTGCATTCAGACAAGTAGATATGTTCATCATGGTGAGAGTTTATGAAGGAAATAATTGAATATGTGAGCAAAGAATTAATCAATAGGAGTGTCGCAACTGCGAAAAACACTCGGCAGAAGAAATAGAAGAGTTGCCACCGAACATTATTTATCCTAACGGAGGGAAAGGAAACGATCGAAGAAAACCTCAAAAAGGGAGAAGACATGGTCATCCCAACCAATCCTGGGTTCGATAGTCGATTACGCGAGAGAAAGGTATTAACACCCCTCGCGTATGTTGTACTCAATGGGAACCACACTTGTTGTCTAATCAAAAGGTGTGTTATCTAAAGACTACTGCTAAACCTAAACGGGAACAAAAAGAAAAAAGGGAAGGAAACTCTATAGGACTTCGCCTTCCTATGCCTACGTATTCCCTCGTACAATGGAGAAGTGAATTTACGATACCGAAGGATGAAAATGATTTGAATTTGTTTGCGAGAATTAGAGAAATGATTTTACTTTATTTGGAATATTCGTCGCACTAATTGTTAGAACACAGATTGGTTCTTAATAATATCTCTATGTTTTGATGATAACTATTATGAAATTTTGTATTTAAGAATTATATACTCTAAAATTTTCTTGAGAGTTTTTACTGCAGATAGTAAAGAAATTAACACTCCAGAAGCAAATCTGAATTGAATGCAAGAAATTAGCTAGACTCTGTAGCGCCAGATGCATATATTAGAAGATTCTGATTGCTGCCTCCAGAAGATTCTGAGCGTAGCCTCGAGAAGAATCTGAAGCTAAAGCTCCAGAAGGATCTAAAGCAAGTCAGAAGCATCTGAAGCAAAGAAGAATTTTGTATGAAGAGTTTTTTTCAAAGCATAGTTTCTACAGAAGATTCTGAAAGTACTAAAGCTGCCAGTACTGAAATTCTGTTTCAAATATGCTCTGATATTTAACACGCTGAAAGCACACTTGCTGCAGAAGACTCTGATCCAGCAAGCTCTGATCATCATCAGAAGACTCTGACTCAATTAGAATCTGATGAACTTGCTGAAAACTGAAGAAGAAATATTCAAAGATTATATCCGTTGGAGTAAATCAAACGTCTCTTTCCTTATTTATGCTAGACACAAGAACACAGACAAAAAGGATTTTTCTGTGCTTTCTTCTTCTAGGAAAGGTCACTTGATGTAAAGACAAAAAGGCTCAGACCTTTTGGACACTCTTCTCAATGTGCAGCTCACCTTGGATCAGTTGTCTATAAAAGCAAGACTCCACCAAATTCTTCAGTTGACGTTGGCATTAAAAATAAATCAAATATTCAAGCTCTCATACTTTCATATTCATTCTAAGAATTTATTCCATTGTACTTAAACTTAAGAGAAATATCACAGTTGTGATAAAAGCTTTTTAGAAGCATTCTTACTCTTGTATTAGATTTACATTGATTGTAAAAGATTTACTTAAGAGGATTCAGTTGGAATCAGTAGCTCTTGAGAAGACTAAGAACAGTTGTTCTTAGGTGTTACTATTGTAATCTGTTTGATTAAATAGTGGATTAAGTCCTTGTTTGAGAAAGGCAAATCACTCTAGGAAGGGTAGACTGGAGTAGTTGAGTTCAACGAACCAGAATAAAAATACTTGTGTTTTAATTCTAAGTTTTAATCTTTCATACTTATTCAACCCCCCTTCTAAGTATTATCTCACCTTCAGTTGGCATCAGAGCTCCGGTTCTGTGTGTGCTACCACTTAACAGTGTCAGTAAAGATCCAGAGAGAAATACTCTGATATATATTTAGTTGTTACTATGGCTGATAATACAATATCCAACATTAACAATAAATATGAAGAAAGGGACAGAATCAACATCAAACCCCTTATGTTTGATGGGGAGAAATTTGATTACTGGAAAGACAGAATTGAAAGTTTTTTCCTTGGATATGATGCTGATTTATGGGATCTAGTCATAGATGGATATGTTCATCCCACAGATGGGAATGACAAGAAGATAGATAGAAAATCTATGACAGATGCTCAGAAGAAAGATTTTAGAAATCATCACAAGGCCAGAACAATATTATTGAATGCAATTTCTCATACTGAGTATGAAAAAATTACAAACAGGGAAACTGCTTTTGATATGTTTGAATCCTTAAAGATGACTCATGAGGGAAACTCTCAAGTCAAGGAAACAAAAGCTCTGTCTCTGATCCAGAAGTATGAGGCCTTCAAGATGGAAGACTCTGAATCTGTTGAAGTTATGTTCTCCAGATTTCAGATCCTCGCAGCTGGGCTAAAGGTTCTGGACAAGGGATAGTCCACATCAGATCATGTAAAGAAAATCATCAGAAGTCTACCTACCAGATGGAGACCAATGGTGACTGTCTTGAAGATGGCTAAAGATCTGAACAAGATCTCTTTAGAAGAACTCATCAGCTCACTAAGGAGCCATGAAATTGAGCTTGAGGAAGATGAACCTCAGAAGAAAGAAAAAGGTAAATCTTTTGCTTTAAAATCTAATAAATCTGCTAAAGCTTTGCAGGTTATTGAAGAAAGCTCTGAAGAATCTTCTTTTGAGGAAGAAGATGAATTATCCATGCTGTCCAGAAGGATCAACAGACTCTGGAAGCACAAGGGAAAAAAGTTCAACAACTTCAGAAGATCTGATCATAGAAAGGAATCTTCTGGGCACAGAAGATCTGGCAAGAAAGAAGTTGTATGCTATGAGTGCAAAGAACCTGGGCATTACAAGAATGATTGCCCCAAACTTCAAAAAGAAAAACCCAAGAAGAAGTTTAACAAAAAGAAGAAGGTTCTGATGGCAACATGGGATGACTCAAATGAATCTGAATCATCTTCTGAATCAGAAGAAGAATGTGCTAATGTTGCACTGATGGCCAGCACAGAAGATCAGGAGGAAGGAACCTCAGGATATGAATCAGATTCTGAATCTGATGATGACGCTGAAGAGGTAATGGCTAAACTTACTAAAGAAGAACTTATAAATTTTTTATCAGAAGTTCTTAAAAGTTATAACAATATCAAACTCAAATATAAGAAGCTGAAAAGCAATCTTGAATCTGAGATTGATCTTCTAAAGACAGAACTTGTTGAGCAAAAAGAAATTAATCTGAAAATAAAAAATGACTTTGAAATAACTCAACAAGAATCTGAATCTGAGACTAAGTTATGTGAAAACATTTTAGAAAAATATGACTCTAGCTTTCAGAGATTCCTTACTAAGAGCATAGACAGAAGCAAGATGGCTTCTATGATCTATGGTGTTAGTGGGAACAACATAAGAGGTATTGGATATGAATCTTCATCTGGAAGTAATCTAAAATCTGTTGACAAACTTTTCATCAAGAAGACACCTCAGTATTCTCAATTTAAATTTGGTCACTTAAATGACATTAAACACACAAGCTCTGAGAAGAATACTTATGTGTTTAAACCCAAGGCAAGTCAGAATAAACATTATGTTGAAAAACAGAAGTTTAGACAAACCTACAAACCAACTAACCCCAAAGGACCCAAGAAGATCTGGGTACCTAAAAATAAAATAATTCCTGTTGCAGATGTTCTTAGCAGCAAGGTCAGGACGCCAATCATGGTACCTGGACTCTGGATGCTCACGACACATGACAGGAGAAAAGTCTATGTTCCAAAGCCTGGAACTTAGATCTGGAGGTGATGTGAAGTTTGGAGGGAACCAGAAGGGCAAGATCATTGGATCTGGCACCATTGGAAATGGTAAACTTCCCTCTATTACTAATGTTTTACTTGTTGAAGGGTTAAAGCATAACTTATTGTCCATAAGTCAATTAAGTGACAATGGTTATGATATTACCTTTAATCAAAAATATTGTAAAGCTATTAGTCAAAAGGATGGCTCTATCCTATTTAGTGGTAAGAGGAAAAACAACATTTATAAAATAAATCTTTCAGAACTTAAAGTTCAAAATGTTAAATGCCTCTTATCTGTTAATGAAGAGCAATGGGTCTGGCACAGAAGATTGGGCCATATTAATATGAGACGTATATCTCAGATTAATAAACTTAATCTTGTCAGAGGACTCCCTAATCTGAAGTTCACTTCAGATGCTCTTTGTGAAGCATGCCAAAAAGGGAAGTTTTCAAAATCATCTTTTAAATCAAAAAATGTTGTTTCTACTTCCAAACCACTAGAATTACTTCATATTGATCTGTTTGGACCAGTGAAAACTGCATGCATCAGAGGCAAGAAGTATGGATTAGTCATTGTTGATGACTATAGTAGATGGACATGGGTAAAGTTCTTAAAACACAAGGATGAGTCACATTCTGTGTTCTTTGACTTCTGCAAGCAAGTCCAGAATGAAAAGGATTTCAAAATTATAAAAGTCAGAAGTGATCATGGTGGTGAATTTGAAAATAAATATTTTGAAAAATATTTTTCTGAAAATGGCGTTGCTCATGATTTTTCCTGTCCTAGAACTCCACAATAAAATGGGGTTGTAGAGAGGAAAAACAGAACTCTGCAAGAAGTGGCCAGAACCATGATCAATGAGACAAATCTGGCAAAACACTTTTGGGCAGAAGCAATCAACACAGCTTGTTACATTCAGAACAGAGTGTCTGTAAGACCTCTACTGAAAAGACTCCATATGAACTGTGGAAGAACAGAAAGCCCAACATTTCATATTTTCACCCTTTTGGATGTATTTGCTATATGTTAAATACTAAGGAAAATCTGAACAAGTTTGATTCTAAAGCACATAAGTGTTTCATGCTTGGATATTCTGAACGCTCTAAAGCACATACATCCAAAAGTTTGATTCTAAAGCACATAAGTGTTTCATGCTTGGATATTCTGAACGCTCTAAAGGCTACAGAGTATACAACACTGAGACACAGATTGTGGAAGAATCCATTCATGTCAGATTTGATGATAAGCTTGGCTCTGAAAAGCCAAAGCAGTCTGAAAGCTCTGCAGATAGAGAAGTAGTCTTCATTGACTCTAATGTCCCAGAAGCAGACAAAATTCAAGTGAAGGAACCAGAAGCAACGCCAAATGCTATTCCTTTAACTTCTCAGATGAACAATCTAAACATTTCTGAAGAATCAACTATTATAGGATCATCATCCAGAATTAAAGCTTCTCATCTAGAAAATGTCATTATTGGAAAGAAAGATGATCCCATCAGAACAAGATCCTTTCTAAGATCATCTGAAGCATCACTATTTGGACTGATGTCAGAAATTGAACCATCTTCTGTAGATGAAGCTCTGCAAGACAATGATTGGATTATTGCCATGCAAGAAGAGCTAAATCAATTCACCAGAAATGATGTATGGGATCTAGTTCAAAGACCACAAGGATTCAATATAATTGGTACAAAATGGGTCTTCAGAAATAAGCTAAATGAGAAAGGAGAAGTTGAAAGAAATAAGGCAAGGCTGGTTGCTCAAGGGTACAGTCAACAAGAAGGTATTGATTACACTGAAACTTATGCTCCAGTGGCAAGGTTAGAATCTATACGCCTTCTTATTTCATTTGCTGCACAAAATAACACCACTCTGTATCAGATGGATGTTAAAAGTGCCTTTCTTAATGGTATTATAGAAGAAGAAGTTTATGTCCACCAACCTCCTGGTTTTGAAAATGAAAAATTTCCAGATCATGTTTTCAAACTAAAGAAATCTCTATATGGTTTAAAACAAGCTCCCAGAGCTTGGTATGAGAGATTGAGCAATTTTCTTCTGGAGAAAAATTTCATCAGAGGCAAAGTGGATACAACACTCTTTTGTAAATCAATTAAGAAAGATCTTCTAATTTGTCAAATTTATGTGGATGATATTATTTTTGGATCAACAAATATTATGCTTGGAAAGGAGTTTGCTACATGTATGCAGACAGAATTTGAAATGAGCATGATGGGAGAACTCATATTCTTTCTAGGAATCCAAGTCAATCAAACTCCAGAGTGCACTTACATACATCAGACCAAATATGTTAAAGAACTTCTGAAGAAATTTAACATTACTGATAGTAAGTTGGCAAAGACTCCCATGCATCCAACTAGCTCACTTGGCAAGGAAGAGGTAAGTAAGAAAGTATACCAGAAGCTCTACAGAGGTATGATTGGTTCTCTTCTTTATCTAACTGCTTCTAGACCTGACATATTGCTCAGTGTTTGCCTGTGTGCTAGATTCCAATCAGATCCTAGAGAATCACACTTGACAGCTGTCAAGAGGATTCTAAGGTATCTGAAAGGTACTTCTAATGTGGGTTTGTGTTACAGAAAATCTGATGATTTCAAATTAGTTGGATTCTGTGATGCTGACTACGCTGGAGACAGAGTGGAAAGAAAAAGTACTTCTGGAAGTTGTCAATTTCTAGGAAGAAATCTAATCTCCTGGTACAGCAAGAAGCAACCCACAATTGCACTTTCAACCACAGAGGCAGAATATATTGCTGTTGCTGGATGTAGCACGCAGATGCTCTGGATGAAAAGTCAACTAGAAGATTATCAAATATTTGAAAGTAACATTTCTATCTTTTATGATAATACTTCTGCTATATGTTTGTCTAAAAACCCTATTTTACACTCTAAGGCAAAACATATAGAAATTAAGCATCATTTCATCAGAGACTATGTTCAGAAGGGAATCATAAATTTAGCCTTTGTTGATACAGATCATCAATGGGTAGATATTTTTACAAAACCCCTTGTTGAAGATAGATTCAAATTTATTCTGAAAAATATTGGTATGGATTTTTGTCCAGAATGATATTTGTCAGAAGCAAATTTTTACAGATGCAAAAATGCCTGATGCTCTGAAGTATCTCTTCTGATTGCTTATTTATTTTATTAATTTGTTTTTTGTGAAACTCTGAACTAACAATCCTTAGAGGATCTGAACGTTGGTTAACGTTTCATTTCTCAAGAGAATTCAGAACACATGCAAGCAAACACGTGTCACACCAAATCTGCAAAGGTGGCGTGTACATTACTGAAGAGACGTTTGAGGTAAAGTTTGAATAGTGAAAATCTTGATTTTCCCCCCAATTTTTCAGAAGCAATAAATGTTTGAAATGATTATTATTCTTTTCATTTAATGCTTGTTCAAACGTGCAAATTCTGACTGATCGTATGCCTAATTATTTTAGTATAAATACTTGACTTCTCTTCACTTTCACACTTTTCACAATCTCATAAAATTTTATGCATTTTCATCTTCTCTTCTCTCTTCATAAAAACCCTAAGCCTAAGCGTGTGACAAAGCAATCTTCAATGGCAACTTCATCATCAACAGCTGCTCAATTCCAATCTTAAATGGCTGCAGTTACTTCTGCAAACATGGGTGTTGCTCCTTATTCTCCTCCAAAAAGAACGTTGTTAACCCCTGTTGAAAAGCTGGAAGTTTTGTGTGAATCAATGGTGGAATTTGATTCACTTGCAGAAAATGGCTTTGAGTTTCGTTCTATCATAGATGCTCAAGGATGGGTAAAGTACTTTGATAGACTCTTTGGACCAGTTTACCCCCTCCTTGTGAAAGAATTCTGGATCCATGCTTCAATTTACCCTAAGTTTATCCTATCTTCTGTACTGGGCAAAGAGATTATAATCACAGAAGATCTGATTAGAAAGCTTATTGGGTATGAAGAAACAGATGGTGTTTCACACTTGCCAGCTGGGCATATGGATATGGATGAAGTGTATGAAGAAGTAATGACTGCTGGTCAAGCTTCTAACAAATTCAAGGATCTGAAGCCTGACTACAAGATCTGGGCTAAGATCTTCATGGGATGCATCCATCATAGGAAGTCAACAAACTCTCCAGACTATGTTAATAATGAACAGCTCTATTTCATGTATTGCCTCAGTCAGAGCACCAAGGTAGATCTTCCATATATTCTCTTTATGCATCTGTGGAACCATATAAATGCCTCTAGAGAGTATGTGAAAGAAAAAGGACAGAAGATCAGAACCTGGATTCTTTTTAGAAGGTTGATCTCAGATCTTCTAACTGAGAATGGATTGGTCACTACTCTGTACGCTGCTGGAGTTACAGAGGAATTGGAATTCATAATGGGAAAGCCTTTGAATGCCAAAAGTCTTCAGAGACTTAAAATAGTGGATGAACTCACAACAGCTCCCAAGAAGCTGAATGTTTCTGAACTGAGTAAGAAGAGGATCCCTGTAGATGATTTTCCATTGTTCTTTGCTGAAGAACCAAGGCACATTGTTGTGATGTACATTGATGAATGTAAGAAAGAAGGAAAGCCTGTTCCTGCAAACATAATACAACTAGCAAGACAACCTCTACCTGAAGCAGAAGAAGAAGAAGAAGAAGAAGAAGCACAACTACAAAGAAAGAGGACTCAACCAGAAGCAAAAGCTGCACCTGTTTAGAAGAAGGTCAAGATTACTGAGAAGCCTCAGAAGCTCTTGAAGAGGAAAGAATCTGGAGACACTTCTTCTGTACCAGCCAAGAGAGTCAAAATCAAAGGTACTAAATCTTCTGTATCTTCTGCAAATCCAATTGTTTTAAATGATTCTAATATTAAGTCTGTTCCAAAACCACCCTCTAATACTTCTGTTACTGCTCCAATTTCTAAATCACCACAAAAACAATCATCTGTTCCAACACCAATTCCATCAAAAACAATTCAAACCCCAAAAGTCTCTGTACCACAGAAACAACCATCAGAACAACAACCTACAGAACAACAACCACAACCTTCTGTACAACAAAAATCCTCTGAACCACTTCAACAAAAGCCATCTGAACAACAAAAGCACCTACAAGAAAAACAACCAGAAAAACCACAAGAATCTCTACCAGAAAAAGCCTCTGAAAATCAACCACCATCAAATAATCCACCATCAAAATCATCTGAACCTACTACATCTGAACCTACAAAAATAACACCTGTTCCAGTTTCATCTGAACCAATCACAATTCCATCTGATACACCCATCTCAGAACAACCCTCAAAACCCTCTGAAATTCCTTCAGAACCAACCAACACTTCTGAACCCAAAATACCTGAGACAGAAGTTCTTGATGTCACACCCTTAAAAACTGTGTTTCAAGTATCTTCTACTTCCTGCACACCAACCACCTCTTCAAACTTCTCAGAATCTGACATCCACCCAAACTTTCTAGTCTCTCTGTCTCACCGAGACTCTGAGGTAAACCAACCAGAACCCATTATACCTTCTAAAGCTCCCATTCCATATCCTATTCCCACACCTGCACCATCATCTGAAATACTGATTCCAAGTTCTAACCCAAGATCATCTATTTCTTGTGCCCAAGTTTCATCACTGTTTCATAATCTAGCTTATGGTTTCAAACTCAAAGACTTTTATGACAGAGTTGAACCATCTGACCCTATCACCCCTCTGAAACCCAAACTCACAATGACCCTTCCATCTGTGATTCTCACCTACATTCAATCTAAGTCAGATGTAGATTCATTAGCAACTATATCTTGTTCTGCTAAATCTGATAAAGTTGTTGTTTCAGCTATACCAATTTCATCTGATAACAATGTTGCTTCTGATGAACCTCCCAAATCTGCCTTCCAACCCTACTCAAATAAACCCTTTGATGTGGTTACCTTACACACCAGAGCAAAACCTCATCTGTTAAATGCTTTAAACAGATCCAAAGAAAAAGCTCCTGAAATTCCTTTCATTCCATACTATCCTCCACCTCTGATCTCCATCCAAAAATCATTTTTTCCACCAACTCTCCAACCAAAACTTGTAACTCTGGAAACTCTGTTACATCCTAAGCCTAGACTTAATGTTAATCATTTATTTCAATCATTTTTGCAAGAAATACAATTGTATTTAGGTACTGTTCAGAAGAAATGTTCAGCAACAATGGATGCCCAAGAATCTGATATCATCTGGAATGGATTCATCAACAGATTCAACTCTGTGGCCTCAAATCTGAAGAACATATGTTCTGATGATGTGAAGCTCAGATTTGCTGAGGCTGCAAGAACTCTATTCTGGACTGTCAAGAAATTTGAACCTCTGCTCCTTACAGATGCTCCTCCATCATCAGAAGAAACTACTGAAATTGCATCTAAAGACAATCATTTGGCCATGACTCTGGTAGACCTCCCTTTTAGCTCCAATGCTCCAGACTCTACAGATCACATGGAAATTGACTCTGTTCAAGCTCCAGAACCAGATCATACTTCTTCATTTGAGATAAAGCAAGAACATCCAGATTTTGAAGATAAGATTGCTGCTCTGGAAGCTGGTCAATCAGAGATCAAGTCCTGGATGGAAAAACAGGATAAGAAGTCTGAGGACATGACAGAATGGATGTCTAAGCAGGATCAAAAGAATGAAACAATGGCTAAGTGGATGTCCAAGCAAGAGCAGTCCTCCTCTGAGATTACAGATCTATTGAAGATGCTTTTGTCCAAACACTCTTAGATTTTCATTTTTCATTCTGCTGTTTTTGCATCTGATGTTTGCTATGCATTTTTTATATCTTCTTATGCATGTACTCTTGATCTGATCTTACTGAATGAATCAAAGTTTTCTCCACTGAATTATCTCATTTACTGTTTCCTTTTATTTGTCTTTTTAAAGTTGTTACTTTTTGCTTATGACAAAAAAGGGGGAGAAAATATAGATCTGAACTGTTTAAATAACTTCACCAGAATGAAACTTCAGACATATTTATTCTATCTAACATTTAATCTGAGTATTTCAGAACACTTGATAAGTACACTCTGTAAAAGAAACTCTGAGTCTCTCAGATCTTTTGACTATTATCAAACTCTGAATCTTAAATCTGCAAGACATTCTGACTTTCAAATGTTAAAAGAACAAACAAGATCTAACTCTGAAGATTACTCAAGACAAAAGGGAAGTTTCTATTCCTTTTCTATATTTAACTCAGGGGGAGATTCAACATCTCAGGGGGAGTTATAATTTCAATATTTTCAATTAAACAAAATTTCTGATGTTTTTGTCATCATCAAAAAGGGGGAGATTGTTAGAACACATATTGGTTCTTAATAATATCTCTATGTTTTGATGATAACTATTATGAAATTTTGTATTTAAGAATTATATACTCTAAAATTTGCTTGAGAGTTTTTACTGCAGATAGTAAAGAAATTAACACTCCAGAAGCAAATCTGAATTGAATGCAAGAAATTAGCTAGACTCTGTAGCGCCAGATGCATATATTAGAAGATTCTGATTGCTGCCTCCAGAAGATTCTGAGCATAGGCTCCAGAAGAATCTGAAGCTAAAGCTCCAGAAGGATCTGAAGCAAGTCAGAAGCATCTGAAGCAAAGAAGAATTTTGTATGAAGAGTTTTTTTCAAAGCATAGTTTCTACAGAAGATTCTGAAAGTACTAAAGCTGCCAGTACTGAAATTCTGTTTCAAATATGCTCTGATATTTAACACGCTGAAAGCACACTTGCTGCAGAAGACTCTGATCCAGCAAGCTCTGATAATCATCAGAAGACTCTGACTCAATTAGACTCTGATGAACTTGCTGAAAACTGAAGAAGAAATATTCAAAGATTATATCCGTTGGAGTAAATCAAACGTCTCTTTCCTTATTTATGCTAGACACAAGAACACAGACAAAAAGGATTTTTCTGTGCTTTCTTCTTCTAGGAAAGGTCACTTGATGTAAAGACAAAAAGGCTCAGACCTTTTGGACACTCTTCTCAATGTGCAGCTCACCTTGGATCAGTTGCCTATAAAAGCAAGACTCCACCAAATTCTTCAATTGACGTTGGCATTAAAAAGAAATCAAATATTCAAGCTCTCATACTTTCATATTCATTCTAAGAATTTATTCCATTGTACTTAAACTTAAGAGAAATATCACAGTTGTGATAAAAGCTTTTTAGAAGCATTCTTACTCTTGTATTAGATTTACATTGATTGTAAAAGATTTCCTTAAGAGGATTCAGTTGGAATCAGTAGCTCTTGAGAAAACTAAGAACAGTTGTTCTTAGGTGTTACTATTGTAATATGTTTGATTAAATAGTGGATTAAGTCCTTGTTTGAGAAAGGCAAATCACTCTAGGAAGGGTGGACTGGAGTAGTTGAGTTCAACGAACCAGGATAAAAATACTTGTGTTTTAATTCTAAGTTTTAATCTTTCATACTTATTCAACCCCCCTTTTAAGTATTATCTCACCTTCACTAATGTTATCATTCATGAATTAACTTCCAATGTCTATCCTAGTCCAAGCTTAATCAAAAATTAAGTTGGACTAGGAGGCCCTAAGGGAGCATGCAAAAACAAGCCAAAACAAGGAAAACAAGCCAAAAACAGTAGCTAGAACAGCGCTCTAGCTTCAGAACAACAATAAAAACCCAATAAATAAGCACAATAGCATTTAAAAACTCATGTTTCAGCACATAACAGGTCTAAAAAGCAGCAGGCAGAATGGACGCATAATTAACAGCATGTTAAAATCCAGAACATCAGGCATGAAAGCTCAGGCAGCTTGCATGCATCAACATTCCAACAAATGCATATGACATGGTGATGATCAAACATGAACACGTATTGACAATTAAATACAAAACAAGTTTGATGCGCAATTAAACATTCCTCAAGAACATCATTCATATCCAACAATAATTAACCAATCAAACAATTATGCATTTGCGGAATCGGAAACAAACATGAGCATGTGACATACGTTCAACAAGATAAGTATCAGTAATTGATATGGTACAAATGATTGTGCAACATGATTATCACTTCAAGAAAGCAACACAACAATCATAGATATGCATAATTGAAAACTGAAAGTCGCGTGTTGAAGAAACTCAAGCATGCTATCGAGAATGACGAAACAATTCAAAAACAGTCCACAAATATGCATCATATTAATCCATGAAGTTTAAAGATGAAAATTAAAGATATACTGTAAAATGCATCAAAGGAAACTTGTGCAATAAGGAATAAATAAACTTCTAGACAAAAAGTGTAAATTGAATTTGATTAAATTGCAAACGAAAGGTGTTTCATCAGACGTACATTTCTCAACAAATTGTTTCTCTATACACTAGTACTTTGAGTAATCTGAGTAATTTGTACAAACTTGATCACACACACACCCTATCACTAAGATCTACTATTTATATTGAATCGAAATAACTGTCTCTAACGACCTTTCTCCTAAAACGCAACAAGTGGCGTTCGACATGTCTTCACTCTTTTAGTGCGCTTTACGTGTCTTCTCTTGGGACTAGATAAGAATAAAAGTTCCCTCATTTATTCAAATTTGAATTTTCAAATCGAAGATGCCATCAAATAACCTTCTCGTCCAAATACACCTTCAGACTTAGAAAAATCCTCTAAGTCCAAAATGATCCTTCCTTCTGGCATAAAAGGTCACTTCAACTAAACTTCTAAAAACAAATTGTCTTGTCAAAGCCTGCCATGACTTTCCAAAAAAATTCTCTTTTCTTCATTTATTCCATTAACTCAAATCAAGCGTCGAATTTATGAGCTAACACATATATAAATCATTTTTAAAAAACCCATTTCATGACATCTATGATTTAGAACACATAACACACTTTTCTCTCAAACTTTCAAAAAACATCTTGAATTTTTGTTTTGAGTTTGCAACTGAAATCTATGTGGCTTGTTTCTAATTGACGTTTTGTGAAGGTTTGAAGATTTTAGATTGTCATCTTTGTGTTGTGTAGTTATGGTTGTGATTGACAATCCAATAATGAAAAAGAAAGAGGTTTTTCTTTAAGATTGCTTTAGTAGACTTGTGTGGAAGTTGTTATGAACGGAGCTTAATTTTCTAGTGTCTTGAAACATATAAGGCTCAGAAAAATAACCGATAAGACTTAGGAAGAGTGGTTGCAGAACAGACATTTGGAACAAAATTCTTAAATTTGAAAAGTCAAGATCGAATAGAAATCTTATAAAAATCAGATAGAGATGTTGTATACATTTAAAGAAAATATTTAATTTTTAATATTATATTCAATTTCCGCGGCATACAATACTTTAGACACGAAATTAAATTAAATAATTTTGGCAAAATTTATCGCTTACGATGAAAGAAAGACACTAAAATTTAAACAGGAAGAAACTTCGACACATGTTATAACTTTAATCAGATAAAAGGCAAAACGATGTGAATGCGCAGTACCACATGAATCTAAGAAGAACTAAAACACATGTCACACATCTAGGGCAGCTAAGAATATGATATATGTTACACATTTTTGGTGCATCCAAGACACAGAATCCCAAATAAAAGGATCATGCATTTGTAAACATCAAAATCACAACCAACATGTGCAACACGGTTTCCTCTTACTGTCGTTTGGTGTGCAAAATTTTTTAATGACATTTATTTTAAAATAAAAGGATTAATATACAACACAATTGTACGTGATTAAATTAAAGACAAAGAGCTAAGTTTTACAAGATGACAAATAAAACAGTCCAACAAGCTTGGCTGCTAGCACAAGTAAAAGTGTGCCATGATTTCTCTCAATCATGATCACGGAAAAACACAATTAGCTCTTCAAGTTAAATTGACAAATACGTGTATATCTTCTTAGTAAGCATATTTTAACAACTTTTAGGAGAAATATTTATCTTATTCAAAGGGGAGTTGAAATGGACGACGGTTTGAGGAGTTTTATGTGAAGTAAAGGTACATTCAAGTTCAAGAAGTTCTTTTATTTATTGTGGCAAGACATACAATGTTGAATGGGATAAAAAAATTAATATAAGAATAAAATTAACGTAGTAAAGATGAAGATGTTTTGTTGGATGTGTCGTATGTGAAGAATAACAAGTGTGAGTTAGAAATATTGAAAAATAAAGTGTAGATAAGTCTCGCATTGATAAGAAAAATATAGACTTAAACATTTATAAGTAGAAAAATTCACACTATTATCACATTAAAATTTTAAATAAATATGTGAAGTATGTCTTGTATGTTGCTCATAAAAAAAACCTTAAGAATGAAAATGCTTTCTCATGTTTAATCCCAAATCAATGTTCCAACATGGTAAAACTAGCATAATACCATAAATTTTATGGTAAAGGCAATTAGAAAATTTTAGAAAATTTATTTAAAAAGATCTTGAGATTACTATTTCTCTGTCTCATAAAAGTACCTCGCCTAATAGGATAACAGTATGTTGTTGTTGGAGTAACATTTATCTTACGTGAATTATAGGCAAGGCAGAGGCGAGTTCCCTCAGTGCAGGCTATTATACTGAATATGGCAAATTAGATTTGTCTTCTTACAAGCTATTATTATATACTATATATGGGCAATTAGATTTGTCTTCTTCTGAGTTTCCCACAATTTAATTTAAGTCATAAAAGTAGATTGATCGGTGGTTGTTTACAATTGAAACTGAACCATGTCTTTCCAACTATAGCTATTGGAAGCTAAGATACGTATTCTATACGAGGTTTGCATTCTTTAAAAGTTTGTGGCAAAATTTGATATAATTGAGGCTTAACTGGTCTGCACGGATGATGACCATTTTAGAGTATGAATGAATTTTGTAAACAACGTTGTAATCGGGTAGGATACATGGGTTTGTCAAACTTATATTTACACAACTAACTTATTATGGTAATAACTATCATTTTTTATAAACTTATTATTATTATTATTATTATTATTATTATTATTTTGAGATTTATGGTTACTCACGCTAGTTTTTCAAATTCTTGGTTATTCGCAGAATTGACTAGATTAATCTTATGACATGTGCTTTTGTTTTTTTTTAAATTTCATTATTTATGAATATTTCGACAACGTTCTTTTAGTTAAAAGTAATGTTAAAGTTTGTAAAGAGACGCAGAAATGTAAATGACAATGTAAATAACTTCAAAGTAAATTTCTAACGAATGTAAATGACAAAATCTTAAATGATTTGATAAAAAGTGTAAAAGTGGTGATCACACGTACATTAGAATTCGTTTCTCAACAACACAGATGCTTTGAGTAATATTTAAGTTTTTGTACAAAATGGAAGACACAAATCCTAATCACTAAGATCCCTATTTATAATGAATCAAATTAACGATAACAAACAATCTCTTCTTCAGAAGATGACACGTTCTCTATTGCATGGACTTCGCTACTTACAGTTTTTCACGTGTCTTCAAGAAATGGATAAGGCTAAAAAGGGTTATTAGCCTTATTTTGAATTACGCTCGTCGAACGTAACTCCAAACGAACTTCGTCGAACTTAAGTCTGAACCCAAAAATATTTCTAAGTCCCAGACCAAAATCTCCTTTTATATAAAGGGTCTTCTTCGACTATGCCTTCACAAGCTTTTCGTCGGAATCAATACATTCGTTTCCAAAATATCTTCTTTATCTTTACTGGATTATTTCAAATACTCCTGAGTGTCAAAATTCCAGCCAACAAATTGCCCCCCCCAAAAATGTCGTTTTTTACTATATAGAGAAAAATGCATTTTTTGAAACGTTTCGACGCAACAACATTTTTACTGCTATGATGTCATAGTCATCATGATCATGTTTCTTCAGACGTCTCACCGAGACGTGCAAAAATATTAGTTAATCATCACACTCCTATTTCCTAGGAGATCGTAGGCCACACTAACTACCACCGTCTAATCATTCTTTCTCCAATTAACATGCGTCCCGCGATCTTTAACAAGTGTCAACATTTTGAAATGAAATGTTTTTTCATCCCACTATAAGTACCTTACTTCACCTTCTTTCTTACTTTTTCCTTCTTCTGAACTTTTCTCCATTCTGAAGCACAAGAAAAAACTCTTCATTTTCTCTTAACAAAGCTCCAAACAAACTGGAGTTCTTCCATATTTTCCATCATCAATGGCGTCAAAAACCAAAAACACCAAAGTCTCCAAGAAGCAAGCATCCATTCCTCTTATTCACAAGATCTTAGGCCCCAAAGTTGTGGGAAACCAACAATACATTCCAGAGCCCCCTATTGAAGAAGAGAAACGACGTATTTATCAGTCACGTGTATTAATTCTTATCTCAAACTCTGGAAAAATGCATGCACTTACAGGCCATTTACCAGATGTTAATGTTAACCCTGAAAGATTCAAAGAGTATTTTCCAACTTATCACTGAACCAAACCAATAGCTAGTAGAAAGAAACCTAAAACTAGTAGTGAGATTGTAAATACTAAACCAAATGTTGTAGTTGATACCCAGGAAAAGTCTTTGTTTGAGCCCATAGAAAAACCTATCAACTTAGACTATACGAGTAATGCTCTTAAAGTGTTTCGCTCTTGCCCCTTGTCTAGAGATCCCGAAAATTATTTGTCTTGGCTTGCAAAAATAAAAAAACAAAAAGGTCAAACTTGGAAAGAAATGGAGATCTTCGACATGATTCAATTGTCGAAAGTTGGACCTAGCTATTGCCAAACCATTCTGATAACTTCCCTATATTTCTGGGATAACACTCATAACAACTTTCACTTCTCTTGTGGGATGTTGACTTCAACCATTTTTGATGTTATCACTAGTTTTCGACCAACTGGAGACACTTTCGATCCCAACTACATAACTGAGGACACCACATGCTTCGATGGTAATCAAGCTACTTTTACCCACTATATCTCAGATCACTATAACAAGGATACCAAAGAGGTTTCTGACGAAGAGCACAACACCTTCCTCGCATTTTGGCTATCTCGATGTGTATTCTACTCCAAATCTCTACGGGTGGTGAAGAAATTCTTGACCATGGTAAACTAATTACATTATGGACACAAACTCTACATCATCCAGATGGTTTTAGGTTGTCTTTATGAGTCTTTAGGAAAAGACGTCGAAATCCTCAAGAAAATTCAACTAGGGTTGAATCTACTACTAGCTGGCCCATTTTGGTTTCTTCAACTGGGGCTCAATGCTAACTTTGAATCATTGTTGCCAACCCAAAAAACAATCAATAAAGAGGCTGAAGAAATAAAGAACAGAAGGGTCGAAGGAATACGCCTTATCCAACTAACTCCTAATGATGAAGAGTTGAACTTACAGAAAACTTTTATTGTGTATGTGATGATGTATGCCAAGCATTACAACTTCACTCCCTTTATGGTTCCCTTTGCCAACAGGACTTATGGCCTAAAGTGGTTTACTAGGAAATTTCCAGCTCCTTCGAAAGATGAAGAGGCAGAATCATTGGCCATATGGGAAGCGTTTCTCACACTAAAGTTAATTGCGACAAGGCTCAGACCTCCAAAAAACTAAACAATTCTTCTCAGCTACCAACCCAATCTTGTTTGTTGACAGTTTGGTTTCAACCAAGTTATTCCCAAGCCAATCTTCCCCAAGAAAATCGTCGTTGTTCTCTACAATATGTACCATACTAAAGCAGAATGTAAAGAAAAGAATTCTCATTATATTGGCACTACACAACTTACTCCCATTCCATTTAAACCATCATACTACTGCACTCAAGAATATGACACTTGGTGGAGAAATTGTTATTCCACATAGATGTTCGACATTCCTGGTTTTAATCAACACCTAACCAATGCTTTTGCTTATGTACAGGGAAAATCCAAGAAAGGTCATTTTCATATTAACATAGAGCATGCCCATATACTCTCTCATATATATGAAGGTGTGGAATATGAGGGTTTTTTGATATATTTTTTCTCCTAACAATTGCTTGACACCCTTTTTACTTGTGATAATTGTTTTGACCTATTCCTCTTTTAGCCGTAGAAAGAAAACAACAGATAAAAGGTACAATGAAGAAAACTATCAGTTCGCCCAAGGAAGAAGGCCAAGAAGAAGAAACCACCAAAACAACAACAAAGGTATACTTCGTGTGTTATTATTTTTCTTGATGTATTATCTTTGTATGATAATGCTTGTGTTATTTTCAAGTAAGTCGAAAGCCACCTCCAACTCCAAAGTAACAAAAAATCAACGATCCCCAATCTCAAACAGTTGAGTCTAATGATGATGATGATCTCGCACCAGACACTTCTAAAATTTCCAAGAAGAAGAAGAAGGCGAAGACCTTTGACGCCACTTCTCAGTTGAAACCCAACATCATCAAAGATCAAACCAATGAAGCATATTACTCAAAAGGTGATTAATGTTGACCCTAAACCTACTGTCAAGGATACACTTGAATGGATCGAGAGTGATAACTCCAGCCTTGGTGCATATGGTCTTAAGGTAATAGAATCTCACCTCATTTTCCATAGCCACTTTTCCTCTTCCTTATTTTTCGACTTATTGTAACTTAATTCCTTTTGCAGGGTGGTGCAGCTGGCACTGAATAATTGAGCATTAAATATGCTATGCTTGGGAGAACCAACACTTCTTTGTACTATCCCATATCAAATAAAGATACGAACAAGGGATCTACGGGCGAAGTGAACAAACCTGTTGAAGAACAACAAGAGGTCTCACCTCCAAAGAATCTAACCCAACACTCTTAAACCACTGACTTCGATCGTAAAGATGATGAAGAAGAAGCGCATCACACCATAGAAGTCCAGAAACCATACACATCCAAAATACAGAGGAAAATGTCCAAGACAAAACAGACGATTCTTCACAAAAAATCCTCAACCAAGGCGAAGATTCCCCAGACAAAGAGTAGGACCAAGACGAAGATTAACCCATGTTTGACTACTCTAATGACCCTTAAGATGAAAAGGAGGATGATTATGCAAACCCAGGTGACATGCCCAAAACCAACCAAACCTTTGGTGCTGCTAAAGATTTTAAAACCCCTTCAACTGGTACAACTGTTACTTTATACATGGAAGAATTGGAAATCTTAAAGAAGAATAAGCCAACAGAATACCTGAAGGCGATCATAAGTACAAGAGGTAGCTCGAATGACATATAATCCAGTTCCTCGATCGTTTCTTGTGGTCAGTCTACAAATGAGCTTGTTGATGAATAACTAAAAAGATCAAGGAGAAAGCTTTTGATGTTGACTTGCTCCAAGTTCTAGAAGAGAATCCTTTTGCCTGCTTTTGGATCAAGAATATATTAAAGCAAATCTACATCCTAGCCACCCCTCCAGAAATTGCATATATCACCATGGAGCTTGGGCTACTCATTGATCACTCCACTGCAGACCTCAACTGCAGAAGGGAAGTTTCAAACAAGATCCAAAACAAAATGGATACCCGAACAGCTGAATGGGGTGATGTTACCAAGTCCACCGATAAGGTTGTAGAATTGGAAAAGAGATTTGAACAAAGTTAAGAAGAATTTGAGACCTGCGCTAGCAACATCACTGCCTGGGAACAACAAATCAAAGAATTACAAGCTAAGATCCAAAAGGCCAAAGAGCGCCAAGAGGATATTCAAAAGCTTGACTGTAAAGAACTTGACAACGAAATCCAGGTAGGGGTAAATCATGTTGAACGGGCCCAATCTTTGGGAAACAAACTTGATACTCTCAACTCCATCAAATCTATGATCGACCGCCTCCTGTCACTTTCAAAGACGAAGTATGAACGTATGAAGGCCGCTCTCCCTTTTTAGTTATCTTGCTTACTTATGCTGTAACTATTTGAATTTTATTTCGATCCTAGAATTTGTAATGTAACGACTTTAGCCATTTTGGCACTTTTAATCTAGTTACCATTTTGGCTTTGATCTTGCATGCGAACTATTCTGTTAATATTCTAACCTCCTGAAGTGCAGGCATATATTTTTTCAAATATTTCCCGTTTACTCTCAGGATTCTTCGATCCTCAGCTAACTCTTCGATCTCGTATACACTATTAGAAAAAACTTGAACAATTTGGAATAGATCTTCCCACTTCGGGGACCATTTACCCAATGTCTTATCTCTTCAATACATAGGTAGAATTACTTTTCACACTAAGTCTCCATTCAAAAATGATTTGACTTTGACCTTTTTATTATATGTTTTTTCTACCCTATTTTTCTGCCTCTTTAATAACTCTAAGGCATTCAACCTTTCTTCATCCAAATCGACAAGTTCGTCCAACATCATATTCTAGTAAGATTCATATGGGATTTCATTTTATCTTTGAATTCTAGTTGATTGGAGATAAATTTTGATTGGTAACACTACATCGTGCTCGTAGGTCAATCAAAAAGGCGTATAATTTGTAGCCTCTTTAGGGGAGGTTCAACAAGGCCACACAATTTAGTCCAATGTCTTGTGCCAATTTCTTGGCTTTTTCCCCCACATGCTTTTTTATTAACCCGATTTCCACTTTATTCGCTGCTTCAAATTGACCATTTTCCTGGGCATAATATGTCAATAGTTTGAACCCTGCTTCTTTAGCAAAGTCCTAAACTTTTCGACCAGTAAATTCTGACCCTTGATCAGTTGTAATAGTATTTGGGATCCCAAATCTATGAATTATGTGTATTTGGATAAACTCGATCACTACTTCTTGATCAACATTTATCAAAGGTATGGCCTCGATTCATTTAGTAAAGTAATTAATGCCCACTAAGATGTACCTACGACCTTTAGAAGATGTTAGTCGAATCTCATCGACTAGATCCAACGCCCAACCCATGAAGGGCCAAGGCTTCATAATAGAGTGCAGTTCGCTTGCAGGGACATTCTATATACCTGCATGTATCTGGCACTCTTGGCACCCTTTGGCGAACTAGATGCAATCTTTCAACATAGTAGGCTAATACATCCCTTGTTGAAACAAAAACCATTTCATCTTCTGGCCTACTTGGTGAGCCTCACATGCCCCACTATGGATATTCCTTAGAGCTAAGTACACCTCAACCTCACTAAGGCATTTGAGTAAAACTCCCTCAGGCAACTTTTTAAATAATTCATTTCCCATAAGAGTATAACTTAAAGAATGATACATGACTTTCCGCTCTGCAAATGTTTTTGGA
Source organism: Lathyrus sativus (assembly GCA_963859935.3). NCBI lineage: Eukaryota > Viridiplantae > Streptophyta > Magnoliopsida > Fabales > Fabaceae > Lathyrus > Lathyrus sativus. Next base: position 646,869,406 of record OZ012737.1, on the reverse strand, counting down.
TTCTCTAAGTGATCTACTATTGGTTTTCTCCAATTTTCATCTGTCAGGTTGTCGATAGACAATATCTTGAAGTTCTCTTATCTGTATAGCCCAACTTTGTTGTTTCTAAATCTGTCAGAGACAATCTAGTCGCCATCACTTTCCTCGAACTTCGATCGCATCTTTTAATTTTTCTTTTAAAATTTTGTATCCATAAGTAATTTGAGCCAAGTCATTGATCTCCTGGTTCTTAAGTCGAGGAATGTGCCTAATATTCACCATTTCGAACTTTTGTAATATTCGATTTTCTATTACAAAGTACATTACTAGATTTTCTTTGACACATTTATATTCCTTCTTCATCTGTTTTGCAACCAACTCAGAGTCACGAATTATTTCGACTCTAGTTGCCCCCAACTCTAATAGAATTTCAAGGTCGGCTATCAAAACCTCGTATTCAACCTCATTGTTCGAGCAAGGACCTTTGGTCCTATACTTGAATTTTTTTGGAATTTTATTTGGACAAATAATCAATATTCCAATACCCATTCCATCTTTGTGACTAGAACCATCGAAATATAATTTCCAAGGCTCAAGCTCTAGATAGTTTTGGGAAGTTTTGACTATGGAGTGGTCGACTATAAAGGCTGTGACCACTTGTTCCTCAATGGCCTTTAAAGGCATATTAGTTAGGGAGTATTCGGTTATGGCAAATGCCCATTTTCCAATTCGAATGTGCAGGATTGGCTTAGATAACATATGCTTAATAATATCAAAATGAGACGAAACATACATATCAATAGGCTTTATATAATGTTTTAACTTGGTACAAGAAAAATACAGACACAACCACAATTTTTCATTCATACTATATCTAGTTTATGCATCATTGAGGACTCGACTAAGATAATAAATGGCTCTTTCTACGCTATTTTCATCCTCTTGAGCAAGCATGCTCTCTGTAGTTACACCACATACATAAATGTATAACCTCATACTCTTACTTCTACAAGGAGGCGAGAGAATTAAAGGACAAACAAGATAATCTTTGATTTTATCAAAAGCTTCCTGTTGCGCCTGCCCCCATTCGAAACCTTCCTTCTTCAGTAGAAGTATAGGAAAGAAGGTCTGAGTCTTGCCACTTAGGTTTGATATGAACCTCCTTAAGAAGTTGATCTTTCCCAACAACGACTGCAACTCTTTCTTTGTTGATGGCGCTTTTGCCTCCATAATTGCCTTAGTCTTATTTTGATTGATTTTGATCCCCTTTGTGGACCACAAAGCCTAAAAAATCTCCGGTCTGCACACATAATGCACATTTTAGAGGAATCATCTTCAGACCATGCTTCCTCATCCTTTCGAATGACTGTCGAAGGTGATCTATGTGATTTTCCCTGACACAAACTTCACAACTATATCATTAATATAAATTTGCATAAATGTTTCTATAAAATCATTAAAAATGGATTTCATTGCTCTTTGGTAGGTTGCAATAGCATTTTTCAAACCAAAAGGCATCACCAACCATTCGTAGGTGGCTAAGGCTCCAGGACATCGAAATTCTATTTTTGACGCATCTTCCTCAGCAATAAATATTTGGTTGTATCCAGAATATCCATCAAGCATACTAAGATACTCATAGCCTGCAGCAGAATCACAAGCATCTCTGCCACATGCATTGGATATTCGTCCTTTGGGGTCGCAGGAGTCAGATCTTTGAAGTCAATGCAGACCCTCAAAGTCCCATTCTTTTTAATGACGAGAACTATATTAGCAATCTATTTGACATACCTTGTTGTCCAGATGAACTTACACTTGTTGCGCCAACACTTCTGAAAATAATTAAACATAATACTCCAATGTTTTTTAAAAACCAAGGTAAAATTTCTATCAGGGAACACGCTTCGAATCCCAGTAACTGCATTTAAGGTTTTTTTTTCAATGATTTATCACTTGGCGCATTCCAATTTTCTCTTTTTTCTTAGTTAATTTTTTATTTTATTTTATTTTTCTTTGTAATTAGTACTTCTTAAAAAATTTTGTTATCAATAAAAGCGATTAGGCAATAATATGAAAGGAAATATTTCATTAATTATAAACGGGACAACAAATAACTATTCCACATATTCAAAATTCTGACTCCACTCAACTTCAGTAGTATCACTATTAACTATCCCTAACATGGAGAAAAGTTCAGAAAGAACTCTTCCATATGGTATAAGAAAAGTCATTTCATTCCTAGAGACGATTATCATTTCCTTTAAGTAATTAAAAAATGGTAAGAGGAAGTTTAACTAATGTTCTTGGTAAGGAATAACAAGAGATACTTTTCATTCCAAGTAAGTGTTTCTAGATCTTTCTCTCTTTGACAAAGATTTGACACTAGAAGTTGATGCGAAAATTTTCCAATTGGTCATATACTAGCAGGACTACTGAGATTATCGTTGATTGCATAAATTAGATGAAGATAATTTTTATAGACATTGTTGAATCTATAATGTTCAACACAAACACTTTCCTCTTCACATTTTATTGTCTAAGCAATAAGTGACTGAGTAATTGTGATAGAAAATTCATTGACATAAGACTGAATTGACTCAACATCATGACTAGATGGCCCAACAAAGGTATTTAACCAGAATTCTTTAACGAGATTAATGTAGATGGGTCCATTAAGAATGTCAAAGTAATCGTTCAAATTTAGTTTGCAAATTATTTTCCTTATATCAAAACCTTTGTCTTTTAAATCATCGAAATTAACAAACTTTTAATTGATTACGAACAAAAGATTTTTATCTAAGGTTGTTGAAGACATTTTTGAAGAAAACAAAAGACTTTGAAACTAGGTTTGAAGACACAAAGAATTGGAAATGAGACGTTGAAACAAGGAATAATGTTTAAATAAAGTGGAGATGAGAATAGAAAGTGAAACAAGTGATCTTTACCGAAGTATGCTTTTCGAAACAAACTTGCTTCAATTAGGACTTTTGAATGTTGTAACTTGGTCAGGTTCACGGTTTGAAAGAAAGGATATAAGGCTCAAAGTTTATTTTAACCCACTCACTCTCCGTGATGTTCTCCAATCCTATATTTAGCTAATTCGACACTAGCGCTCACCTTTCAAAGGTTGAATGACAGGAGTGGTGGTTCGGGAAACCACAAGTTTTTGGGAGTGACAGTCACTCGCTTTTCGTCTTTTGGTGCCTGAATCACACGATTTTGTTCTTATTTGAGGATTTTTCTTTTGTAATCCTTTTCGCTTTTCTGCTTGTTCCCTGACTTTTGCTTGGACTGGCTCTTTTGAGCTTCTTTTGATTTCAAAGTCCAGCGGGACGCCCTAATTTTTGCCTAAGTCACTTGCTTTCAAGATTCGATTTAGCGGGCTTCTTCTTTCGATTCTTTTCTTTTTTCTCCTTTTTTTTGAACAAATCGTGTGACACCGGCTTGTCTGACTTGTTAAAGGGATTGTGACTGTTTCACTCCTTGGTCGGCGATGGATACCCATTGTGGGTTTTTTAGGCACGACCTATACAAGTGTGATTGACCCTCGAACGGGAACACTCTTTTCGCAATTTGGATGCTCGGTCAAATCAACTGACACCTACCCTACCCCGGGTTAAGATTGCGGGTTTTTTTGTTTTTCAGAAAGAAATTCCTACTACTAGGCTCAAAGGGGTTGACAAGGGATTATCAACCTTATATCTCCGGTGTTTAGGGATTTGAAACAAATGTCTGTACATCATCAATAGGTTTCGTTCAAAAGCATACAATCGGAAGTTTTTGTCTTTCAATTCGTCCTCCTCCCCGAATTTCGCTTAAACAAGCATTAGACATCAATTAAAAACATAAGTGAACACAAATGGATTTAATCAAAATATGCATATTCATTTCATTATCATTATCAATTGAAAATAAACAAGTTTTACAAATGAGATTTGCACTCAAACAGAAAAGAAACTACAAATGCAAAGAAATGACATGATAAAAAAGATTGCCAGCTTCAGGGAACCGGGCTTTCAAATCTTGGCTTGCTGCTGGAGGACATGACCCTTGCAGTCTTCAAACTCAATCAGATGAGAGGTCGACGTGCACAACCAAATCTCCTTCGGGAAAGGATATATACTCTTTGTCAATCAACTGCTGCACTTTGGCTTGAAAGGCTTTGCAATCTTCAGTTGAGTGTCCCATGGATCCTCCATGATATCCGCATTGAACACTGGGATCATATCCGGGAAGGTATGGCTCTGGCACCGACTTGAGAGTCTTAGGCTCCACCAATGAGTTCTGAATTAGATGTGGCAGAAGTTGACTGTATGCCATTGGGACTGGATGAAGAGGAGCATTCCTCCTTTCCAATTTGTTGCGAGGCCCATTCCTATTCTGGCGACGATAGTTTTGCTGCCGAGGAGCACGGGGTTGTTGGTACCGGGCTGACTGTTGAGCCACAGTTGGAGCATGCACAACATTAGTTTCTCCTTCTTTCCCACCATAAGGCTTCCTTGTATCTTTAGAAGAACCAGGAGCAACTTGGATCTTTCCCAGTTTGATACCGCTTTCGACTCTTTCTCCTGCTATCACCAGATCTGAAAAACTTGCAGACATGCAACCTATCAGCTTCTCATAGTACACTCCAGGAAGTGTAGCCATGAACATGTCAATCATTTCTCTCTCCACCATGGGAGGTTGCACTCTTGCCGCTAAGTCTCGCCATCTCTGGGCGTACTCCTTGAAGCTTTCAGTACTCTTCTGCGACAGACTCTGCGATTGTATCATGTTTGGTGCCAGATCACTATTATACTGATAGTGGTGCACAAAATCTTCGGCCAATTCTCTCTAGCTGCGGATATGAGTTCTCTCAAGCTCCATATACCATTCCAAAGATGCTCCTACCAGACTGTCTTGGAAGCAATGCATTAACAGTTTTTCATCTTCGGAGTAAGCAGACATTTTCCGAAAGTATGCCCGAATGTGCACTCTAGGACAAGTTGTCCCTTTGTACTTTTTGAAATCTGGTACCTTGAACTTGGGGGGAATCCTGACCCTAGGAACTAGACCAAGATCGACCATATCGAGACCCAGCGAGTTCTGATTCTCAAAAGACTTCATCTTCTCCTCGATCAGTTTAAACCTTTTATCAGCCTCAGTTGGCAAGCCACCCTCCATATCCTTCATGGAAAAGACATCATCCTGGTTACCTTCCCAATGAGGGCCAGCAACCCCGTGCATAGCACACACACTTCCACCAACAACATTACCACTTCCATTCGCAGCACCTCCGCCCAGAGGTATGACAACAGTAGCACCACCTGGAGGGAAAACACCAGCTCCACCTCCGCCCGGAGGAATGACAACACCAGCAACTCCATTGTTATTGACTTGGGGAGCGTCAATGAGAGGCTGAACTAAAGTTCTCAGATGTTCTTGCCCACTGGCAACATTCTACATCAACTCCATGAACTGGGACATGCGAGCTCGGACTTCCTGCATTTCGGCTTGAACCTGATCCATTACTTTTAGCTGATTCCCTCAAGTTGGATATTTGTGGAAACTGAACTACTCAATCCTGTTACTGAAGAACACCAAGCAGGGATAAGAATACGAGGCCACCGAGAACAACCTACGATGCAAATGAGAGTGCAAGATGTAAAAGGAAAACATGTCTATGTATTCACAGGGAGATCTCCCCCTTGATTCCAGTTTTAATAAATAAGAACAGCAGGTATGGATACGAACACCACAATAATCTTCTCCTATATCAGGTAAGATTCTTCCTAAAGGTTTCAAAGACGCCAGGCTCAGCCATGGAGATTAGACCAAATAAAGGCCCTAACTCAGGTGTCAGAAACTTGTATACAATAATTCTCCCTCTCTTCAGAAGACCAGTACCAGAATCAAAGGAGAGACGAGAACCTTTCGAACACATAGACATGCAATGTTAAGATGATTATGCAGATGCAACCATGGGATCAAGGTATCCAATGCTCAAACTCGCTGCTGTGTCGTTGACTGAATACAGCCATAGCTTCGCTTCGGCGAGAGAATACCAGAACCTCAGAATACCAACATATAGGAACCCAACGTATCAAAAGATCAAAGTTTCGCTTTGACAAGAAAACCGGGTAGGTTGGAGGTCAATTTTCCTGCAAAACCCATCCCCTCTCACATGTGGGTTCTAGTCTTGAAAGGTACGACTTCCTATGCGGGTGGTCAGCGTCACAGACTTTTGGAAAACGATGATACATTCACCATTTCTGGTTTGGCATCATAGTCTAACGAAGCGGCCTCACTTAGCTGACTTTCCAAATGAACGGTCTCCAGAGTCGACAGTCTCTCTAAGTCATTATTCCCTCAACTGCACCAGACGCGCAGGATAGAGTATTTCCCAAGAAAAACCTCGTCTGAACGTGAATTTTGCATGAGCTATTGCATGGCCAAACTCCACACAAGCTCCCGCTACTCTCCACACTAATCCTGTGAGTATACTCAAGCCTAGGTTCGGCTTATCTCTCAACGGAACGACCCAACCCACAACACAGAAGCAACGAGAATGCAAATGCAATAACATACAACAGATAATGTACATAAAGCAAAAATAACTACACAACAGTAAACACCCAAAGACGCAACAGACAAGCGCTATGATTGACTCGCATATGGAACCATTTAATCCCCAGTAGAGTCGCCAGCTGTCGCAACTGCGAAAAACACCCGGCGGAAAACAGAAGAGTCGCCACCTTTCATTATTTATCCCAAAGAGAGGGAAAGGAAATGATCGGAAAAACCTAACAAAAAAGGGAAAAGACGAGGTCATCGCAACCAAGTCCTGGATTCGGGAGTCGGTTACACAAGGGGAAGGTATTAGCACCCCTCACGTCCGTCGTACTCGACGGGATCCATGCTTGTTGTCTATCTAATGGTGTGTTTATCTATCTACTCTACAGGCTCACAGGACAAAAAGAAAATATAAGAGACTCGGCAGAGCATTTCCACTCTATGCCTATGTATTCCCTCGTGCAATGGGAAAGTCAGAGTCAACGTAGTTCGATAAACTACGGGAGAAAGGTGAGGGAAGGTTGCTCGCCGAGACATCGTCATCTTGTGCCTAAGTATCCTCATCTGGTATGAGAAATCAGAGCAAACGTAGTTCGGGCTGACACGAAACCGCAGGTTGATTAAGTATTTTAACTGAGTAGGGTTAAACCTCCATTCTAGCAGTTAGAGACGACGCCTGTTTGCGGTAGAACCGAAGCTTAACAACACTCTTTTTTACGAAAAAAGGTTCCGATTAATCCCGAAGGAAAAAGGCTTTGAAGTTTGTTTTGTGTTTTTTAGTGAAGTGAATTAATTCAGTTTGTGATTCACGTTACACTAAAGAGTATGACATAGGGGCGAATGCGTCGAGTATCGCCCCCAAACGTGATGTACACTAAACACTCTAGACAAGCGAGATGAGACCCCTCACTCATCATTCCCCATGTAGATTAAGGCTCGTAGCGCACAATGTTCATCATATTTATTAGATGAGTTAGAATTGTTTTGAGATGAGAAGAGAGAAGCGCGAAAGGTCTAAGGGAAACTTGGTCCTAATGTTGTCATGCAAAGTGGACCTAAAGTTTGGATTAAAGAGGGGAAACATCTACCCTAATGTTAGCATGCTTGGATCGAACACCTAATGTATCTCCTACTCCTATCCTAAACGGAGGGACTAGGAACCCTATGGGGATCATGGCAAAAAGCACAAGAAAGCACCAGATAAATTCAATCACAAGTAAGAGATGCACACATCCAATGCAACACACAAGCAAAGGGAGGAAAAAGTGTGGGGTAAATACCTCCACAAGCACATCTTGACCTTTATTAATGCAAGAAATAAAGATGCAAAACACAAGAGAAAATGCAAATGCAAGCATCATCACTATGAACAACAACACACAAGTGTGCATCCAAGTGGAAAAAACACACAAGTCAACAAAGTCTTGATTAAACAACCAAAACAGCGATATATATATATATATATATATATATATATATATATATATATATATATATATATATATATATATATATATATATATATATATATATATATATATATATATATATATATATATATCCCAAAACATTTCACTTCTAATGCACCATATTAAACTACGATGATTCGATGTGAAACGGTACCCAAACAAGCAAGAAAATCAGCAAAACAGACCCACTGGCACAATGTTAATCGGTTAACACCAGACGTTAACCGATTAACCACTTAAAAATGTCTAAAAATCTGGAAATTTGTTCATGTTAATCGGTTAACCATATGCGTTAACCGATTAACATTGTGCCAACAGCAGAAAAACAACAACATAACAACATGTTCAGCAAATAAGCACTTATCCGGTCAACCGAATGATCGCATAATCACTTAATCATGAAATTAAACCAGCAAGTCATGATTCAAACAGCATAGGAACAGATTAACACAACAAGATCACAGATCAAATGGATCAAATTAACCAAAAGTCAATCAAAGATGAAAATTCACATGATTATGCAAATAAGCTAAAAAATGCTATGGATCTAGAATTCCAACCTTCGAAGCGGAGGATTGCTTCGGTTAATGTTGATTCAACTGTAATTGAACAGATCCAATGCTAGAAGTCTGGAATACTTTAAGATCCACACCAATTCTTGTAGTAGCAATGAAGATCCTTCAAGATTAAGCCAAATTAAGCCAAATAATCACTTCTAAAAACACTTCCAAGTTCAGATCCAATTTTGCACGAAAATTGGATGAAGAAATCAACTCAATGAAGATGATGGATGGAGGTTTGAGCTCAAGAATTCATTGATTCCAAGGAAGAATCAAAGAATTCAATGGAAAAGAGCTTTGGTGAGGTTTTTGGAAGATGGAAAATTGAGAGAGAATTTGAGAGAGAATGAGATCAATTTTGAAAATGAAAATGGAAATTATAAGGCTTAGCCCCTTTGGTTTGGAGTAATTCACTTAAATATCACTTAGGTTTGGGATGTGGTTTGTGAAATTTGGAATGGAGTGAGGAATGGGAGTTTGGAGAAAAAATGAAATTAACCAAATTTCAAATAGGTTCTAGATCCTTCCCAAGGTGAAAATCAAATTTGTACATGATCAAAATTGGACCCCAAAGTGGTTTTTCTTCACAATTCACGTATAGAGGCAAAAATTGCACTGGTTAATTGATTAACCATATGTGTTAATCGATTAACACCTTTAAAAAAAATCCCAATTTGCCCTAATTTTGACTTGGTTAATCAATTAACCAAATGTGTTAACCGATTAACACCTTCAAAATTTTGAATTTGGCGCTTTTTGGAAGGAAATCTGCCTGTTTTCAGCCGTTCTGTGCTCTGTTCTGCTTCTGAAATTTATTCTTGAATGTTATAACCATGAGAATGCTTGCGATAGCCTGAATGCTGCTTCCTGAGCTAAAAATACCCTGCAAAAATATAATAAAATCGGTCGCTCGACCGCTAGGCCAAATAAATGTCGGGGACTCTGATGCTCGCTATTCAGGTTCATGCACTAAGATGAAAACTGAGCCAGGGAAAACCTTGATCCCCTGTCTCAAGAACGAATGATATGCAATGCAGAAATGCAAAAATGCGAAAAGAAACGTAAGTCAAGTACGAAAAGGTTGAGCAAATTTTAGGGTACAACAACAGTACAAGTGTTTATTAATTTAAACATGTTTTTGTCAACTCCATTGAATAAGGCATTCAAAGCTTTAGAGTTTCCAAGAGAAGTTTCATCTTCTTCCCTAGACCAGTCCTCTTCTGGCTTCAAAGTCTCTTTCCCATATTTATGCTTAACAACGGGATGTTCCAAACCCTTAATGATAGCTTTCTAGGTTTTGCTATGCATAGATTTTAGGAAAGCCATCATACGTGCCTTCCAATAGTCATAGTTGGTGTCATCTAAGACGGGGGGTCTGTTAACATTTCCTCCTCCTTCCTTTTCCATAGTACTAGAAAGTATCTTCCCAGAATCTCACTCAGAAACATAGCAGGATGTGTGCTTTGATATCAATTGAAATTTTGGTAATCAGACACCAAATTTCGAGTCTGATGTCACGACACTAGGGTCAAGACAGAAACACAACACAAATAATTATGCAGTTAATTTAAATGGCTGGAAGTAAATAACTCAAATTAATTATTAACCCAGTTCGGTGCAACGTCACCAACTTCTAGGGGCTACAAAGTCAGGAAGGAAATCCACTATAATAGTATTAGTTTGAAGTTCTAAACAACTTTCGGTTTACAAACTTCACACCTAATCACTACCCATGTTATTCCTATCTAAGACACTCTTAGACATGAGATCCATCTCACTTCCCCTCAATCACACAACAGTGATGATAACAAGATAACAACTAAAGAAGGAGACACACTCCAATAAATAAAATCCACTCTTGCTTAAAAGCTTATGAGTAATTCACAATTACAACTCAATAAACTCAGTCCACTTCAAGCATCTAAGTGATCCGTGAATGACTCACAAATAACAATGAACACAATCCAACTCTTATGTCAAAATGATATGAGAGTGGATCATAAATAACAAAGAACAACTAAATCCTAATTCCAATAAACTCAAACGTATCTCTTTCTTTTGTGTTTTAGGTTTAGCATTGTCCTCTTTAAATAGCCTTTGGTAAGCACGGGCTTAGGGCGCAACAGATCCAAAACAGCAGCTGCAAATATTTTGCATAATCTTCTGCACAAAAATAGAAACAAAATATAATATTTCCTAAAAAGTCTCCAAACCCCTTTTATGAAACAAATGCACTTCTGGTATAGAGTCAGTGTTCCTAAAATAACCTTCCTTGGATTGCGACAGAGTTTGAACTAAAATCAAATAGAATCTCACACTTTAAAACTAAATCTTCCAAATAAGTAAAACCCTAATTTTCTAGTATAACATGTCATGACATCATGTCATGACATCGTGCTGGCCATCAATGATGTTTGACCAACATGTCAAGATATCTTGCTCAACATCTTGTTGTGATACTTGTTTTATCAAAATTATTGTCAATCTCAAAATCACATAACTTACAAGTACCTTTGCAATAATAACATTGAACATTAAGTAACTTCAACCTCATACTAACATGTATCTTTTACTTATGCTGAAGATAACATCACCATTGGAATCACTGCAGTTTATGCTTCCACGTGTCACATTTCCTGAAGAAATCTCTAGAAAACTTGTTTTTTTTAATGATATTGTCATACGGTCCTACTCTCATACTGGTTTTCTCAACTTGAAGCAAGCTTATCACTTCAAAGCCTTTTCTATTACTCAGTCTTGGACCAAAAGTATTTGGAATGTAGATATCCCTCCTGCAAAATATATGACTGTATGGAGGCTTATTTTAGATAAGATCCCCATTGATGATCAATTGAAGCTTAGAGATTGTTATATGGTTACTAGATACAATTTGTGTAAAAAAGCACAAGAAACATCACAACATTTTTTCTTTGATTGTCCCTTTGCCAAGGAAATATGGTTTTGGTTTTATAAAACAACAAAAATTTCAATCCTCCTTCAACTCTTGAAGATTGGTGGACTGCTTGCACCATAAATAGATCAAAGCAATGCTCTATTCTTTTGAAAGCGACAATCATTTTTATTTTATGAAATCTTTGAGAAGGTAAAAAGTGGGAAAGATTCAAGAATGTGATTCCAAATTGCAAGAACATAATTCACAAAATTCAATCTCAGCTTCTGTTAACGAGTAACAACTCTAAGACTACAGCTTCGTCTTCCTTACCGGAATTCCAAATAATCAAGACTTTCAACATCAACTTAAAAAAGGAAACACTTGTGCTTTTTTTTTTTCTAATTTAAATCTCACTTATAATTTACTATTTGACTGAACATTAGGAAAGATTTTATTTAAAATAAACTAAAAATGTCTTTTTTTTTTTAATCTTCTTGTTTATCAATATATCAAAACTTTATTTATAAAAATAAAGAAGGGTGTAGGGAGTATAAGTATTTAAATGATCGTGACAATATTTAGATTATTATTAAATATTAGTTGAGGGTTGTTTTGATAGAAAAATAGGAAAGGAGTAGTGGGCAAATTGATGAGAATGTAGTGGCCAATTTGCATTCTATTTCCCTTGGGTAAACCCAAAGGAGGTCTAGGTCTAGGTCTGACACCTTTTACTCCCGCAGTTTTCAAATTCTACGTCAACCCAACGGATACTATTTCCTCTTTTCCATTACGCGTGCTCAAAGGTCATTCACCCCAAGGGTAAAATAGTCCATCAAAGTTAACTCAAATCCCATCAAAAATTAAGAAAGGAAACGGTTATCTCCAAAAATAACCTCTCAAATACAAATCCTCTTTCTAAGTTTCTATAATCGCATATTCTTCCTTATCATGTTGCAATAATCCACCTCATTGACTGTGACCCACCCACCTTCACTCTCTTGACTCATCACCTATTCTTCTTCTATATATATACCTTCCTTGCCTTCATTCCTTGCTTCACACTTATTTTACATTCCTCTCAACAATGGGTCAGAAAGATGAGATACAAAAGAAAAACGACGCTCTCCCCGCTGTCGTTTTGAAACTCGATTTACATTGTGATGGATGCGTCAAGAAGATCAAACGCGCTGTTCTCCGTTTCGACGGTACCGATTCAATGATTTACTACTAAATTCATGTTTTGAGTTTCTATTTTCCTTTTCGATCTGATGATGATCATACAGGTGTGGAAGATGTTAAGGCCGATACCGCCGGTAACAAACTGACGGTTATTGGAAAAGTCGATCCTACCAAGGTTCGTGATAAACTGGCGGAGAAAATTAAGAAGAACGTTGAGATTGTTTTGTCTCAGCCTAAAAAAGACGCCGCCGTCGATAAACCGCCACCGGCGAAGAACAAACACGAGGAGGAGGAGGAGAAGAAGAAACCGGAGGAAAAGAAGGTTGAAGAAAAACCGCCCAAACAGGTTAGAAATTTCGTTGCCGTTTTCAATACGTCGCAGGGTGACGAAACGTAAACAAATTTCATCGTGATTGATTCATAATTGACTTTGTTTTCTTCTTTTTCCAACACGTTTTCCTAAGCTTGAATTTTGTTTGAATCGGTTCAATCTCACTAACGGTTTTACATTTCAATTTAATTTTTTTTCAGTCGGTTCAAAACACGGTCGTTTTGAAGATTAGATTACATTGTGACGCATGTATTCAAAAAATTGAAAAGATTATCCTCAAAATCAAAGGTTAGCTAGCCATTACCTATTTTGACCTACATTTTTAGTTTAATTAATCAATCGAATAATAAATCACATTCACTAGAATATATATTAAAAAAATCATTATTAAATAAATAATTAATTATTTTATGGTTGATTAATTAAATAAAATTGTGGTTGCAGGAGTTGAATCAGTGAACACTGATGGAGGAAAAGACTTGGTGACGATAAAAGGAACTATAGACGCTAAGGAAATTGTACCATATCTAACAGAGAAGCTGAAACGTGACGTGGAAGTGATTCAACCGAAGAAAGACGACGATAATAAGAAGAATAAAGAGAAAGATGGAGGAAAAGAGAAAAAAGAAGAAGGTGGTGGTGGTGAGAAGAAAGACGGTGGAAAAGCAAAAGTGGAGGTTAATAAAATGGAGCATTACGGTTACGGGCAGCAACCTCCTATGTATTGGTACGACGGATATGAACCGGGTCAGAGTAGTAGTAGCAATAGGGTGGAGGTTCAACAAGGGCAGAATTATAATTATGCAAATCAAGGAGGGTATGGGTATAACTACAATTATATGAATATGAACCAGAATCATCATCAACAAGGGTATGATTATAGTTATGGGAATCAAGGTGAAGGAGGGTATATGGTAGAGCCTCAACAACCTCCATTCTATTTGCATCCAAATCATCCTCCTCCACAAATGTTTAGCGATGAAAACCCAAATGCTTGTTCTATGATGTGAGTTTTTTTTTTTTTTTTGTGTTGTATACACGTGCAAGTTGTAAATAACATAAACTAGAACTAGTTGTAGTAGATTATTTTAATTAGTTTTTTGGATAATACTTTTATATATTTATTAGAAAAATATATAGTTGAAATTGTTCTATTGGCGCATGGTTAGTGACGTAGAGGGGGAAGGTACGGCCTGCTGGATGGAGGTTCCGGTTTTGGATTATTAGGAAAAAGACAAAAGTTGGGTAGCTGTTATTTTGTTTGTTTGCTTCTGGTTTATGCCGTAGTATTATAAAATCACCGATATATAAATCATTTTTGGAGCTACATTTGGATCATATGGTGTTTCTAGTAAACTTGGAACTAATTAGTCATATTTTATTTCAAAAATATAACAATTCTTAACTCATACAAATTTATCAACCGCCATGACCTGAATGATGTGCATAATTATAGTTATATAAGTTATAGTCCTCTTTGTCCACACTAATGTGATGATAATTTCATTTGTGACGGTTCTGTAAAAACACTACTTTGCATCATCACAATTGTTTTGTATTCATTTTTGATTATTTTGTCAAATTGATATTCTCTATTTTACAAGAATGAAGATATTCTGTGTAGAAACTAAAATCGATTAGTGAACCATGGATGTTGATTATAATGGTGAATTTAAGCTTTTGGTACGATAGTTAACACTTTAACACCAAGTTAATATGAGAGTGAGGTGAAACGCATGAGATTTGTACGCGAATTATTTGATGTACTAGTCAAACAGTATATGTGTGCACGGTATTTTTGCAAAGGTTGGAGATACTCAGAGGTCTTACTAGGTTTATAACAATATATGTTGGTTATGGCTTGTCGATGGCGGCGAGAAGCCTTGTATGATGGTGTTACGATGTTTATAGTTTTTTGAGAGGTCAGTTCACGTGAGGTGAGAAGCTCTATATACAAACGTGTTGTTTTATGTATTGTGTATATGTTATCAGATGTCCCTTCCGTTAATGAAGAAGTATTTATAGAGTCCTTTAGATCTAGAGTTTCTTTGGGAAGGATCACAGTCCACTGAGTCAATGGTGGGGAATTGAATTCCTATTTTATAGGAAGACATGGACCGACTACTGACTCTGGCTTATCCCTTACTAAGAAACGTCTTTTTCCACGTTTTTCGATGACTATGCGAGAGGAGGGTACTTGGGGCGAGACTATACCACCATATGTCGCCTCTCTTGGGGCTGCCAAACTCCTGCCCTTAGTTAGGGGGCTTTACAAATATAACACTACATAGTCCCTAAAGTACGAGGACTTCTTATAAAGGGCAAAGTGTTTTTTAGACCATAGAGAGTTTGAGTATCCTGAAGCCCTAAGTTTATATGTTTCTTGGTAATATGTGTGACAAACCAGACCGACTAAGCTTTAATATCTTAAACTAAGTTACGTTGAGCCTGGTTAATGAGGTTATAAATTCTTCAGGTGGGTCGTTGGACCTCTTGAGCTGGACTTCTACCAAGCCTTTAACAACTTAAACTAAGTCTCTTAAGCTAGACTTCAGTCACGCCTCTTGGGCGAGATTTATATGTTTGGTCCAACCAAGGAAACTCCAAGTCTCACTGGCAGGGAGTTTAGATATCCTGAGAAATCTCATTCCCTCAGGCGGAGTTATATAGAGTCTGGATGATGGGATTACAAGTTCCTCATATGAGGTGTTTGACCTCTCGGGCAAGACATCTATTAAGCCATCAAACAAGACTTAAGCTAAGTATCTTAGGCTAGACTTTAGTTATGCATCTTGGGAAAGATTTATATGTTTGGTTCCGCCCGAGGAAAATCTAAGTCTTTTAGGCGGAGAGCTTTGATAGCCTAGGAAATCTCCGTCCCACAGGAAAATTTATATAGAGCACTGATGGGACTACAAGTCTCTTAGACGAGGTGTTGGACCTCTCGGACGAGACTTCTATCAAGCCCCGGGACAAAACTTTAACTAAGCCTCTTAGACTAGACTTCAATTGTGCCTCTTTGGCAAGATTTATATGTTTGGTCCCGCTCAAGGAAACTTCAAGTCTCTCAGGCGGGGAGCTTAGATGGCTTGGGAAATCTTAGTCCCCCAAGAGAGTTTCTTTATAGGCCTCTTGGGCCTAAGGTTTTCTTGGGAAGGATCACCGCTCACTCAGCTAATAGTAGATGGTTAAATCCTTATTTCCTAGGGAGACGTGGACCAGCTACTGATCATGATTTTTCTCTTAGCGAGAAACTTCTTTTTACACATTTTTTCATGACTGGGCGAGAGCAGCGTACTTAGGGCGAGGTGATACCTCCTAGAAGGTGGCATATGGTTTTCGCCTCTTCCAGGGGTTGCCAAGCTCCCGCCTTTAGTTAGGGCCTTTACAAATATAACACTACATAATCATTCAAGCACTAAAGTCTTTTATAAAGGGCGAAGTGTTTTTTAGACCATAGAGCGTTTGAGTATCCTAAAGCCCTAAATTTCTTGGTAAAATGTTTGATGGACCAGACCGACTAGGCTTTATGTTCTCAAGCTAAGTTACGTTGAGCCTAGATGATGAGGCTATAAGTTCTTCAGGCGATTCGTTAGACCTCTCTGACGGGACTTCTACCAAATTCTCAAACAAAACTTACCTTAGTCTCTTAGGCTAAACTTCAGTCACGCCTCTTGGGCGAGATTTATATGTTTGGTCTCTCCCAAGGAAACTCCAAGATTCTTTTGGCAGGGAGTTTAAATATCATGAGAAATATCAATCCCTCATATGAAGTTATATAGAGCCTGGCTAATGGGACTACAAGTCCCTTAGACGAGGCATTGGACTTCTCGGGAGGGATTTCTATTAAGCCCTCAAACAAGACTAACCAAGTCTTTTAGAGTTTATTTAGGAGTTTATAGGGGAAAGAGGGGGAGGACTTTGAAAAATAAGAAGGGTTGAGTGAAAATAATAGAAGGATTTTGGTTGAGAGGGTTTTGCAGAGTTTGTTTTTATTCATAACACCAAAAACTCCCTAATTTGAGAGAACTCAAAAAATTTAATGGAAGAGGGTTTTTGAGAGCTTAGACAAATTGTTCAAATATAATTTTTGTTGTTATAGTATTTCAAAAACTAAAACTATATTTGTTACAAACACTATTTTATCATTCTAAACAATATATTTTTAAAAAAATGTTAAATGTTTCTCTATATATTTTTTTAAAATAATTTCTTTTCGAAACCCACCATTCTCATCCTCTCCAAACTCTCAAACAAAGTCATAGGCTAGACTTCAGTTGTGCCTCTTGGCAGAGAATTATATGTTTGGTCCCACTTGAGTAAACTCTAAGTCTCTTAGGTGGGGAGCTTAAATAGTTGAGGAAATATCAGTCCCTAAGAAAAAAAGTTATAGAGTCTGGCTAATGAGACTACAAGTCTCTTAGGCGAGGCGTTGGAACTCTCGGGTGGGACATGACTTCTATAAAGTCCTCAGACAAGAATTAAACTAATTCTCTTAGGCTAGACTTCAGTTGTGCCTCTTAAGTGATATTTATATGTTTCGTCTCGCCCGAGAAAACTCCAAGTGTAACACCCCAAATTTATTAGAATATTTATTTAATTTATTTAAATAGGAATACTCGTATTTTTTGTGATTTGCGGTGGTTGGTATGAAGTATTGAGAATTATAGATTTTGGGTTATTTATTTAAATAATAGTATATAATATGAATATTATTTGGTATTATTATTAATTTAAATAAATATAAGTTAATTTAAGGGCAAAATGAACATTTGAGGAGGAGTTAGTGAGGGTGAAATTGGAAATCCCATTTTAAAGGCCCAAAGTTAGATTTAACAAAAAGGAATTTTGAGAGAATTAGGATTCATTCTTGTTAGACCGTGAAAAGGGAAGAAATAGAGGCCAGAGCTCTGAGGAAGAGGATTGAGGCAAAGCTTCCCGAGGTTTCCAAGAATCAAGGAGAAATGGTTAGAGTCGGAAATTAAGGCGTGGGGAGTATTACCTTCATTATTTTCAATATATGATTAAAAGTATTTAAAGCCGATTTAAGGATTTAGGAGATTTTTGAGTTTGAGGAAATTAGGCCTTCGTGGCCAAATCTGTTTTTAAGGTTGTTTAAGTATGGGGGAGTATTACCTTCATTGTTTTCAATATATGATTAAATGTATTTAAAGCCAGTTTAAGGGTTAGGGATTTTGAGTATTAAATTGTTGTTGCCTTTCTGGTGAGTTTAATGAGTTTGAGGAATTTGAACTGATGGTCTGATAGGTTTGAGGCTGATTTGGGAGTAAAGGAAATTAGGCCTTCGTGGCCAAAATCTATTGTTGAGGTTTTAACCGTATAGGGTAATTGATTATGAGAACTCTAATGAATGTGGGAAAATTGTAAGGATTTTATGGGAATCGAAACCGTAAACATGTTACGGGATTGACCTAATAAGTCGTAGATTTTGTGCCTTTATCGCCGTAATACCTTAGGAATGACTTAAGGATGTTTTTAGGGCATTGGGGAAGGAAATCGTAGGGACTTTTGGGTTGGTTTTGGTGCTGGTACATAACAGCGTTTTGCTGTAATCGCGAGTTTGCACGAAGAACATTCGCCCCAGACTTGCACGACGAACTTGCCAACGAACGTAGCAGAGTTTCACGAATTATATTCTGGTTCAATGATGTCTTGATGTTTTGATGTTGTCATTTTCCTGATGAATTACCATGAGTGTAACTGTGATTCCTATGTGATTAAATGAATGTATGATGAATTACTATGAGTACAACTGTAATTCCTATGTGATTAATACATGACCGTATGATGAGTACCCATGAGTACAATTGTGATTTTTATGAGATTAATACATGACTGTATGATGAATTCCATGAGTAATTGTGATGATTTATGAGGTTCATTTCATGAGTTTGATGATTTTTTGATGACATGATTCTTATGATTATTTTGATGAATGATGATGCACCTAATGAGTTTATTATGAGGATGATATTGACGTGTGCATCATGCATTCATATGCATTCCGTACTTCGGTCTAATGTTTGATTCTTGTGGCTTCAATCCCATTATGCGGATGTGAAGTATTTTGTTGTGTTCCGGTTCTTGTGTAGAATCGATCCTATTGATGGGGAATTATAGAGGGTTTATGGCCCAGTGTCCATCGAATTTTGATGAATTGATACCACATGCATGAGTCTTGTTGCATTTGCATTTATGTGACAATTTGGTACAATTTATGATATTATAGCTTTTTGATGTTTCCTTGATGATTATGATGATGTTGAATATGAAAATAACGTTATTTTATATATTGATTCCTATATCGATCATTATGAATCGTTTTACTCACCTTGCTTATTTGAATGTTACCTCTACATGGGTAACGTGCAGATGACCAGGTTTAGCCGTGGATGTCGTCGAGGAGTTTTTGAAGTTTTTGACTTTTGGTTGACTTAGAGGGTTTTGCTCTGATAGTGTAACATCGGGTTGGGGTCTTTGAGTTAAACCATGTTTTATTGATTATTGTTATTTTGAATATGTTGCTGCGCAAGGAAACCTTTGGATTTTTCCTTTTTGAGTTCCGTTGCCTTTTGAGCAATTTTTGAGTAATTTTGGGAAAACCCGTTGTTTACGGAATATTGACTTTTATTTGAGTTATTCAGAAATATACGCACTTTGAAGTGATTTTTATTGTGTTTAATATTTTACTCTAATAAATGTGATTGATTTGCCATTATATTTGTGGGGTAGAAAAGGGTGTTACATTAGTGGTATCAGAGCAGGTCGGTCCGTCCGGCCAAGTTGTCTAATGTTATTTGTTTTCTAGTATGCAACATGTGTGTGAAAATACTTTCAATACATGTTTGTTTTCTAACCTTTGTCTGCAGAAGTGGGAATGAAACAAGTGGGGGAGAAGCTTGTGCTTCTCCAGGATGCTTCAAGTGTGGAATGATGGCTCAGTGTGTCCATGACGCTCTTATAGTTTGATAAAGACGGTTTATGCCCCATCATGATTTTCGCCTGTCTATTGATAAATTGAGGAACTGATCACCCTTAATCTCTTGTTGATAGTAGACGCAATCATGTTGTATGGGATAAACGTGTCTTGCAAACTTAGATGGCGTGTGCAGTGAATTGTTTTGAGTTAAGCTAAGTGCTTACAAATTATTTTGGTGAATCGGTGCAGGATGGTGTTGAGATGTTTATTTTGATGGAAACTTTGAGTGTTAATAAAGTGGGGAAGTTGGTGATGTGCCAATTATTTGTGATTATCCGAAAGTTTTTCCTGATGAGATAAGTGATTTACCGCCGGAACATGAAGTGGAGTTTACGATCGTTCTAGTTCCTGGAACTAGTTTGGTAGCGATGGCTCCATATCGTATGTCCACACCAGAATCGAAGAAGTTGAAGAATTAACTTGAAAATCTGCTTGAGGAGAGGTTCTTTTGTCCGAGTGTGTCACCATGGGGTGCACCAATTTTGTTAGTTAAGAAGAAAGAAGGTTCTGTGAGGCTATGTGTGGATTATAGACAATTGAACATGGTGATTATCAAGAATAAGTGTCCACTTCCAAGGATTGATGATTTGATGGATCAGTTGGTTGTTGCAAGTGTGTTCAGTAAGATAGATTTGAGATCTGGGTATCATCAGATTCGTGTGAAGGCTGAAGATATTTAGAAGACTGCTTTTAAAACAAAGTATGGACATTATGAGTATTTCGTGATGCCATTGGTGTGACTAATGCACCATGTGTATTTATGGAGTATACGAACAAGATTTTCCATCCTTATTTGGACAAGTTTGTGGTTGTGTTCATTGATGATATTTTGATATATTCGAAGAGTAAAGAGGATCATGCTAAGCATCTGAAAATTGTGTTATCAGCGTTGAAAGAGAAGCAGTTGTATGCAAAACTGTCAAAGTGAGAGTTTTGGTTGAAGGAAGTGAGTTTCCTTGGTCATGTGATCTCGAGTAGAGTTATTGCAGTTGATATGTCGAAGGTTGAAGCTGTATCGCAATGGGAAACTCCAAAACCTGTTTTTGAGATTAGAAGTTTTCTTGGGTTGACAGATTATTATCGAAAATTCATTGAAGGATTTTTCCAAGTTATCTTTGCCATTGACGCAATGGACTGGGATGGTTCAAGCTTTTGTTTTGGATGCAAAATGTGAATAAAGTTTCAAGAGGTTTTGAGAAGGCTGACAGCAACTCATGTTTTGATTTCTGCCGAATCTGGCAAAATCATTATTGTATATTGTGATGCTTCGTTGATGGGATGAGGGAGGTTTTTTAATGCAACATCAACAAGTTTTAGCTTATGCTTCAAGGCAACTTAAAGTGCATGTGAGGAATTATCTAATGCAGGATTTAGAGTTGGTTGTTGTTGTGTTTGTGCCGAAGCTTTGGAGGCATTATTTTTTTGGTTCGAGATTTGAGATGTTTAGTGATCATAAGAGTTTGAAGTATTTCTTTGATCAGAAAGAATTAAATGCAAGGCAAAGGAGATGATTGAGACTTCTGAAGGATTGTGGTTTTAGTTTGAATTACCATTCAGATAAAGCAAGCTTGGTAGCTGATGCATTGAGTAGGAAATCTTTGCATATATCGATGATGGTGGTAAAAGAGTTAGAACTGATTGACCAATTTTGTGATATGAGTTTGGTTTGTGAAGAGACTTCTTATGGAGTTAAGCTTGGTAAGTTGAATCTTACTAGTGGTATTCTTGATGAGATTCGAGAAGGTCAGAAATCTGATTTGAGTTGGTAGATCGGTGGAATTTGATGAATCAAAGTTGAAGAGCTGATTCTCGGATTAATGAAAATGGTATCATGAGATGTCGTGATAGAGTTTATGTTCCATATATTGTTGAGTTGAAAAAGAGTATTCATGAGGAAGGACATCGAAGTAGATTGAGTATCCATCCCGGTGCTACAAAGAGGTACCAGGATTTGAGGAAATTGTTTTGGTGGCCAGGGATGAAGAAAGAAGTGGCTGAGTTTGTGTATGCTGGTTAGACTTGTCAAAAGTCGAAAATTGAACATTAAAGATTGTTGGGTCTGATGCAATCGTTGAATATTCCAGAGTGGAAATGGGATATTATTTCCATGGATCTTGTGTCGGGTTTGCCGAAGAATGTGAGGGGGAATGATTCTAATTGGGTGATTGTGGATAGATTAACTAAATCAGCTCATTTCTTACCAATAAGGATTAATCATTCTATGCTGATGCTAGCTGATATGTATATTGAGGAAATTGTGAAGTTGCATGGGATACCGTAGAGTATTGTGTCAAATGGAGATTCGAGATTTATATCGAGATTCTAGAAGAGTTCGCAAGACACTTTGGGTACCATGTTGAGATTGAGTTCTACCTATCATCCGCAGACGGATGGACAAACAGAGAGAACTATCCAGTCTTTAGAGGATTTGCTGAGAGCTTGTGTGTGGGATAATTATTTTCTGTTGATTGAGTTTACCTACAACAACAATTATCATTCTAGTATTAAAATGACACCGTATGAGGCATTGTATGATAGGAGATGTAGGACTCCTTTGTGTTGGTATGAGTTAGGCAAGAGTGTTATACTCGGACCTAAGATTGTTCACCAGATGACTGAAAAGATCAAGAGGATCCAAGAAAAGATGAAAGTTTCGCAGAGTCGTCAGAAGATCATGACAAGAGGAGGAAATCACTTGAGTTTCGAGAGAGAGATCATGTGTTTTTGAGAGTTACGCCAGTAACTGGTGTTGGCCGAGCTTTGAAGTCTCGAAAGCTCACACCGTGTTTTGTTGGTCTGTATCAAATGTCGCAGAAGGTGGGAGGAGTAGCATATCAGATTGCTTTACCGCCGTCACTTGCAAATTTGCATGATGTGTTTCATGTGTCTCAGTTGAGGAAGTACATTTCAGATCCGTCACATGTGATTCAGATGGATGATGTACAAGTGAGAGATAATTTAACTGATGAGGCATTTCCAGTACGAATTGATTAACGAGAAGTGAAGCAACTGCGAGGTAAAGAGATTTTCTTGGTAAAGGTAGTTTTGGGAAGACAGCTGGAGAAAGTTGGGTTTGGGAGCGTGAGGATTAGATGAGGGAGTCGTATCCGACTCTGTTTCCATGAGGTAATTTTCGAGGGCGAAAATTCTTTTAAGTGGGGGAGAGTTGTAACACCTAAATTTATTGGAATATTTATTAAATTTATTTAAATAGGAATATTCGTAGTTTTGGTGATTTGCGGTGGTTGGTAAGAAGTATTTAGAATTATGAGTTTTGTGTTATTTAGTTAAATAATAGTATATAATATGAATATATTTTGTATTATTATTAATTTAAATAAATATAAGTTAATTTAAGGTCAAAATGAACATTTGAGGAGGAGTTAGTGAGGGTGAAATTGGAAATCCCATTTTAAAGGGCCAAAGTTAGGTTTAACAAAAAGGAATTTTGAGGGAATTAGGACTAATTCTTGTTAGACCGTGAAAAGGGAAGAAATATAGGCCAAAACTCTGAGGAAGAGAATTGAGGCAAAGCTTCGTGAGGTTTCCAAGAATCAAGGAAAAAGGGTTAGAGTTGGCAATTAAGGTGTGGCGAGTATTATCTTCATTGTTTTCAATATATAATTAAATATATTTAAAGCCGATTTAAGGATTTAGGAGGTTTTTGAGTTTGAGGAAATTAGGCCTTCGTGGCCAAATCTGATTTTGAGGTAGTTTAAGTATGGGGAGTATTACCTTCATTGTTTTCAATATATGATTCAATGTATTTAAAGCCGATTTAAGGGTTAGGGATTTTGAGTATTAAATTGTTGTTGCCTTTCTGGTGAGTTTAATGAGTTTGAGGGATTTGAACTGATGGTCTGATAGGTTTGAGGTTGGTTTGGGAGTAAGGGAAATTAGGCCTTTGTGGCCAAAATTTGTTGTTGAGGTTTTAACTGTATAGGGTAATTGATTATGAGAACTCTAATGAATGTGGGAAAATTGTAAGGGTTTTATGGGAATCGGAGGCGTAAATATGATTCGGGATTGGCCTAATAAGTCGTAGATTTTGTGCCTTTATCGCCGTAATATCTTAGGAATGATTTAGGGATGTGTTTTGGGCATTGGGGAAGGAAATCGTATGGACTTTTGGGTTGGGTTTGGTGCTGGTGCATAACAACATTTTGCTGTAATCGCGAGTTCACACGGCGAACATTCGCCCCAAACTCGCATGGCGAACTTGTCAGCGAACGTAGTAGAGTTTCGCGAATTATGTTCTGGTTCAGTGATGTCTTGATGTTTTGATGCTGTGATTTTCCTGATGAATTACCATGAGTGTAACTGTGATTCCTATGTGATTAAATGAATGTATGATGAATTACTATGAGTACAGCTGTGATTCCTATGTGATTAATACATGACTGTATGATGAGTATCCATGAGTATAATTGTGATTTTTATGAGATTAATACATGATTGTATGATGAATTCTCATGAGTAATTGTGATGATTTATGAGGTTGATTTCATGAGTTTAATGATTTTATGATGACATGATTCTTATGATTATTTTGATGAAAGATGATGCACCTAATGAGTTTATTATGAGGATGATATTGACGTGTGCATCATGCATTCATATGCATTCTGGACTTCGGTCTAGTGTTTTATTCTTGTGGTTTCAGTCCCATTGTGCGAATGTGAAGTATTTTATTGTGCTCCGGTTCTTGTGTAGAATCGATTTTATTGATGAGGATCTATGGAGGGTTGATGACTCAGTGTCCATCAAATTTTGATGAATTGGTTCCACATGCATGAGTCTTGTTGCATTTGCATTTATGTGATAATTTTGTGTAATTTATGATATTATAGCTTTTTGATGTTTCTTTGATGATTATGATGATGTTGAATATGAAAATGACGCTATTTTATATATTAATTCATATATCGATTATTATGAATCGTTTTACTCACCTTTCCCATTTGAATGTTACCTCCACGTGGGTAATGTGCAGATGACCAGGTTTAGCCATGGATGCCGTCGAGGAGTTTTTGACTTTTGGTTGACTTAGAGGGTCTTGCTCTGATAGTGTAACATCGGGTTGGATTCTTTGAGTTAAATCATGTTTTATTGATTATTGTTATTTTGATTATGTTGCCGCGCAAGGAAAACTTTGGATTTTTCCTTTTTGAGTTCCGTTGCCTTTTGAGCAATTTTTGAGTAATTTTGGGAAATCCCGTTGTTTACGGAACATTGACTTTTATTTGAGTTATTCAAAAATGTACGCACTTTGAAGTGATTTTTATTGTGTTTAATATTTTACTCAAATAAATGTGATTGATTTGCCATTATATTTGTGGGGTAGAAAAGGGTGTTACACCAAGTCTCTCAGGCGGGGTGCTTAGATAGATTAAGAAATCTCAATTCCTCCATACAATAAATAACGATTTTCATGACAAACCATTCACCTCGAACAATATAAAATTGAGGTATAAATTCAAGGTACGCTATTTTTTATTATTTAAAAAATAAAAAACATAAATTCCTTCGATTTTTCATAAAACCGTGGTGAAAAAACATATCAGTACAAGCTTCGATTCCTAAGTATCACAATATATGATTCTATTTGTTTACAAGTGTAAACAAAATATTCTAACCCTTCGGTTTTCTATTTAATCGAGACATAATAAGATTTTACTATAAGAGCACTCGTAAAATAGATTTTATCTTCCTCTTACTAATATGAAGCCGCCTCAAGCATCATTCTTTGGAATGGATTGCAAAACATAAAAAATCTTCAATGTTCTTCTGTCTTGAACAAAATATTTTTTATGCCCTTGCAATCTATTTCACATAGTGGTGTTGATGTTGTCGTTATTGTATTTTTTGGAATAACCCTCATTTAAAGAAGGATACTCAGTTGATAGATTGCAAGTGTAAAAAATCATTCTTGCTTCAAGTTAATCAAATAATGGAGCTTAACCAACAATGAAAGAAGCTCAACTATTGAAAAGAGCTCAATTGATAAATTGCAAGTGCAGAAAATTATTCATGCTTCAAATTAAACAAAGAATTAGGCTTAACCAACAAAAAAGGGAGCTCAACCTTTGACGTGTACTCAGTTGATAGATTGCAAGTGCAAAAAATTATTCTTATTTCAAAATTATTTGTTTTAATGGGTATGCAACAAAATCTGGATATCACTGAAGATTTGTTGTAAACAATATTTTTTAATAATTTGTGTAAACAATGTATTTTAAAAAAAAATAGTTACCTCAGTTTTCTTTAAAACCGTGGTGATAGTTAAAATAAAACCTCAGTTTTAGTTAGTAATCATATTTATAAAAATTATATGTAGCCTTCCCAAAGAGAGGAAATATTTACCACCATCCATTTCTATCCTGAGTTGCTAATACAGATCTATGTGATGGATTGCAAGTGCAGAAAATACAAATTCTCATTGGAAAACAGATCTCTAACATCTTGCATAGGACTTGGACATACAAAATAAAATTTCTCATTGTAAAACAGATTTTACAATTTATTTTTAATATTTTGTGTAAAAAAATGTATTAAAAAAAACTTATTCACCTCGGTTTTCTTCTTGGCCGACGAGATAGTTAAGGTTTTTTTTTACTATATGCGTTGTTCTTAAACAAATCTTTGTCGTCCATTTAATGTTTATCAACGCTCAAGAATCTGCCATTAGTTATCCGCGTGAAACCTAAGGAACATTCGTTATAAAAACATATTGAATATTGAAAATCAAATCTAAATGAAACATGAAGCGCTTGAAACATAAAGACGTTTTGAAAAGTTCTCTAAGATGGATTGTAAGAGCAGAAAATTACTTGGATTTAAGTTGTGCTTTCTTGAATATTTATTTGAGCACAAGATCATATATTTGAATATTCATTTTATTTATCTAACCCTTATTTTGTTTTACTTTAGAAAAATTGCATGATAGATCTATAGAGAATAATCTTGCATCCAACATTTGATCTTCCTAAAGACTCAATAATTTGAAGATCAAATCTAGATCTTCGGAGAATTTGAATTTTACCTTGTTCTATAGGGAATTTGACTTTTATTTTAAACAATGTAATATTATGTATAAACAATGTAATATTCTTGATAAACAATGTAATATTCTGGGTAAACAATGTAACAATTTAAAAAAAGAAGAAATTATCTTACCCCTCGGTTTTCAAGATAATCTGAGATGAAAGATACGTTAGTTTTGAAAATAATAAAAATATTGCTACTGAGGTTCGAACCCATGTGCATTTAACTTTACCTCTCGGTTTTAATTCTGTTGAGGTAATAAATGGCGAGTTTTTATGTCGCCCTTCGCTACCTCGCTTCTATAGCCGATGTGTTATGCATTTCACGTCCGAGGTAAGAAGCACTTTTTGTATTAGTGCCTCAAGCAAAGTTATATAGAGCCTGACTGATGGGTTTGACCTTTTAGTATTCCCGTGAAGACCCCCAATCCTTTTTGTTGTCCATAAGAACAAAAAATATCTTACTACAGCTCACCCAATCAAAACAGGGTGTCTGCTATGATGTTAATTGAAATTTTTGTTCTTGAGGGGACATATGTTGGACATGATGTTTGGACAACTAATCCAACTTGTTAAATTAGTAAGACAATAATATAAAAGCAACAATAACATAATGCCAAAAGCTGTAAAATAAAACAAGAGATTGGTAACACAGTTCGGTGAAACCACACCTACGTCTAGAGGACAATCAACTCAAGAAAGAAAATTCACGACTTCGAATTAATATAATTAGTCTTATAGAAACATCAACCCCATGATGTTCAATGCATCTTCTTATTTCTAGTGACTTTCTATTTATGACTCCCCCTAAATATGAGAATCCATATCACTTTCTCTCAATCATTAACCCCTAGTGATCAACTTCAATAACAATTCTATTGATTGTTGAATTTACAACTCAACTAATACAATCCAACAATTATGCCAAGTTACTAAAACATAGATTGATGTACACAAATAGATTCAACACTAATTCTCACGAGAGCATTAGCGTGGAATACAAGAAACAAATACTCACAAACCCTAGACACTTAGAACTTAATCTAGTGCACAAAACTCTTGTCAAAATATGAGAAATGAGTCTCCTTTTATAGCAATGTAATATGAGTTTTTTCTCCTTGGATATCTGAATTAAATTCGTCTTGAATAATAATTGAATTAGTTGGATTTTATTTTCTCCCTAAATCTCTCCAACAAAAGATATGATTTATTACATTTCAAATTCAAATTTAAATCTTTATTCAAATTTGATTTGATTTTCAACAACTGTCAAACAAATTACACAAATATTGTCAATTAATATGCAACAAATCTGATTGAATCTCAATCACAAGTTTTGCACCTAACAACATCCATCATGGCCTGCTGACCAGGGTCAGATGTTGCACTACACACATGCTGGAATGTCGTGTTCCACATGTTGCACCAGAACATTCAAATGAACTATTTTCTATGAATCGAATATCTTCTTTGTAGAGTGAATCTTGGATAGAATAATTCTGAACCAAAATTGCAATACCATTTGTCTGTTGTAGAGAGACTAGATGTTGGAGCACACGTGTTGGAACATCGTGTTCCACATGTGTCATTTCTGCACCAAAAAACAACTTGAACAAATTCCATGTTGTTTTGCATAATATCGCCAGTCCAAAAGAAAAAACACCGAATTGATAGGTGAATGATGGATGTGGATCCCAACGGTGGACTTGAGCTTCTAGTATAGTAGAGAAAAGACTGACATGCAAAGTTAACACTATAATGTCCAAGTCAGTATAAGAATAATTCAAATTACCTCTAAAATAATGTGTTTTCCTTTTTATATAGTAGGGTAGTTATAACCGCTCACAGAATTAACGTCGTATCATACCGATTATCATCTGATTGATTTGAACGATGTGAGATGATCTAAGGAGTTGAGATCATACATCTTACTATTTAACTTATGATTCCATGTCTAGTTCACTTTTAAATCTTTATTATTAAGTTTTATGAGTACCACATAACATAAGAGAATTATAAATTTTTATTTTCAAATAACGTTGTATATAAATGTTAATTTTTTTATAAATATTAATTTTTTTTTTATAGTTTTCACCATCAATGTTGAGTTGTATATAAATATTAATTTTTTTTTATAAATGTTAATTTTTTTTTTATAGTTTTCACCATCAATGTTGAGTCTATTAGAGTGTCTAATATGTTTTAGAGGTCAATTCTATTATTAAGTAGTTTCAGTCTCTTTCTAATTGAAGTTACATCTACCGATATTAGATTTTTAAGAACTACTAACTGCTTGATTTTTAAGAATTTTTTTAAATTAATGTACTAATCCTCTGTTGTTTCAAGAGTGGCAATACACGTTAAAAAAGAAAGAAGCTTCTTTAATATTTATAGATAAAGTGCGTCTTTGGTTCTACGTTACCAATCATTGATTTTGGTTGAGTTTATTTTGTAATATCATTATTAGCTAAAAGTAACTTGGTAAGACAGTTTATGTTTAACAAATTTATACGAAAGTAGGTTACATGATAATTTGAGAATAAACTTATAAAAATTCAAAGTCACTTATTTATACGTAAGTAGTTTTTTTTTTACACAATTTATAAGATAGTTTTAATCATCACAAATCATATACACCTAAAAAATTCAAATATAATAATCAGGTCTGATTTATAAAGAAATAAAAACAAATTTCACGTTTATCAAAAATGACATTTGAGTATATTTTGTTTTATATTTTATTTTATATAAAAGAAATAATACAATTATTAATATATTCTTAATTAAATTGTTTTTTATTAATAACATTAAATAATTAATGCATAAATAATTTTAAAATAAGGATATTAAATGTGCTTAAATTTGTTTAAATCTACTTATATTTAAGACAACAAAATTTAAAAGATTTTTACAATAAAGTCGAAATATTGAATAACAAATAAATTTGTTTTATTTATAATAGTAATTAGAGAACATACTAGTGTATTTTAGAATATTAATATGTCATTTAATAAATACTAGTATTTTAATAAATAAAATATATTTTATTATTGAAATCAACATAACTGATTATTATTTAAAAGTGTGCAAAATAAAAAAAGTATCTTAATTTTTATTTTCATAGTACATGAAATATTCTAAGCCATTATAAGATATTTTAGATATGCAAGAGGATAATGTTAAAAGTAGTAATTCAATATTTTATAACGTAAGTTGTATTCGATTTAGGTGTGTCGATTTATTTGAAGTAGTGAGTTAAATAAGAGTAAGTTGTATTTGGTATAGTCTAATATATCATGTAGTTGTCAGATTGAGTAAGCATGCATTTGACTGAGTCGAATGGTGCAGTTTATAAGTTTGATTTTGGTTGCCTATATAAAGAGGTGACGATATAAACACTTAGAAGATTTTCAATACAACAATTCATTTTATTCAAATTTCCTCTCTCTCTCTCTCTCTCTCTCTCTCTCTCTCTCTCTCTCTCTCTCTCTCTCTCTCTCTCTCTCTCTCTCTCTCTCTCTCTCTCTCTCTCTCTCTCTCTCCTTATCCTTCTTCTGCATTCTTCTTGAAATCTTAATTATTCCAACAAATTGGTATCAATGAGTTGGGTTGTGATTGAGAGAATTTGAAATGGCAAACGATAATACAACATTAACGCGATTTCCAACGAATCTAGCGGTTTTCAAAGGGAAGAACTACGAGAGGTGCGTTGAATAAATGAATGTCATCTTCATTTTTCAAGATGTGGCTGAAATCTTGAATGATAGAGTACCACCATTGGAAGCAAATGGGAGCGGTGTTCAAAAGACAGTCCACAAGGAACAAAGGAAGAAAGATTGAAAAACTCTGTTCTTGATCCATCAACGATGAAGCGTGAGACAAGTTAAAGAACTTGTACGACAGAGATGAAAAACCGAAGAAGGTAAATTTGCAGATGCTGAAAAATAAGTTTGAGAAAACACAATTGAAAGAAGATGAATCAGTTGCTGATTTCTTCTAAAGATTAGTGTTACTCATGAACCAGATGAAGACATGCGGTGAATTGATTAATGATCTGCAGAAGATTGAGAAAATGTTGAGATCTCTGACTGCAAATTTTGATAGTATTGTAGTGTCTATTAAAGAGTCCAAGAACCTATATGGGATAAAGTTAGAAGAAATTAAAGCTTCTTTTTACTGTGATTTTTGGTAAACAACCGATGGTCTATCAATTTAGGGTAAAATTGACTAACTTGTAGGGTCGACCATACTAAATCCTAGAACATGTGCTAAGCGTGCAAAAGACCCTAAGTTGAAATCCACGTTCGACTGTGAAACCTTTTGAAAAGTAAGATGACTTGAAGATTTAAAAGAAAGCAAGTAATGCATCGAAGATTAAAAGCAAGAATGTAAAAGTGCAGTAATATAAAAGCTTTTAAAAGTAAATGTTGTAAAGTAAAGGGAGAGAGATTATAATCAAACTCTACGTTCGACTATAACGTCTTTGTAAAGTAAATGGTGATGAAGATAAATGTGCAAGAAAGTAAAGTGCTTTGAAAATAAATATGCGAAAGATTCTACTCTGAACTCCACGTTCGACTAGAGATCTTTGCAAGTTAAATTGCAAGAAGGTAAATAGCTTTGGAAATAAATGTGCGAAAGATTCTACTTTGAACTCCACGTTCGACTAGAGATCTTTGGAAGTTAAATTTCAAGAAGGTAAATAGCTTTGGAAATAAATGGGTGAAAGGTTAAAAGTGCAGAAAAGTTAAATAGCATAAAATAACTCTAATCTGAACTCCACGTTCGACTAGGGGATCTTTGAAAGTAAAACGCAGAAAAAGTTTGTGAAATGGTTTAAATGTAAAAGCTTAAAGTTAAAGTGCAGAATGAGTAAAGGTACATAAAGGGTAAAGGCAAGTAAATTGCATTAATGAAAAAGGGTTGGTGTTGTATCACATACATTCTCGCTAACTCGTTTCTCTACACGCGGGTACTTTGAGTTGTTTGGGGTGACTAGTATAAAATGAATGAACACCTGTATTACATAAAAATGACAACTATTTATAGTACTAGAAAATAACTGCTAAATGACAGTTGAGGCTTCACAACGTGTCCCTTTTAGCGCTTTTCCCACAATCTCAACCGTTCCCACATTCGTCCACTCTTGGTTTGAATTTTGAACACTTAATATCTCCCTCCAATTTTGGTTGTGACTTCTGCACATTCTTCTCAGCGTGACCCTTGTCGAGCACTTCTCAGCACTTAGGAAATTTTAGTAGCTTTGTCCACCTCTCTTCGACTTGGATTGTTCTCTGATTGTGTCGAAAGGTTGACATGTTCCAAATTGGTATTTTGACTTGAGGTGATTCTAAAATCAAGTAGCGTCGAAAATTGAGAGATAACAAATTGCCCCCAAATAATGTCCTTTCGCCAGTTTTGGTAGGAAGGTCATTTTTTCCTTCACCGTTTCGACGCATGTTGATTTTGCATGGCTTCGACTGAACCACCCACTACTTGTTTTAGTGGTTAACTGTTCATTTCTTTTCCTTCCATGCTTATGACGTCATTCCATTATGATAAATCCTTAAATGTCTTTTCAACCATTTCTATCATTACTTTGTCTTGAAAACGTACATTTTCCAGTCTGACCATAACTGCCCATACGCATCTTCTCTTCAAAAACAAACACGCGTCCCACTATCCGATTGTCTTTAACGGTGGATTTAAGTCCTTTGGGATTTCTAAACGCTTATAAATATCTCCACTCACCACTTTGTGAATTTTTTACACTCTCTAGACTCTCAAGCATCCCATATCCTTCTTCAGCTTTCTTCATCCAATCTCAGAGAAAAAACCATTTCACTTCTTTTAACAACAATGGCATCTTCTCAATCTACCGTTCAAGAGAAGAGAACCCAGAAGGGACGCGTTACTCAAACCAAGCAAGCTATTCCTCCTTTCACATACATAGCAGACCCTCAACTGGTGGAGAACTGTCAATGTGTGCCGGAACCCACTTCTGAAGCTACAAAGAGCATTTACCACTCTCAGGTAATGATTCGTTTAATTGTCTCGGGTAAACCCTACGCGCTCTCTGGTCCTTTGGCACAGGTTAATGTTTCTGACACAAGGCTGAGTGAGTTTTTGCCGTCTTATCGGAGAACCAAGCCGTTAGGGCAAAAAAGTTTCTCTACACCCCTTACCAATGCTGCTGAAGAGACTCCATTGCCAACTTTCAACCTTGGATATCTTGCTGACGATACTCGGCTAGTGAGAGCCATTATTCCTCTTAAAGACTTTGACCTTTGGATGGCGAAGATGGAGAAGGTTCAGGCTGGTCATTGGAAATCTGTGGGAATTTACGACCTTCTAATTTTTTCGAAGACTAACATTCCTTATTGTCTAAACTTGCTGATGGCGTCCTTATACTTTTGGGACAGTACCCACTAACCTTTCCACCTGCCATGTGGGATGGTTTCCCCGACCCTTTTCGACATAACCGCTATTACCGGCCTTCGTCCTGATGGTGTCTCCTACCAACCTAGTGTCGATGCTGAAGATTATGTACATATCCCCAACTCCAAACTCACTTACACACATTTCATTAAACATTATTTCGACCATACCACTGATGACGTATCTGATGAGAAACATGTGGTGTTTCTTGCCATATGGCTATCGAGATACGTGTTCTGTACCAAATCTCTGCAGGTAGCCAAAAAATACCTGCCCCTTGCTAACCAGCTCCATCATAACAAAGGTGTCTGCTTGAGAAAACTCATTCTGGCGAACCTTTATGAATCCCTGAGCGAAATAGCTTCTCGACTGAAGCGCATGGAGGCCCATGATTCTGTGTCTTTGAATGGTCCTCTATGGTTGCTTCAGTTGTGGCTGAATTCCACGTTTGAAGCTAGCCTTCCCAGGAAATTTCTAGTTAACGAAACCTCTACTGAGATCGTGGGGAGAAGCATCGAAAGACCTCGCTTGGTTCAACCGACTCCCAACGATGATGGCGAAACCATCAAAGGAGCATTCACTAGTTACATCTTGATGTTTGCTAAACGCCATGAGTTTACTTCTGGTATGGCACCCTTTGCTGCAAGGAAGTTTGGCCCTACATGGTTTAAAAGGTCATTTCCTACTCCTCATGAGCAGGGTGATGATGAATCTGTTTCAATCTGGGAAGCCTTTTTAATTCGTAGATTTATTTCTAACAGGCTCAATTTGGGAAGAGGTTTAGCATCTTTGATTGCATACCAGCCCAACCTGGTTTCTCGTCAATATGGGTTGGTTCAAAGTTTTCCTAGGTGCTTGTATGAAAAGAAGGGCCAAGTCATTCTTCATACTGCCATCTTCGACGAAGGAACCCTTGTTGACATCTTCGCCGATTTGAGCACGAAGAGAGGAGTTCTTTCTCCTGTGTTCTTCGAACCTTCCTTTTTTATGCACTACTTCTTTTCACCATTGGTGATCAAAACATTATCATGAGCATTTTCTTAATGTTACCACCTTTTCCTCACTACTTGACCAGGCTTTCCTTGATGTGTAGGATAAGATGAAGAAGAGTAAGCTCACTCACATCCAAGAAATTCAAGCTTTCCGAAATACTTTGAAATTGTTTATCGACCAGATGATCTTAGTCGAACCATTCATGAGGCTGCTGTTACTTTGAAAAGAAACTTTTTGCAAAAACTGGATACCTTGAAAATTCCTCCTACCGTTCCTCGTGAGAAACGTCATGAAGTAGCTTTTAAACTTTTTCCTCATAAATTCCCTTGCTTGCCTACTGCTGATTTTGGAGTAGCACTTGCCCCTCCATTTCCAGATTGGTTTATCTGTGGTGAGGATTTCAAAACTTCTTCGAAAGTAGTCTCAACCAAAGGCTCGACGAGTGGTTCTGACTAAGCACACTTTAGGCAGTTTCAAAGGACATCTTCATATAGGGGTTCAAGACGTTCGTGTCGAATCAGACATATATGAAGGTTTGATGTCTTTTACTTATGATTATGCAATTAAACTCTCAATATTTAACTGGCAACCATCTTCTGTTTTCCAGCTGTGCCTAGGAAAGCTCCGTCCACTAGGGCTGCTACTTCTCAAAGCGACAAGGAAATGGAAGGCAGACATGTATATATCATATTCTTTGCCTCTTTTTTCACTATGTGACTCATTTCTCACACTTGTGTCGTCTCTTTTTATTTTCTCAGACTAGGCGCAAACCTTCGACTCCTTCTAAGAAAGGCAAGAAGGATGCTCCCATTGTTGTGGCCTCAGATGCTGATGAATCTCCTGAGGAGGTTCTAGTGAAAAAGAGAAAGAAAACCACCAAGGCATCTGGACCTACTGGCCCACCTCAATCGAAGGTGGCCAAAATTATTGGGTCGACATCCACTTCAGGTGGCGTCGAAGAACAACCTCCTGTGGTTACCTCGAAGGTTTCAACTCTGGGGAGGACGATGCTTCGAGTCCCCCACCTCTCGACCATGCTGAACCTATGGTTACTGATGAGGTGGCTGTCGAACAAGCCCGTACTCCTTCAGACCCACCAACAACTGACAGTCCACACCCAGCTATTCGTGAAGAGCCAAAGAAAAAGCATCTTGAACCTATTCAAAATCCAAACAATCCCCCATCTGCTGATGATAAAGAGGAAGCAGTGAGAGTTGAGGAAGAGGAGGAAAAGGACCAAGAAGAGGACAGAGAAGAAGGAGATGAAGGAGAATATGAAGAGGAAGAGGAAGAAGAGATGGACGAAGGAGACCAAGCTGGTCCTGAATCCCAACATACTTCGCCTGTGGTGAAGAAAACTCTCCCTCCCATCGTGACCCCTGAAGATCCTTTAAAAGCTCTTAAGTGGTCGAATCCCAGGGAATATGCCAAGAGGATCCTTGGCAAAGATGTGGTTTTTCTTCTGCTTCTTCGACTCCTCTCATTCATCCTACCTCATATGACTTCGCTGGTCCAATTCTCCAATCCATCAAGAAAAATTTCTTCAGAGGAGATATCCAAAATGTCCTAGTTTTAGACCCCACATCTCGACTCTTTTTAAAGGATCAACTCAAGAAACTGGACCTTACTACCCTTAGCCCATAAATTCATGGTTTCTTGCTAGAGTTGACGGTTGTGGTTGACGATTTATCTTCAGAAGTTCAAAAGCTCTCCTCTCTCGTGAAGACAATCGAGGATATAGCTGGTCGAGAAAGTGCAGCCTGGACTGGTACACAAGAGTCAGAGGACAGGGTCGAATAGTTGGAAGCTTCCCACAAGCAACGTCAAGAAGAAATAATTTCCAATCAGAAGGACATTGATGCGTGGCAGCAACAAATCAAGGAGCTTCAAACGAAGATCTCTAATGCTGAACAACGTAACCTTGAGTTACAATGCTTTGGCGCCCCTGACATGATCCAAGAGTTAAAGAGCACTATTGACTTCATTGATGCGTCCCAGAAGTTGGAAAAAGAGCTTGCAGCAGCCAGGCTCGACAAATCCCTATGAGAGGCTCGCCTTAGTCATCACATGAATACTTTTGCTCAACTCAGATCAAAGCTTCCTTTCTGATCCCCTTTTGACCTCTTTTTTTTTAATCTCCACTGATTTTGTGGCCTTTCGAGCCATCTTTATGTAATGACAATATGTTGCTTTTGTAACTTGATTATTTGTGCCATATTATGCCTTTCGACATGTTGTTATTTTTATTTTATTATTATGGCACATGGATAACGCATTATTTTTTATGACCTCAATTTTAAGTTTAATGTGTGATTAAGGCCTCTTCCCTTTTCTAGAAAACGCCTTTTCCCAGTTTCATTTATTGCTCCTATGGCATAGGCTTTTAGCTTTATTATGTTATTTAAAGCATAACATTTTTAGGCATACTCCCAAGACCAATAAACTTCCACCATTTGACTAACCAACCCATACCTAGTCTTTCCTCTATAAATCTTTCTTTCTCTTGAACCATGTCTTGTACTGAGCAAAGCAAGTATGAACATCAATTCATAAAAACCCACTCTCAAGGACCAAGAAAAAGGTTCAAAGGAACTTGCGGTGGTGGCAACGACTAGGGAAGCCACAAAACCCGAGTCCTCCACTGGAGCACCTCCTCACGTGAAGACGAAGGAAACCATAATGAAGGTATCCAAGCAAGCACGTCCTCGCACTACCAATTCTGATGATGAAGCTGATGCAGATTATATGGAATACCTCAAGTCCGTTGATTTGAGGGATTTTGATTGATCCCTGTTTTTAAGTTATGAAATGTTGTATGGATTTTTGTTTTAGGTATGCCATGTTAGCCTCGTTTGACCTATTTTGGCCTTGGTTCCTTCTTAATAAATTTTAAGTTTTATCATGAATCTCTTGCAAGACAGGCCTATACTTTTTCAAATATTTGCCATTTACTTTTAGGATTCTTTTATCTTTGTCTAACTCTTCAATTTCATAAGCACCGTTGGAGAATACTTGTATGACTTGGAATGGGCCTTCCCATTTAGCTGACCATTTGCCCAAAGTTCTATCTCTTTGATCCATAGGCAAAATTACTTTCCATACTAGGTCTCCATCTAGAAAGGATTTAGACTTAACCCTTTTATTGTAGGATTCCTCAACCCTTCGTTTTTATATCCTTAGTAACTCCAAGGCCTTAAGCCTTTCCTCATCTAGATCTACTAGTTCATCCATCATCGTAGCCCAATAATCTTGAGACGGGATTTCATGATGCCTTTGGATTCTCACAGATTATAAGCATATCTCGACAGGTAATACTGCATCATGGCCAAAAGTAAGTTGAAATGGCGTAGTACTGGTAGCTTCTTTAGGTGACGTTCGACATGCCAAAAGGATTTGGTCTAACGTCTTATCCCAATTTCTAGGCTTCTTCCCCACATGCTTCTTAGTGAGTCCAATCACTACCTTGTTGGCAGCTTCGACTTACCTATTTTCCTGTGCATAATAGGGTGTAGAAGTTAGGAGCTTAAAACCTATTTCTTTAGCAAACTCCTGCATCTTTCGACCAGTGAAAACTGATCCTTGATCTGTCGTAATAGTCTCTGGGATACCGAATCTATAAATGATGTAATTTTGGATGAATTCGATGACGTCTTCTTAACCCACATTCACTAATGGTATTGCTTCGATCCATTTAGTAAAGTAGTCAATGCCAACCAAGATATATCTTTGGTTTTTTGACGATGCTGGTCGAATCTCTCCCACTATATCCAGAGCCCATCCTCTAAAAGGCCATGGTTTTACTATGGAGTGTAATTCACTTGCAGGTATGTGCTGTATGCCAACATGGGTCTAGAACTCCTTGCAACCCTTGGCAAACTTTATGCAATATTTCAGCATAGTAGGCCAATACAATCCTTGTCGAAACAATAACCACTTCATTTTATGGCCAACTTGGTGTGCTCCACAGGCTGCGCTATGCACTGTCGAAAGTGCCAAATATGCCTCTGTTTCACTAAGGCATTTCAACAAGACTCCCTCAGACATCTTTTTTAGCAATTCATTACCCATGAACATGTAACTTAATACTCGATACTTGATCCTTCGATCTGTCAAACCCGTTGAATTTTGTAGGTACTCGACTATAGACTTTCTCCAATCTCTATCTGTTAGATCATCTATGGCAAAAATTTTAAAATTCTCGCCATCTAGGCACCCAAGCTTAGTTGTCTCTAAATCTGATGGGCACAATCCAACTGTCAGTATTTTCCCTCTTGTCTCAATTACTTCTTGAAGGTTTTCCTTTGACACTCTATATCCTGAGGCAATTTGCGCTAAATCATTAGCGACCTAATTTTCTACTCTGGGTATGTGTTGGATAGCCACTACCTTTAATTTCTTCAATAATATATTCTCCACCACAAAGTATACAATGATATTTTCTTTAACACATTTATATTCCTTTGTGATTTGTTTTATAACCAACTCTGAGTCTCCCATTATTTCGACTCTAGTTTCCCCAATTCTAACAAAATTTTGAGGCCAACAATCAATGCCTCGTATTCAGCCTCATTGTTAGAACACGGCCCTTCGACCCTAAATTTAAATTTTGTTGGAATTTTTTCAGGAGAGATAATGAATATACCTACCCCTGTTCCATTTCTATGGCTTGACCCATCAAAGTATAACTTCCAAGATTTTAACTCAACAAAATTTAAATCAGTTTCATTTATAGAGTGGTAGACTATGAAGTCAGCCACTATTTGCCCTTTCACAACCTTTAAAGGTTGGTACGTTAAAGAATATTCAGTTAAAGCTAAAGCCCACTTGCCAATTTGACTGTGCAAAATAGGTTTAGATAACATATGTTTTATAACATCAAAGTGAGACGATACATACACATCAACAGGCTTTATATATTGCTTTAATTTGGTACAAGGGAAATGCAAGCATAAACACAACTTTTCAATCATGCTATACCTAGTTTCTGCATCATTCAGAACTCTACTAAGATAATAAATGGCTCTTTCAATTCCATTTTCATCTTCTTGAGCCAACATGCTTCCTAAAGTTTTGTTAGATGCAACAATATATAATCTCATACTTCTATTTCTACAAGGTGGTGACAAGATTGGTGGGTAACTTAGGTACTCCTTGATCTTGTCGAAGGCTCCTTGTTGTAATTGCCCTCACTCAAAACTATCTTTGTTGAAACGAAGCAATGGCGAAAAAGCTTGTGTCTTGCCACTTATGTTAGAGATGAACCTTCTTAAGAAGTTGATTTTGCCTAATAATAACTGCAACTCCTTATTGGTTGATGGCGCTTTTGCTTCCATGATGGCCTTGGTCTTATTTTGATTGATCTTAATCCCTTTCTTGTGGACCACAAAGCCTAGAAAGTCTCATTCCTGTACACAAAAAACACATTTAAGGGGATTCATTTTTAGACCAAACTTTCTCATTCTTAAGAATGAGCGTCGAAGATGTTCAATGTGGTCTTTTCCAGAAATAAATTTTACAACAATATCATCAATGTAAACTGGCATGAAAGTGTCTATAAAATCATGGAAAATAGAATTCATTGCTCTTTGATAAGTAGCACAAACATTCTTAAGACCAAAAGGCATCACTACCCATTCGTATGTGCCTAAAGCCCCGAGACATCTAAAAGCAGTTTTTGGAATATCTTCCTCAGCAATGAATATTTGGTTATAACCAGAATACCCATCCAACATGCTAAGATATTCATGTCCTGCTACAGAATCTACTAACATTTCTGCTACTGGCATTGAATATTCGTCTTTAGGAGTTGCAACATTTAAATCTCGAAAATCTATGCAAACTCTTAAAGAACCATTCTTTTTAATAACAGGTACTATATTAGCCAACCGTTCAACATACCTTGTTGTACGAATGAATTTTCAACGAATCAGTCTTTTGGCCTCCTCTTTAATCTTTGACAGTATTTTTAGTGCAAACCGTCTTGGACCTTTTTTGACTGGTCTTCTTCCAGGTGTCATAGGCAACTTATGTTCGACTAACTCCCTGCTTAAACCAGGCATCTCGTCATAGTCCCAGGCGAAACAGTCTTTAAACTCCTTCAATAACTGGACCACTTCGACCTTCAGTTGAGGGTTCAACTTGGCGCTGATGTATGTAAGCCTCTTGAGTGCCCCATCACTAAGATCAATTTCTTCTAAAGGGTCTTGCGTTAACATCTTGACATTGTTTGCTAGTGGATCTTTTTTGAACCCCAAAGGTTCGTCTTCGTAAATGGCATCAAGCCTTTGAGCTTGCTCTTCATCTTGGATCCCATCTAGAGAGTTTAGGTTACAGTCCTCCCTAGGAAATTCTTGGTCAAATTCATAAATGGCTTCGCCAGCCATATGATTATTAGCAGCTTCCAGAGCCACTTGTAATTTGGTTTCAGCCACATAAGCCAAAATTTTCTTCAATGCTTCGAACTTAGCCATGATCACTGAATCTTTCTCCCCACCCAGTGGGTTCCACTATAGGCCCTTCAAAACTTGGTAGCCTTTTGCCTGGTACCTTACTGTCCCATCTGAACCCTTCGACAGGATGCAAATATAACGAATGGAATGTTGCTTCATTAGGAGTAAATTAAAACTTTGTTGGAGGACATGGAGCAATATTTGCCAAGTGTTTGTCAAAGTGATTCCCCTCTACATAATTGACAGGAATCTTGAAGTACCCTTGGTCAGCTTCAATGTTCTCGACGATACCATCTGGCCTCCAAATGGTAATCCTTTGGTGCACTAAAGAAGGCACAACGCCTACGCCATGAATCCACTCTCTTCCCAAGAGCAAATTATAATTGGCTTTGGTTTCGACAACCATGAACACTGTGGGTCTTGTAACTGTTCCCACTGTAAGATCAACCTGGATCACTCCCAAAGTAGAGCCCACCTTTCCCTCATAGTTCGACAGAACCATGTTGTGGGGCTTGGTGTCATCATCACATTTTTCAATTTTACTAAGTAGAAAACGAGGCATCAAGTTCACTGTTGCGCCACAATCTACTAGTATCTTGTTGACAGGTACGTTTTCCACTTTTCCAGTGACATAAAAAGGCTTTACGTGACCTTTCATAGCCTTTGTAGGACGTTCGAAGAAAGCATTTTGTTCCTCCACACACCCATTGTTCATAATGTAATAGCACACAGGCTTGTGTGCCATCATTTCCATCTCAGTATTTTGATCCATATCCTCCACCTCTGTAACCTGGCTGAACTCCCTAGGCATGACGGATACCACATTTACTATGATGTCCAAGTTGTCCGTCATGTTCTCATCATCTTTGACTAAACCAACTAGTTCATCCTTTTGATCTTCAAACAACTTTCGTCTTATAGGCATCTTCTCAGTGTTTCCACCTTGATTTCCAATGTTAGTACTCAACTCTCCTTGTTTTGGTCCCTGCGCTTCCCTAATGGCCTTTCGCCTGCGCTGTTCCCTTTGCCATTGGGACCTGGTCATAGGGTTTTTTCCTTTGTAATTCCGAGATATATATGCTGACTTGTTAGTGGTGTGGTTCTCTTTTAGATAC
The DNA here is from genome assembly GCA_963859935.3 of Lathyrus sativus. Lineage (NCBI taxonomy): Eukaryota > Viridiplantae > Streptophyta > Magnoliopsida > Fabales > Fabaceae > Lathyrus > Lathyrus sativus. The sequence continues at coordinate 646,827,405 of OZ012737.1, read as the reverse complement.
TAAAATGAGGAACCTCTTTCCACCTCAAACTTTCTCCATTTTTTCCATCCCTGTCCTTCAACAGGTTTTCCCCACTTTCCTGCAGGCACGTTCCCAACTGGTTTGAATGTGTTGGGCTTAGTTGGAGTTTTTATACCCATCAAAGGGTTTCTGGGATCAAGATTCCTTGGGCCTTGGTTCTTCTTCTGCCCCCAGCTTCCATTAGTATTTTTGATCTCCTCTACATCGTGAGCAGCTTTCTCATCAAAAATGGCACTACATCTGGAACACAACATTACCCCTGATCCATTCTTTTGGCAACGATGGAGGAAGTCAACAATGGTTTCCTCATGCGTGGGGTACACCATCTTATTAGGCTCTTCACTCGTTTCTTCGACTTTTGGATTGGTGATCTCGACCATGTTTACATCAACCTTATCTTTGAGCTTCATTTTAGACAAGTGAACTTCCAGGTTTTCAGTATTCTTGGAATCTTCAATCTGACTTGCATCTTCAGCGTTGAATCTCTCAACGTTAGGGGAAATGTTGAAGAAGTGTTTTGCTGCCATGCATATCCAATTTTCTAGCAGACAACCATCCATTTCCATCACCTCTCCCACCAGCAGCCTGTTATTCTCTAATTCCTTGACCACTTGAACTCTGGGAACATCTCTGCCTAATGCTTCATTGGTACTATCCTCAGATTCTTTGTCGGCTTCAACCATATTAATACCCTCAGCGGCGTTTCAACCCAATTCTTCTCCTGCCATGGCTAATTCTTTAGTAGTGTTGTCGAACTGAACGAATTCGTCAGCAGTCTTCTTAGTTACCAGCATCAAGTTACGACCATCAATGTTTGCTGGGTTATTTGGTATTGAGTTACAGCTTTCAGTTACCTCAGTCATTTCAACTTTGGTGATTGTTGCACCCTAAAATTTGCCCAACCTTATTCACTTGGTTTATGTTTCATTATCATTAGCATTTGCATATAGAGTTATGTACATAGACTAACCATCTGCATAGCATAAGCATAGCAAGTCATTCAACAGGGGACCAACCATTATTCTCATCTCTGGAGGCCTATCAAGAGGCTATTATCCTAATTCCATCTCATTCAAGTCATCAGAAAAGAATTTGAAAGCAGGGAGGTCAGAGGATCAAGCATTGAGCATATCTCCTAACTGAGGGTGCCTGAGGGCCAACAAAGGAATTATGAATTGTAAATGGAGAGCATGGGGAGTATCTAGACATCTTGGAGGACTTAGAAAGTCATTTGGAGAAGAAAACAAGTTGTTGATGTGATCACAAGAATTGCAGTTGAAGACAGTCAACTAGGGTTTCATCTGGGTCAACCCTGGGTCAACCCTAGGTCAATTGACTGATTTAAAGGGCATTCAAGTCTATTGGAGAGATGTGGGGTTCATAATTTGACATGGAGAATAAGGATATGTTGTTAGGCCAAGAAGAAATCAAGAAAAATCAAGAAGAATAGAGGGTGAAAAGTCAAGGTTCCTAGGGTAAAATCCCTTGTTTTTCACTGATTTATCAAAGAAGATAAGTTGAAATACAAGCCTCATCTCACCTAATGGTGGTCATGGAACTTGTAGAGGATCTCAAGACCTTTAATTTGAGTGGTGGAAGACATCAAGGAGATTTATAGAACTCAAGTTATGGTCCTTGCAAGTTACAGGTCATCTGAGGTATCTGAAATTTTGTCTGTGAAAGTGACTTGACTTCCAAGCAACTTTTACCCTTCAAGGAGATTTCAAGTGAATTTCTGGTCAACATAAGAACTGTTCCTTATTGTCTTAGCTTTCTAGAATGGTATAGCATGCCCTCATATGATGTGTGGAGCTCAACTTATGGTCTTGGCAAGCAAAGGGTATTTTGGTCATTTGTGAATTACAGGTCATTTTAACCTATGCCCAAAACTCATACAAGGAAGCTTCAAATGGAAAAACTTACAACATCAAACTTGCTCCAAATGACATTTTGAGTCTAGAAAAGTGACCATGAGAGATTGGAAATGTCCATGGCACAAGGTTTCAAAATTGGTGAATTTAATGAAGGAAAATGGCTTAAAAAATGGTATTTTTCATATCTTGGCCAAATGATGCAAAATTATAGGTCATTTTGAATGGAAAAGGTATTCTAAAGACATTGGCTAAAGTGGAATTTTGAGTCTAGTTCAAGATTTAAGAGTTATCCATGGTTGCTTGCAATATAAGAAACATAATCAACATTCAAGGGAATTTTGCACAAGGGAAACTTCTCCAAGTTTCTAGGAGGTTCCTATATCATCTATATATTCATGCAAGATGAATCATGCAAGGGTTGGTGCCATCATCTTGTCAAAAACCTCCATTTTCACTCATTTTCCATTTTTGCATAAGTCTCTCAAATCCTCTCAATCTCTCATCAAACTTCAGCATTTTTGATTCAATCTTCATCATCATCACACAGAGATCAGAATCCATACATTTCTTTGGAGAATTGGGCAAGGAATTGTGATATTCACCATCATCATTCAAAGTGCAAGAACCTTGGAATTAGAAGATTCAAAGCTTGGGAGCTTCTCTAATTGCATACAGAATTCATCTCCAAGATTACTGATCAACTTCCCCACCTTGCAAGCATTGGATCAAGTGTATGCCATCACTGTTTTCAGCATCATAACAGGTTGGTTATCTCCTTCGAATTGCATAGTTTAATGAGAATTTTAGGGAAATGTTAGTGTAGACTGGTTAGGATAAGGGAGATGATTGATTTGGATAAGTTTGAGCAAGTTTCATGGACATTGGTTATGGTGCACCATTTCTGTTGAAGCTTAGAATGGCAAGAATCGTGTGAAATAATCTTGGATTGAGTGATTAAAATGACCAGGGTGAGGTGTAGGTTAGTTTAGGATAATTTCCATGGAGAATTGAGAGGATCCATATCAGTTGAGCATGGTGGATCAGATCTGTTATACATATCGAGCTTGCTTTGTGAGTGAGTTTTAGGAAGAACTAAGGCTATGGCTGTGTAGAGGGAGAGATTTAGAGTAATTTTGCTCTTGACATCGAATGAATCCATGGAGAGTTGAAGGAGAACAGAAGGGTGTAAGGTTCGTGCATGGAGATGAGTTGCAGAACCTAGGGTTTGCTGGAGGTAGGAGACGATACATGAGCCACACGATCTTATTTTGACCTTTGACTTGAAGACTCATCCAACGGCCACGATTAAAGCTGAAAACGGAGGGAAACTTCAAAAGGATCGATACGCTGCGTTTCATTAATTGGGGGGTTGGGCTCAGAGCGCTATCCACACCCCCCATGTTATCAAGCCCAATACCTTGAACGTGATTTCCCTGCTATTCTCACCCCCCTCCATTTTATTTCATTTTTTTTTATTCTCTTTAATTTTTTATGCATCTTCTAAAATTCATAATAAATAGCTAAAAAATCATTTTTAATTCATTCTTTTTGCATTATTTTCTTTAGGATATCTAGAAAATTCTAAAAAATAAAAATTGCATTTTATTTTTTATTTGATATTTTTCCCATATTTTCTAAATAAATGACATTTTAAATAGTTTCATTTCATGCATGATTTTAATAATTTTTGTTCTATTAGATACTTTCATATTTTTTGTTCATTCTTTTTAGGTTGTTTAGATTAGATATTGAACTTATAGATGCAATTTAGTTCCTTTTTTTAGAAATTAAATTTAGGTGCTTAGTGTAGGTTTGAACAACATGAACAAATTAGGGTTTTTAGGTGATGACTTAAGAGATTTGATTCTTTTCCCTTAGGACTTAGGGTTTGAAGAGTTTAGCTATGGGACTATAGGGGCTATGGGTAGTTATTAGATCCCCTTAGAAAAAGTCAGGATTCCCCTACTGCTATTGCTCTACTGTATATCTGATTGATTGGTGTGGTGTGCCCTCTGGGGATTGTTGCTTGCTTGTTTGGGTATTGGGTTTGTCTGGGGACTTGGGGAAGCTGGAGCTGGAGGAGATGAAGACCATTGGAGATCCAGAGATTTAAGATCATTTGTCAAGAGTTGAGGAGGTTCTTGCTAGCAGCTGCTGAGGAGACTAGGGTTTAGGAGCTAGGCAGAGCTCTAGATTAGAAAGCTTGTTTCTCAAACATGGAATGCCTTGTCTGCATCCATCCTTTCTCTATGATTCAAAGTCTCTTTCAAATATCCACCTCCTTCCTTTGGAAGGATCAGTGAATGTATTTGGAAGATAGAACTTTTGAGAGAAACCTGTCTGTATAATGTTAACAGTTAATGAGCCACCCTTGGTAGGCAATTTACTGTTTAAACATTCCTCTCCTCTTGTGGACTGATGTTCATCCCTGAAGATTGGAGACTTGAAGAAAAGCCATTGCTTATAGAAGACTGATGATCAAAGCCCTTGCCTGAAGGTCATGAAGATGGAGATTAATACTTGTTGAAGCCTGTAGCTGAGTGGAGATTACTTGGAGCTAGATGTTGATTCAGACCTGCTGATGCTGTTTCTTTTGCTGTTGTATTTCATTGCTGATGTATTGTTTGGATTTCCTGGTTGTATTGTTTGCTGTTTACCCTGTTAGGTTGAAAGTGAAGCCTGTTCGCTTTCGCCTATTGTTTTCTAGGTTCGAGGTTGAGTGGGACTCCCTTGCCTCGCTTGTACTGTTGCATCCATGCATTTTACCGCTTTATTATATCTGTTATTGTTTCTGTTTCTGCCTATCCCGTAGGATCTCTGTTTCTCTCTGTGCAAGAGAGGAGTATGATAGACACTAGGTCTTAACCCATGCATGATAACATTAGGTTGGTTTGATTCCCTTCGCAACCATAGGATAGAGTTCTGTCTCTTCTCATCTTAAAACAAGCAGAAAAACACAATAAAGATTTCAAACACAATAAAAGACACTTCTTTCGTAAAAGAATGTGAACCCATCAAAACGTCATTTTTGTCCGCCGGGACTGTTAATCAGAAAAAACCTTTTTCAGAAGGAATAAAATCAATCAAGGACAGACTTGTGTCGTACGTGGCCCGAACTACGTTTGCTCTGATCTTCCATGCTGTGTGGAAGTACGTAGGCATAGGATGCGATATCCTAGCGAGCAACCTTCCCCTCCTTTCCCGTAGGTAGGCGAACTACGTTGACTCTGATTTCTCGTTCCAGGCGAGAATACGTAGGCATAAAGTGCGATACTTTGCCGAGTCATTTTTTATTTTCATTTTCTTTTCTTTTAACCCCAGACCTTTAGCGTAGATAGAATAACAATCCATACCCGAAAACAAGCGTGGATCCCGTCGAGTACGACGGACGTGAGGGGTGCTAATACCTTCCCCTTGCGTAACCGACTCCCGAATCCAGGTTTTGGTTGCGACGACCATACCTTTCCCGTGTTGTGCGAGGTTTACTCTGAGCGTTTCCTTTCCCTCCCGTGGGATAAATAACGCACGGTGGCGACTCTTCTGTTCAGCCGGCGCCGATTTTCGCAGTAGCGACAGTGATGAAGTTCTCAGTAAGCTCTACCAAATTGACTGGATACTTTTCAATGGCTTCGACCATCTGAACTTCTTCAGGTTCTGCATAATTAGCTTCTACAGTCTACAATGGGTTAGAATCTATTTTCATTTGAGTGTTCTACTTGTCTCCAAACTTCAGCCTTCCTTCCTGAATGGCACCTTGCACCAGATCCCTAAAAAGAAAACATTGAGAAGTCTTATGACCAAGAAATTATGGTACTTACAAAAACCTCTTTTCTTTCTTTGTTCTAAAGGAGGCACTTTAGCGCCAACAGACACTATTATTTGTCCATCCTTGACTAACAAATCAAATATTTCGTCACATTTAGTAACGTCGAAAGTGTATGTTCTTTTAGGAAATTTGTCATTAGACTCAATGGGATTTTTCCCATTTGAAGGAGCCAAGAGTTTACAGGCGTAAGGTTGACCCTGCTTTAATTCAGCAACGTCAACCTCAAGTTCTTCAAAGTAAAATGTTTCATCATACAGATTTTCCACATCTTCGTTACATTCTACAAAAGCTACTTTTTTTACCCTTACTGAACTTAGTTTTCTCTTCTCTTAGCCTTTCTAGACGTCGAGCTCGATCAGCTAGCTGTGCCATATCTCTGAGATATTGGGTATCTGATTTCTTCCTAATGGAATAATCTAAACTCCCTACAGCCATTTCGACTAGTTCGTGCTCTGGCACTTGTGTGAAGCACCTGGCCTTAAGAAGTCGAAACCTATTCTGGTAATCATCAATTGGCTCAGCACCCTTACGTTTGATACTAGCCAATTCTTTCAAACTAATCTTGGTTTGCCATATATAGAATTGTTCATGAAACAAACGCTCTAATTGGGCCCAGCTATAAATTGAATTAGGAGGCAAAGTAGCGAGCCATGTAAAAGAATTTTTTGTGAGAGAACTTGGGAAGTATTTGACCCTAAGGCTCTCATCACCAGTTATCTCTCCTGCTTCGATCATGTACTTAGCAACGTGTTCGACAGTCGATTCGGTAGTGTCCCCTATAAATTTACTAAATTTTGGAACCTTCGTCCTAGGAGGTAACTTAGCCTGCAAAATATAATCCACTATAGGTGAAGTATAATTTGGCCTTGTAAAGCCAAAGTTTGCTTCATTTCTGGTCATTATCCTTTCGACCATAGCTGCAAGGTTATTTTCTTCCGCTGCATCATGATGTCGAACTTGTCTAAGTATTTGGTCAGCATTCTGATTTTTGTTCACCATGACTATTCCTAGTTCCTCCTCCATAGGGGTTGGTACTTGGTTCCTTTGTGGTTCGACTCTGAAAGGTTCGCCCATTTCATGATCCTCCATATTCGCCTCGTGAACGTTCTGTTGCTGATACTGTGGGACATTCTCAACAACTGTTGCTCTATGCTCAAATGCTAGTACTCCCATAAAATCAGCCATACGGGCTAATTGCGTCACCACCTGCTAGTTGGTTTGAGTAGTATTCTGAATTAGGGGTTGAAAGTTCTCTCCCATTTTCTGAGACAACGTGTGCACCATTTGCATATTACTTTCATCCATTTGCTGTCTTAAGCAGTTTATAGATGTATTTGTAAGACTAGGTGCTTGTCGAGAATAACCAACACCTATGCTCTGGTTGTTTCGATCACCTAACCCAGTTCCTTGCACTGGCGAAGATACCACATTTTATGAAAAAATGGATGGAGTATTCTGCAAATTCTGCATTATTGACGTATGCATACCATATGGTTGGTTCCTTAGTAATGGTTGTGAGAAATCTGGAAGAGGAATTTGACTATATATCGAACTTCCTAGGGGTGTTGGCGAATTAGGACTTTGGGGTCCTACATATTCCAACACAGGTTAAATGTACGTTCGTACACATGTTGATCCTGGATTCACCATGGACTGCACTTATTTAGACACCACTACCGGTGGTGACGTCTGTCCTCTTGTCGAAGAAACTGGGTATGGAGTATTCTGAGACCCATGCTTGACTGAGCATTTGAAATGCTTCCTTGAGGATCAACTTGTTGAATAGCATTTGTTGCCATTCGTTTAGTGTATCTTCTTTTTGGTACTTCTTCGTGCTTAGTGGCTAACTTTCCACTCCTTAATAACATACAACGAAGTATTCGCCCACAAAAGATTAATGTAAACTTTGAAATGCTTAGCACTGGGTCCCACCAGGTGTGCCAATTTGTTTACTGTGAATTTTGGTAAAAAACCGCTGGTCTATCAATTTAGGGTAAAACTGACTAACTTGCAGGATCGACCATACTAAATCCTAGAACATGTGTTAAGCGTGCAAAAGACCCTAAGTTGAACTACACGTTCGACTGTGAAACCTTTTGAAAAGTAAGATGACTTGAAGATTTAAAAGAAAGCAAGTAATGCGTCTAAGATTAAAAGCAAGTAATGCGTCGAAGATTAAAAGCAAGAATGTAAAAGTGAAGTAATATAAAAGCTTTTAAAAGTAAATGCTGTAAAGTAAAGGGCGAGAGATTATAATCAAACCCCGTGTTTGAGTATAACGTCTTTGTAAAGTAAATAGTGCTGAAGATAAATGTGCAAGAAAGTAAAGTGCTTTGAAAATAAATGTGCGAAAGATTCTACTCTGAACTCCACGTTCGACTAGAGATCTTTGGAAGTTAAATTGCAAGAAGGTAAATAGCTTTGGAAATAAATGTGCGAAAGATTCTACTCTGAACTCCACGTTCGACTAGAGATCTTTGGAAGTTAAATTGCAAGAAGGTAAATAGCTTTGGAAATAAATGGGTGAAAGGTTAAAAGTGCAGAAAAGTTAAATAGCATAAAATAACTCTAATCTGAACTCCACTTTCGACTAGGGGATCTTTGAAAGTAAAACGCAGAAAAAGCTTGTGAAATAGTTTAAATGTAAAAGCTGAAAGTTAAAGTGCAGAATGAGTAAAGGTGCATAAAGGGTAAAGGCAAGTAAATTGTATTAATGAAAAAGGGTTGGTGTTGTATCACATACATTCTAGCTCACTCGTTTCTCTACATGCGGGTACTTTGAGTTGTTTGGAGTGACTAATATAAAATGAATGAACACCCGTATTACATAAAATTGGCAACTATTTATAGTATTAGAAAATGACTACTAAATGACGGTTGAGGCTTCACAACGTGTGCCTTTTGGCCCTTTTCCCACTATCTCAACCGTTCCCACGTTCGACCACTCTTGGTTTGAATTTTGAACACTTAATATCTCCCTCCAATTTTGGTTGTGACTTCTGTGCGTTCTTCTCAGCGTGACCCTTGTCGAGCACTTCTCAGTACTTAGCAAATTTTAGTAGCTTTGTCCACCTCTCTTCGACTTGGATTGTTCTCTGTTTGTGTCAAAAGGTTGACATGTTTCAAATTGATATTTTGACTTGAGGTGATTCTAAAATCAACTAGCGTCGTAAATTGAGAGCTATTAACTTCATTGGAGGCTCATGAGATGAAACTGAAGCAAAGGAACTCAAAAATGGAGAAAATGGAAGAACAAACACTATAAACAAGATTCATCAAGAAATCTTTAAAATAAAAGACAAAGCAGAGAAAGAATCTTGCAAATGATGAGAATTCAAGCAAGAGTTCAATGAATCACTATGATTCAACCAAGAAAATCATGGGCAACATGTATTTAGGGTAGAAAGTCGACATGAAGGAGGTACAGTGTTACAACTGTCAAGAATTTGGTCATTATGCTCTAGATTGTTGAAGAAAGAAGGAGTAAAGAGCAAAAGATGATGACAAAGTGCAATATGCACATGCTGGAGAAAGTAACTCTAATGATATGCTACTCATGGAAAATACTCAATCAATTAATAAAAAAACCAATATGAGGCATCTGGATTCAGGATGCAGCAACCACATGGCGGGTGATAAAATCGGTTTACCAAGTTAGATGAATCAGTTAAGAAAGTGATCAAGTTTATAGATGGAAGGCATGTCACATCAGATGGATGAGGAAACATAGCCATAATGAGAAGAAATGGTCAGAGGGCCAGCATAATTGACGTATTGTATGTACCTTCGATGACAAGTAATAAGATAAGCATAGGTCATTACCTGCCAAAGGGTATAACATGAAGTTGGAAGAAAATATGATGAAGGTGTATAATGGTGAAGAAAGGATGATCATGAAGGCACCATTAAAAGATAGAAAACCTTCAAGGTTGATATTAACATGGTTGATCATCAATATCTTCTTATACTGTTGTCGGAAACAAGAACTAGTTATGGCATCACATGTATGGACACCTAAAATTCACAGATCTAAGTATGCTACACCATAAGAAGATGGTGTACGATTTACCTCAAGTAAAGGAACCAAGTCAAGTGTATGAGGAATGCTGCAAAGCAAAGTAGGCTAAAAAGGCATTCAAACATGACTTATCTATAAAGTCGAGAGAAAAGCTGGAGCTTGTTCACTTTGATGTGTGCAGACCTTTTAAAAAAGGTTGAATGAAGGTAATTGTTATTTCCTAAATTTCATAGATGAATTAACCAGATATATGTGGATTTACCTTATTAAGAGGAAGAGTGAGGTATTCACACAGTTCAAGAAGTTTAAATTGCATGTCGATATACAAAGTGGATGCAAGTTAAAGAAACTAAAAAATGATGGTGGTAGTGAATACACCTCTAGAGAATTTGCAATATTTTATACGGATGAAGGTATAGAGCATGAGGTCATTGAACCCTATACACCTTAACATAATGGTAAAGCTGAGAGAAGAAATAGAAATATACTGAACATGATAATGAACATGTTGAAAGCTAAAGATATGACAAAGAGATTTTAGGGTGAAGCAACTTCGACAACAATATACATTTTAAACAAATGTCCAACCAATAAGATGATTAAGAAGACACCTTATGAGGCTTGGACAGAACTGAAGCCAAATGTTAGTCATCTTATAGTATTTGGATCAATGTGTTTTAGGCATGTATCTGAACATAATTGAGGAAAAAGATAGATTATCAAAGTCAGACCATGATGCTCATAGGTTATCATTTGACTGGTGTATAAGATTCATATTCATCACACGATGATAAACTTATGATCATTAGGGATTTTCTAGTGGACGAATGTAGGGTGGAATTAGAGGCATGTGTTAATTCGACATGATCATGATACAATTAAAAATATGCTTGAAAAAGATCAACAAACTGAAGTCACAACCAATCGAAATAAAGAACCACCTGAGCACAATGTTAGAAGATAAACTAGAGAAAGAACTGAGTCGACAAAGCTAGCTGGATATGAGATATTTCTAGATCAATCAATTGATGCATGTGGTAACTTAATAGAAGAAGTGGTGATAATGTATGAGTCATAACTAATCAATTTGGATCAAGCCACGAATGGTTCAAATTAGTCACCATTCATGCAAGAAAAACTCAGGACAATCGAGAAAAATAAGACCTGAGAACTTGTCAAAACGTTAGTCAAGAAGCCAATTGATGTGAATTGGGTCTATAAGTTGAAGTTAAGCCCAAATGGTGAAATTTACAAGCATAAGGCAATATTGAAGGCAAGATATTTTTTGCAAAAACTTGGTATCGACTTCGACGAAGTTTATGCTTCTGTGGCAAGGCTTGAAACAATCATAATTATTATGTCGACCGCAGTATACAAAGGATGGAAGATACATCAATTAGACGTAAACTCAACATTTCTAAATGGACCATTAGAAGAAGAGGTCTATGTCAGCCAACCACCAGGATTCGAAATCAAAGGGTAGGAACAAAAAGTGTTCAAATTGAGGAAGGATCTATATGGTTTAAAGAAATCCCCAATGGATTGGAAAAAGAGAATAAATATCTTCCTAATCAAGGCAGGTTTCTTAAAATGTATCTCAGAACATAGAGTGTATGTCAACAATGCAAGCAATCTCAGTCGAGTCATTATATGCTTGTATATGGATAACTTTTTGGGTGCACATGAAGCAGAAATACAAATGGTCAAGTCGAAACTAATGTAGGAATTTAAAATGTCCAACATAGGGAATTTGTCATATTTCTTAGGTTTGGAGTTTAAAAACACATATGAAATAGTGTTCCTACACCAGACAGAGTATGCCCAATATATCTTGAAATGTTCAAGATGAGTAACTATAATGCAACAGTCACACCATTGGAGACTAGAGCGAAGTTGAGAAAGGAAACAAATGATGAGTTTGTAAGTGAAACACTGTACAAGAATATCATTGGATCCTTGAGATATCTATGAAACACCAGGCCAAATATTTGTCAAAGTGTCGGGTTGTTGAGCAGATTCATGGAGAAACCACAAAAATGTCATATCACTACAATGAAGAGAGTTTTGAGGTACATAAAAGGCACATTTGATCGTGGTGTGTTAATGTCAAGGCAGGAGACCATCATAGATGCAAAAGTACATGGTTACAGCGAATCAAATTTTAGTGGAAATCAAGATGAGAAAAAGAGTATTGTAGGCTACATATTCACGATTGAAGAAGCTTCAATATCTTGGAGCTCAAGAAAACAAATCATTGTGGCTTTGTCATCTTGTGAAGTTGAATATGTGGTTGCATCGTATGCAGTGTGTCAAGCAGCATGGATAGAGATGTTGCTCGAAGAACTCAAGATCATAGAACTTAAGAAAATGAAGTTGTTTGTCGATAACAAGTCATCCTGCGTGTCATGGTTGAAGTAAGAACATCAAGAGGAGGTATCATTTCCTTAGGAATCAAGGTAATCTTGAACTTGAGCATTGCAAGACAAAATGGAAACTACCTGAGATACTCACCAAACCTCTGAAGAAAGTTAGGTTTGATGAGTTGAATAAATGCATTGGGATGAGAAATCTCGAAAACATGAATTATTAGGTGTGTTATAAGTAATAATTCAATGTTTTAGAATGCAAGTTCTATTAGACTTAAGTGAGTTTGACCTAGTTGAAGTATTGAGTCAAGTAAGAGTAAGTTGTATTTGACAAAGTCTAATTCAATATGTAGTTGTCAGATTTGAGTAATCATGCATTCAATTGAGTCGAATGATGCAGTTTGTAAGTTTATATTTTGGTTGCCTATATAAAGAGGTGATGATGTAAGCACTTAAAATCTTTTTTACAACAAATAAATTTATTCAAATTCCATCTTCACATATAATTTCTCTCTCTCTCTCTCTCTCTCTCTCTCTCTCTCTCTCTCTCTCTCTCTCTCTCTCTCTCTCTCTCTCTCTCTCTCTCTCTCTCTCTCTCCTCTCTCCCTCCCTCTTCTTCATTCTTCTTGAATCCCTAATTGTTCTAAAAGATAATTAACCCATTTCCAAAAGACAAATTTTTCAATCTATCTTCTTTATTGACTATCATGTTGAAGTAAAAAGGGCTACCATATATCTTGTGCAGACAGAAGCACTGACCACAAATATGTATATTATGCATAGATGTACTACAAAGACATTGAAGGATAAGGTTCCTAATGAAGTTTAGTCGAGAAGGAAGCATAAAATATCTAATAAATTTTGGTTGGGAAGGAAGTCTATAATAAATCATTTGAGGATGTTCGAGTCATTTTGATTCAAGTACGTTTCTAACACAATGAGGAGGAAACTAGAAAAGTCAACTAGTTATAGGTGAGAAAAGTACACAACAAGGGGGCGGTTGAACTGTGTTTTCTGTTTCTTAGTTTGCATCTGATCAGAGTTCAGAATCTAAACTGGTGTTTAGATCTTTCTGGTTAAGTCTTAGCAGCGGAATGTTAACAGAAGCAAATAAATAATAGCAAAAGAAACAAAGATTTATATGGTTCCTTCCCTAATTGAGAGTAGTCCAATCCCCTGGTTTCACAAGAGATCTTCACTATAATAAAACCATGATTACAACCGCTTATGCATTATATATAAAACTTTCCACTTGCTCAGATTTAAGGTCCAAGACTTCTGCTCAAGCTCCTCACTCGAGACTTCCTGCTCAGGTTCCAAGAACCCAAGACTTCCTTGCTCATGCCCTTAGACCCAAGACTTTTGCTTGAATTCCCATAAAACGAGCCTCCGCTTACACCACCCCTGGTCATGACTAACTGCTATGCTTCCATGCACTGAGCATTCTTGCTCAAGCCCTTCAGGCCCAAGACTTCTACTCAACGTTCCATGAAATGAGCCTCCGCTTGCACCACCCTTGGCCAAGACATACTACTACGCTTCCATGAACCGAGCTATCCTGCTCAAGCCACATTGGCTTAAGACTTTCCTGCTTAATCAATCTACTTAATTAAGACTTTCACTGCTCAAGCACATAGCAAGATACTTACGTGGCTCAAGCATCCTGGCTCGAGACTTGCTTGCTTGTATCCTAATGATACAAGACTTTTGCTCAATCAATTCACTTGATTAAGACTTTCACATCTTAATAACATAGTAAGAGACTTACGTGGCTCAAGCATCTTGGGTCGATACTTCCTTGATTGTATCCCGATGATACAAGACTTCTGCTCAATCAATCCACTTGATTAAGACTTTCAGAGCTCAAGCACATAGTAAGAGACTTACGTGGCACAAGCATCTTGGCTCGAGATTTCCTTGCTTATATCCCAGTGACACAAGACTTTTATCTAAATTTCCGAACAAGCTCAATAGAATAGAGAACAAGGTGTGCATGATACAAGTATCATAGGCACGTAAAATCACCATAACAAAGAGCTAAAGCTCTTAATATTTTTAAGATATACAATGTGTAAGAAATCTTAAGGCTTTTACAATTACAACCTACATCAGAAAAATCTGCATATACATTGAATTGATAATTGCTGATCTTTTTACTCCTTCTTCTAGTTGATCCTTGTTAAAGATTCAGTTTGAACCTTTAGCCATATTTATAGCCTTTTCAGAAAATAGCCATTGAGGAGGTAACTTGATCAATATTCTTTGATGTTACTCCATAGTACAAGAGCTTTTGAAGATAGATACACCAAAAGATCTTAATCCAATGTGTAACATGTTTAACCTTTGAGTCTTCAAGAGATTCTGTACTATTAGAGCCGTTGAGAGTAGATATCCATAAAGCATCTCAGCCTTTCATAAGCCTTACAATCTGTAGACTCTAGCTAACAAACTGATTTGACAATACAAATTGCTTTCCACATTATGGATAACTTCAGCTTTATCACCAACTCTGAATGGTACCAGAAGCCAATTTGCATTCACTAAGTATAGAGACAATAATGTTGCTTCTTTTGATTATGAGGTCTTCAGCTTCATAGTCTTTGTTAGACACCACTTAGCAAGTGTTCTTCAGATTCTACCACCAGAAGCTAGCAATGCAGCAACTCTCAAAGTGTACTTAATGCAGAACAAATTATGATAATAATATTTACAAGTATAAGAACCTGCACACATGTAAGACACATCAAATAAACCATTGTTCTTTTAATAATTTTGTATCACCAAAGCCCAAGGAAAATATGTCATGAACAAATCTTGTTCTAATAATCCCCCGTTTTTAATGATGACAAACACAAGTATTTAAAGGACAATGTATGAAAATTATAATTTTCTTTGCAACATCAGGGCATGAGGTTTGTAAGCTCCCTTGAGTCTAATAGTCCAAAGCAGAGTTCTGTAGATATCATACTAGGTACTACTCTCAAGAAAAAGTAATTCAGTTTTCTTAGTAATATCAGAGTCTGAGGTTTGTAAGCTCCTCCTAAGTCTAACAATTCCAAGGTTGAGGTTTGTAATCTCCCCCTTAGTTGCATATTTAAAAAAACCAAAAATAATATTTTAACTTCCTTTGCCAACATCAGAATACGAGGTTTGTAACATCCTTCTGAGTCTGATAGGCTAAGGTTGGGGATTTTAAGCTCCTCCTTAGTTCTATGTACAAGAAAGTTAAAATGTATCACCCGGACAAGATAACCATAAAAATAGAAATATAAATTAAAAAATTATAAATCACCAATATGTACAACTGAGTAGGTTCATTTTCTAATTAAATACTTACCATTATTTCTCCCTCTTTTGTCACGTCAAAAAAAAGAGAAGAAGAAAAGAATTATAGTCATAAATGCATCACATATCATAATTACGAGATCAGTTTCTAAGGAATTGAAAAATGATCAAGTAACATGGGGTCATTAAGGATTGTATAGTGCATGCCTTAAGTTTTTAGTGGTCTTTACTATTCCAAGAATCAAGCATGATTAAATCAGACGTTTGAGTTGCTCAAAAGTCATTATAAAAGCAATCCAAACCTATTTCATGTTCATCAACATCCATCAAAATCATCGAAGCATTAGCTGAGCGTCATTAGACTTCTGTGGTAATAGAAATCTCCCAGAGCTCTACGAGACAAGATATCCAAGATGTTCAGAAACAAGTTATTTCTGAATTATCTACCATTGGGCATTTTCCCTCTGCAAAACTCACTTCTGAAGAAGCAGCATTAGCATTACCAACACAACCTACATGAGTAGGTTCATTAGAAGTTGCGATGAAGCCCAGAAGAAAGATAACTAAGATATCAAAGAAGAGAAGACGGTCCAACAAGTTATTCTACCGTCTAATCCTAGAGGCAGAAGATGAAGACATTCATGAAGACGAGCTAGACATAGGCTATGACAACTATTTTCGTCATAAGGCTCAAGATAACTTAGATATGGACCTATACTAAGCATTAGCAGTTCCTTATGAGTCAATGTTTTCTAATCCTTTGCTTCAATTAATGAAAAAGTATCTTTTTGACCAAATTTTATTTATTGTATGCATACACTTTCAATAACTTCCTTTATATTTACTGAAATACATTAATGAAGTAAAATTGACATCAGAAAGGACAGTTAAACAAGTAAAGTATAAAATTCAAAGCTGTTAAAGAATCTTTAATATGTTAGACTATTAGATAACAATTCCAAGATATATCATTTAAGATATTGATAAGACTTAATCAATATAAAATCAACAGACACTTGAAACAATGTATGTAACATGTCTATAAAAGAACTCTTAGCAAGCTTACTTTCATAATAACTTAATCATCAAAACACCAAGATGTACAAACAGAAGCAAATCTGCATTCCAAAGAGAGATTTCAGAAAGATAACCATACTAAATGCAACAATTCAGGCAAGTGAAAGCAAAGCAGCAACTGAAGGATCTAATAACAAGCAGATGACTTCAAAAGCTCTTACCTCTTTAGCATCCTTTGTGAAGACACATAGAAGAAAACGATCTTTTTGGTCCAGACACATAAATCAGCTAAGAAAGGAGGCTTTAGAGTTTTCCAAGTAAGGATGGCAAGATTACTTAGATAATTTGGACATGTCAGATGATCCTAGGGAATATCTTAGGGCCAATCCAACAGACTAGAATGTCTAAATAATTTGTAATCTCAGGCTTCTTATTAATGAAAAAAGTTGCAAGCATTAAGTTCTTACTCCCATTACTTTTGATTCTCTTGAACAACCATAAATATAATCAACAGTTAACTGAACAATAACATGAAATTTTTTTGAATTAATAATAAGATAATATGATACAAAGGTTCTAACAATTACAAGGCATAACTATAAAGAAATCTAACATCATAATCTTTCATAGATAGCTTCAAGCTTGTCTCTCCAAATTTTAGACAAATCAACCTCTGAAATTATGATAACTCCCTGCTAAACAAGTAATTCTTAAAGAACTCGTCCAAAAGGAATGAAGAAAATCTTTCCCTTATGAAAGGAAGAAAGAGTCTTCTTCAAATAGTCAAACATAACTTGAGGAAGATCAATCTGCAGGTCTGAATTGAGAAGTAGAAGCAGATCTTTTTCAATTGGGTCCACAAGGTATAAATCCTTATCTTCAGGAAGTAAGTTCGAATTCAGAATCTGACTCCAAACAAAAGCATCCGGACAAAGATATGAGACCATTGATGTATTAGATGGATCTATAAAGATACGCCAAGTAGGAAGATAGTGTTTCCAAATAAGAGTTCTTGGGACTTCTCCAATTTCCTCACAATTGATCATATTAGAAATTTCTTTAGAGGTTAGTGTTATAGAAACACCAGTTACTTTAGAAAGAATACCACACTCAGAATCAGCTTAACAATGGAAGCATTAATCCAAAACTCTTTGACAAGATCTGGATAAGTGAAACCATAGAGCATCTCAAAGTATCCATTCCATCCTTGTTCACACACAGTCTTCTAGAATTTAAAGCCTAACTTAAGCAACTCATTAAAATCCACAAACTTTTCATTAAGTACTACCAGTTGATTCAAAGAAGAATTGACTAGGAAACTTATCTCAAGTTTGGCTTGATCAACACACAACCACAGAGAAAATAAAAAGAAAGAGAACTGAATAAGATTCTTAAAAGAATCAAAATATTATTAGAAGAAGGAAAAAAAGATGTTTCACAAGACAAGGGATAGTGACAATAAGTATCCAAAAGAAAACATCATCACCCAAAGGTTCTTACCCAACAGATTTTTTGAATCCACTAGATTAATTTCACTTGTATGAAAATTTAAGTATTATAAAAGTCTTTGAAAAACCTTTTACTTAAACTTCTTTATAAGAAGTAAAGAATCCTCTTCTAAATCTCATAATTTAACAACTTTGAGAAGCTATCATCCATCAGAGTCTAGTAGAACTAGACTGAGAAAGAGAGATATCTTCTGTCAGTCATAAGTCTCGAAGATTCTATTCAGAGGTAACACTTTCTCTTGAAACAAGAGTCATGAGTGATATATGAATATTGAATTGTTTCATTTTACAACTAACAAATAGCAGCAACATTTCATAAAGTGAGGAAACTGTTTTCCATAATATGGTCATCATCTAGCTTAATGAAATATTCAGTATAGGTAAATACAACGTAGTTTTTTCTTAAATATTTCTGAAGATCCTTTCAAATGAGATTATCTAGAAATCTAACAGAAACTTTGTATTAACACCTACACGCATATCTCATTGAATAAAAAGATAAGTCAAAAAAGAACATACATACCCTTTTTTTTGTTATTTTCTTGGTCAGAAACATATCAGTATTCAGACTTGACCATAGAGTCTGAACACCACTTTGAGTGGATTCTGATTCAATGGATGTTAAACCAATGACTCTACTACTCTCACCAAACTCAGTACCTCTAACATTTGAGTCTGGGTTATGGGCTCTTCTTCCATCAAATGTCGTAAACAACCTTTGATAAATTCCATGGAAGATGCCTCTGCTCCTTTCTTTGATATCTATAGCAAATACATTTAAATCATGACACTCATATTTCTTTGATACCATCCATAAATGTTCAGACATGCTTTCTTTTGCCTTATACCATATTCTGATAGCACTACCATGATTCATTCCAGAGTTTTAGTCTAGAATAAACCAAAACATGAATAATATCTTGTTCTCAGCAGAATCATTAATTTCATTATCTTGACTCAAGGCAATGAGATATTTGATAAGAAAAGAACCAGGTGATGTTAGCTATCAAAGAATGGCATAAAAAAAAATTAAAGCACCATCATCTAATTTCCTGCAGAACACAAAGAAAAATGGAAGGTTTCTCATAGACTTGTCCTTTAATACAAATTCCATGATGACCCTCAATTAAGGAGCAATAGAGTCTCTTAAGATATCACCTTAAAGAGCAGACTCCTTATTATCAAATATTGAAGCAAGATATATTTGAAATAATTTCTTTCTCTTTAATACTTGATTTTTATTTTAGGACTCAGATGCTTCTTCAGAAGTAGTAATGATTGGCAGAGCCAAATTACTCTTTTATCTGAATCATGCAGTAATGTCATCTTCAGTGAAGATTAATTGACATTAGGTTCTGGTAGTGTTTCTCCTTGCTTCCAAATTTGGGAAATCAGTTGAAATACAAGTATTTCAGAAGCTTCTGAAGTTACTCTTCTATCAAAAGATACTACAACCTATCTAGCTGGTTCAAAAGCACTTATGATAAGAAATATAAGTTCTTTATCATCAGACACTCCAAAGAACCAAGCTTTAGGAAAGCTGAGCTGTCAAATAGCATTTCATCATCTAATTTCTTTTCTTTTCTTCAAAGATTTGCAAGACAAACCAATAGACCATAATAAATTCAAGTTATATAACTCCTTGAATAATTGTGACCACACGTTTGAATCTAAGCCAATCCTCTCAGAATTTGCTTGAAGGATCAGATGAAGTGTAATTGGACAAGCTTCAAAAACTGACTCCCAGAAATATGAGCACAAGGATTCAAAGATAGTCCAAGCATCAGACATATTAATGATGTTAAAATACTCATAAGTGAGATGAAACACCTACCAGAATGCAACTACCTATGAAGATATTCAATAAGCTTCTTCTGAGCTGGTGATAAAGACTTTTGTTGCAGTGAGAATCAGATATCAAACTATTATATTAACTTGAATCAT
Organism: Lathyrus sativus; assembly: GCA_963859935.3. Classification (NCBI taxonomy): domain Eukaryota; kingdom Viridiplantae; phylum Streptophyta; class Magnoliopsida; order Fabales; family Fabaceae; genus Lathyrus; species Lathyrus sativus. The sequence goes on along the minus strand of OZ012737.1, from coordinate 646,807,546 downwards.
AAAACATTGAATGTTCACCACCAAACTTTAGTTTATCTAAAGGAAAGGGAAAAGATCGAATAAAACCCTAATTCTGAAATGTAACAATAATGCAAAGAGATATAAAGGTTCGGGGTTTGGTTATATTAAGGGAAGGTATTAGCACCCTAAGTATCTATAGTACTCTATAGGAACCTCTTGTTGTATTTATGTTATGTGATTGTTTGTTTGTTAATGATTGAGAATATTCTAAAGACCTTAAGGTTTATTATTAATTTACTCGCCAAAACTTCACGGTCTTGTGACTATGTATCCTTACAAGGATGGAATCAGAGCAGCATAGTTCACATAAACAAGGGTGAAGAACACTTGATTATGATCAAGGTTCCAAGGGGAAGGTAAATGTTCATAACAATAACACTTACATAGAGTTTACAAACTCTAACCTAAGGCTAAGTATAAAATTTAACGACTCTAACAAGGTCAAAAAGGTAAGTTAAGGTAAGGCTAAGTTACTTATGACATAAAGTCAACAAAAAGACCTTTCCTTTGGATTTGGTAACAAAAGAGAATAAAAGAGGATGAAGGCTAACAAACTAACATCACTTGGGGGTAACTTAACAAAGTTAAAGTAAGCATGAACAAGATGAATGAACATGGATGAGATGAAAAAAGGTGATGTTCAAACATGATATCAATTATAAGTGAGCAAAGGCAATATTCAAACATGATGTTAGTCATATAACGTAAGATAAAGTTCAAATGCACATGCTAACAACCAAAGCATAAAGGTAGATGTAACAACATCTAAGACTTAACAAAGTCAAAAACAAAATCATGGTAACAACCAAAGAAAAGATAGATGTGACAACATCTAAGACTTAACAAAGTCATGGTAACAACCAAGACATGAAGGTAAATGTTACAACATCTAAGCATACATGAGACATGGTTCTAACAAGACTAAAGCATCATGAATGTAAACAAGGATTCAAGTCAATCATGGATATAACAATATCAAAGTGGATTCAAGATAACATTGATTACAAGTTCAAGTACACAACTAGGGTAAGGATGGATTAGGGTTTACTAACACCACTTAATCATTAATACAAGACAAACATGAATAAGTTATAAAAAAACTTAATCACGAATACAATTTAAATATTCAAACATGGATAAGTCATAACAATACTTAAACATGGATGCAATTCACAAGTTTAAACTATCATGGATAAGTTAAAACAATACTTTAACATGGATACAATTCAAACATTCAAGCATGGATAAGTCATAACAATACTTAAACATGGATGCCATTCAAAAGTTCAAACAAGCATGGATAAGTCATAACAAAACTTAAACATGGATTCAATTGAAAAACAATCATAAAAAGAAAGTTAAGACATTACTTTAATCATACAACCAAAGGTACTTTTTAAGGTTCATGATAATCACATTCAAAGGTTAAAACATCACAAATGTTTGAATATGGTAAGCATATAAGTTAAGAACCATATAAAGGCAAGTTGTCAAAGTTTAGGACATTTATGAACACATGGTCAAACACAAAGGCATACATGCATTCAAGAGTTCCACAAGGCATAAAATAAACACAAGTATCATGGAAAAAGTTAAAAGACAAGTTTCAAAACCAACATGGAAGAACAAGTCATTTATACATGGAAAAGAATGCATTTAAGTACCCTAAACTAAAGCAAAACTCAAAACAACATGTTATTAACATCACACATGGTTTATACATGGTTCATTATATTCACAAGAGTCAATATGCACAATTAGAAGCAAGGAACAAGTCAAAAACAACATTTAAGGACTTAATAGAACCCTAAAAATGTGCCTACTTTAACTATATTCAAATGTATGAAAAATAAATATTTTGTGAAACTTTAAAATGAAATCATAAAATAGGTCTAGCAAGGAAGAGACATGTAAAAAAATCAGGTCAAAACAATGTATACTTTAGGAGTTATGCTTGAATGAATTTGTGAAAAACAAATAAAAATACAAGTGATAAAAAAATGGCCTTCTAAGGGCTTGATCCCAAGAAAATCAGGTTGGCAGCTTAAAAGTAAGCCTCTAGACCACACACTTGTATATGAATAATGAAGGAAACCAACATATATATTTAAGTAAAGCTTCCAGAGTGCATAACAAAACAAAAAGTGAAAAAAGAGTAAAAGGGTGGTTCACCAAGATTCAAACACACGCCTTTACAAGAGAAACACTGAAAATACACGCTGCTATTGCTGGGGTGGTGATACATCCATTGCATCACCCCCACAAAATAAATAAAATAATAAAACCATTCCTAAAAATGAAAAGGGCGTCTTTTTCTTCCTTCCTCCTCATCCACCATTTTCAACATTTTGAATTTCTGAACTTTTTAAATACTCAATATTTCTCAACAATCCAAAAATGAAACTTGCTTGTTTTTTGTGTGTGAGGATTCTAATGATAATATTCAATTTGGCTAAAAATCAACACGCAATAAAAATCAAAACTGAACATGACATGAACATTAGAGGTTCAGAAACTCAAAATTTCACATACACACAAGATATACTGCAATCAATGGAGGGGAAATATTCTAAGCATTAAGGACTGCATTTTTGCTTCAGAAACCAATGCCTAAAAATGCCTATTTGAGTGAGTTCAGAAATGGAGGAAACTTACCTTGTGGAGAAAAATCCAAATCCTCTCAAAAGAGGTTACATAAATGAAATAAAAGTCTGGATAACTTCAATGAACCTCCAAGGAACTTTTGTGATGCTTACTTGGACTTGAAACAACTTTAAATACCTTGTAGGATTCCTTTTGCAAAATGAAAAATATGGAAACTTGAATAGTAAGAAATTGAGGTTACAGTCACAAAGTAAAGCTTGGGACAGTTCAAGGGTGATTTGTGGAAGGTGTTGAAAGGATTAGATGTTTTGGAAATGGCCAGAATATGGTTTTAGGCTGAAAAAAGCAAAAAGTCAACTAAATGGTGGATTGAGAGTTGAATTTGTGGAGCTGAGGTATTTTGTAGAAGATGAGGTCTTGAACACCTTTATGAGGTGTTTTATGATGTATTCGGGCAGTTGGTTTGGAGATTTTATGAGTGGAAATGAATTTGGCTATGTTTGTGCAAAATGGTGTTTTTGGTTCAAAGTGGAAATATTGATGCAAGATATGTTATGGTCCTTGCTCAAGTGTGTTTTCAAAATGTTCTTGTTGTTTTTTTGGAGCAAGGAATAAGACTCAATTTATAGGGCAAGAGTGAGGATCAGATTATGCAGAATTATAACTTAATGGTTTCATGGTTTAGTTGGATTTCAACTTGGTAGTTTCATGGTTCTTATAGACCCAATGTAAATTATAAAGATGTCTTGAGTGGTTGGGATCTTTTTTTAATCTTATTTCTACAGAAGAAACAAGTTTGAGTCTCAAGGCAAGAATGGTTGGAAAAGTGGAGCTTTATGAAAATGGATATGGAGTTTTTTTTTCAAAATGCTCCACAAATGGAAGTGGAACTTGGATAATGCTTCAAATTTGTGTGTAATGCACAAAATAACTATGCAATCCTCTGATCACGGAGAGAGTTACAAGTTACAAGGTCTGCAAAGCAAGATTCAGTAGGTTTGGATTGGATTTGCTCAAGTTCTTGACACAAAAATGACCTAATGTTTATGTATGGAAGGCCAACTTTGCCTCTTTAAATCTCCTAGCTCATGTAAAGGAAAAATTTCTTGGATTCTTTGGAAAGCTTGAAACATTCTCTACAACTTTCATGTTTTGATTTTTCCTTGGTGAAAGGTGGCTCCCAAGTTGGTTACTTTTACAAGGCAGATTGGCATAAAAAAATATCTAAGTGTTGAACTTCACATTTGAATGAAACACCAACTTCATAACTTGAAATCTAAGCACTTTTTTAGGAATTCCTCCTTAAGGACAAAGTTGCAGTATGGAATGATCCCTTTAAATTTATCTTTAGAGCAAAGAAAATTGATGCTTGGATTGGAAGTTATGGCCTTGGCAAGTTGGAAAAAAACCATTGTGCATCCATAACTTAGAACAAAAATCAAATTCTTTTTTGTTGCCATTTTTGCAAGTAACCTAAATTCTCTTGATTTTTCTTGATCAAACTCAATCATCAAACATATTTCCAATGAAATTTGACTTGAGAAGCTCATATTTGATCAAAAACCCTAAAGTCAAAGGTTTGACTTTGCAGTGAATGGTTTGTGTGCCAGATGAACTTTCACTTCTTGACATTCAACACCTTGAGTTATTTTAACACCATGGAAGGACTCAAAGGATTTATGAGTGTCTGGAATCATGTCTCAAGGCTTGAGATCATGTCTTAATCAAAAGTCAAAGATGCAGTGGTCTTTGGTTGAAAAACCCTAATTTCATGGCCAGATGAATTTGAACCTTGAAGAACTTGTAATGAAGCCATATTGCACTTGATATTTGATGAAAGGGAAAACTCTTGAGTGTATGAGAAATTGATTAATTGATGATCAGTCCAAAAATTTGACTGATCAATCCCTTGAGCTCCTTAGGGAAAACCCAATTCACATATGAACAAAATAAAAATATATCTTGATAATGGATTAGCTATGCATGATTGACCTAGAATGTTATGCAATGATAATGAAATATAAGGGTAAAATTTGGAGTATGACAACTTTCAAATAGATTATCTCTACACCATCAAATTTTATAGTAATACCTTTTTCAAGGATATTCTATAGACCTTCAGAACCCCTATTATCAAGACCAATGAGTTAAAAATATGTTTTACTTTCCCATCATTTAAATTCAGAGGAATCATCCTTTTAATATGGTAGGAAAAGCAATATAATATTTTTTATGTGGCACTTGATTCCTTCTTGAAGGAAAGTCTTTGACATACATACTTTTCTTATTGGATCATTATCTGCACCACTATTAAGTGTTATGCACATACCAAACTCTGATATAACTGAAGGTGAGAAAAGTACACAAGAAGGGGGGGGGGGGTTGAATTGTGTTTTCCATTTTCTTAGTTTTCATTTGATCAGAGTTCAGAATCTAAACTGGTGATCAGATTCCGGTTAATTCTTAGCACCAGAATGTTAACATAAGAAAATAAATAATAGCAGAAGATACAAAGGTTTATATTGGTTCCTCCCCTAACTGAGAGTAGTCCAATCCCCTTGCTTCACAAGAGATTTTCACTATAATTAAAACATGATTACAATCGCTTATGCATTCTTCATAAGAATTTCCACTTGCTCAAACACAAGGTCCAAGACTTGTACTCAAGCACCTCACTCGAGACTTCCTTGCTCAGGCCCAAAACTTATGCTCCAAGTCCCATGAAATGAGCCTCCGCTTGCACCACCCCTGGCCAAGACATATTGTTACGATTCCATGTACCGAGCATTCCTTCTCAAGCCCCTCAGGCCCAAGACTTTTGCTCAAGGTTCCATGAAATTAGCCTCCGCTTAACCAATCTACTTGGTTAAGACTTTCACTGTTAAAGCACATAGCAAGAGACTTACGTGGCTCAAGCATCTTGGCTCGAGACTTCCTAGCTTGTATCCTAATGATACAAGACTTCTACTCAATCAACCCACTTAATTAAGACTTGCACAACTCAAGCACATAGCGAGAGACTTAGGTGGCTTAAGACTTTCTTTCTTGTATCCAATGATACAAGACTTCTGCTTAATCAATCCACTTGATTAAGACTTGCACAAAACAAGCACATAGCAAGAAACTTACGTGGCTCAAGCATCTTGGCTCGAGACTTCCTTGCTTGTATCCCAATGACACAAGAATTTTATCTAAACTGCTGAAGAAGCTCAGCAGAATAGAGAACAAGGTGTACATGATACAAGTATGAGAGGTACGAGAAATCACCATAACAAAGACCTAAAGATCTTAAGATTTCTAAGATATAAAATGTGTAAGAAATTTTAAGGCTTTTACAATTATAACCCACATCAGAAAAATCTGCATATACATTGAGCTGATAATTGTTGATCTTGTTACTCCTTCTTCTGGTTGATCCTTGTTAAAGATTCAGTTTGAACTTTCAGCCATATTTTATAGCCTTTTCAGAAACTAGCCGTTGAGGAGGTAACTTGATCAAGAGTCTTTGCTGTTACTCCATAGTACAAGAGCCGTTGAAGATAGATACACCAGAAGATCTTAATCTAATGTGTAACATGTTTAACCTTTGAGTCTTCAACTGATTCTGTACTATTAGAGCCGTTGAGAGTAGATATCTATAAAACATCTCAACCTTTCTTGAGCATTGCAATCTGTAGACTCTAGCTGACCAACTGATTTGATAATACAACTTGCTTTCTATAGTACAAACAACTTTAGCTTTATCACAAACTCTGAATGGTACCAAAAGTCAATTTGCATTCACCAAGTGTAGAGACAATAACGTTGCATCTTCTGATGTCGAGGCCTTCAACTTCAGATTCTTCGCCAGACATCACTTAACAAGTGTTCTTCAGATTCTGCCACCAGAAGTTAGCAATACAACAACTCTCAAAGTGTGATTAATGTAAAACAGATTTTGATAATAATATTTACAAGTATAAGAACCTGCGCACATGTAACACATATCAAATAAACCATTATTCTTTCAATATTTTGTTATCATCAAAGTCCAAGGAAAATATGTCATGAAAAAATCTTATTCTAACATTAGTGATCTTGGATGGCTATCACAAGACTCATTTATATATATTGTGCAATCTTGTATAAAACAAAATTAAGATTAATAAACATGTAAAGGTAATGGAGGAAGGAGCTTAGAAGCATTGTTTACACAATAGTAAAAACAATATAATTTTTTTTAAGGAACATTAAGTAAAGGGTCTTGAATATAGTAAAGACCATTGTGAACTTTAGCAAGCCTAATCATCCTAAAATTTATAGTTTTTAGAATATGACATAAATAATGAAAAAGGTTAATTTAAAGTGTGAATTATATATAAGTTTATGTACAATAATGATGTTGAGTTTAAAATTAACAAACATAAGCGTTATAAAGTTGAAACTATCGAGAAAATTATATGGATGCAGAATAATAATTAGTAACAGATGATTCATCATGTAAAAAAACAATAATGAGATTGATTTTGTGAAATGAAACATAAATATTTTAACATTGTACGACATGGTCAGTTGTTCCAATGTAAATAATCCATGACCTAAGTACATAACAAAAGTTACATTTATTTGAAGCATATTTTATTATTGATTAGAAGAAGAATTTATTGGACCAATGTAAGAGGTATTGACATGGTGTGTTCCTTGATAACTGAAGTTTATTTTTACAACAAAAGAGGAAGTTGTCTATGTTGATCATGATTCGATTGAGGGTTGGAAATGTCACTACAAATAGTATTTAGAGAAGTTTGACTATCTTTTGTTGAATTTGGATAAGTCGAGGTTGCGTTATTGAGAGTGGATTATTGACTTGGCTTGCTCCTTTGTGGCAAACCATGTTTGAAGTGACATTTTTCAATAATGTGACTCTATATAATTAAGGATTTTTCTGCGAATTTTGTCTTTATAGATTAAAACGCACGCAAAATTAAAAATTCACTAACGTACTGGGACCTACAAACTATTTAAGCCTTTAGTTAATTTATCACATATATATTTTTTATAATATAAACTTTTTTTTTGTTTTTTTTTTTGTGTGTGTGTAATACTAAATATTTAAGTGTTGAAAAGTGGTAGTATTTTTTAAATTCATAACCTTGCATTGCAGGGAAAAAACGACCTCACATCAATATATTTGACTCTCTTACTTCATTTTTTTTAACTCACTCCTTAACAAATCAACTTTTTCTTTTAAAGCCATACAAAACTTCATGCTAACACACACCTTACATTATCTTTGTCTTCATCATGTAATACCTTTCATTAAGAACCATGCGTAGCACCCTTCATAATACATCTCCCTCCTGTGCAGTACACGCACAACTCAAAACCAAAAACTCACCTAATTTTTTCTTCAATGCAACCGAACTTTGATTTGTCCAAAGAAAGGGATAAAGATCGAAATACCCACAATGCAATGCAAATGCAAGTTAGAGAGTTATAGGTTCGGGGGTTGGTTAAACTTAGGGAAGGTGCTAGCATCCTAAGTTTCTGTAGTACTCTACAGGAACCTCTTATTTTATGTTTGTTTTATTGCTATGTGTTATCTACTTAAGGGTAAAAGACCCTAGTGGTTTATTTCTAAGTATACTCGATAAGATATCGCATCTTATGCCTACATATCCTTACGGGAGTGGAATCAGAGTATCTGTAGTTCCCCTAAAGGGTTTGAGGAGTTCTTTGACTGTGGTCAAAGTTCCTACGGGTTTAGGGTAGTTGGTTGATTGAGTTTAGGAGAAAATATGAGTCGTCATTTTAAGGGAGATTACTTGATTTAACCACCACAACTTTGTAGGAAAATAGTCTTTGCATCGTCTTAACAGAAGGGCTCAAGTACTCGGAAATTAATCGACAAGTATGCCACTATCTCTCTTAAGGAAAAGTCCGTACATATTGATTGATTAAATTGTTATGGGGTAGGAGTTTTATCTTGCTTAAGATGATTAACATCTTATTCTCTAAGGTGTTTGAATATTGTTTGATTGAGTTGATTTGTTTGTATCTAAGTTGTAAAAGATAACAGGTCCTTCCTATGGGGTAGGATCTAACTTAGAAGATCGACTTGAATGGGATCAAGGATCATGGGGGATATGATGTAATGATGTATACGCACAATTGTTTAGATCATGCGCAAATTCTTCCTTTGGACGGAATGCGGTGCGATAAAAGTAAATTGCGATAATGTAAATTGCGGGAAATAAGGCAGATAAGTAAATTCATACACGGACGCATGAAAGCGCTAGGTGAGTGTGTGAATTGTAAGTGCGTGAACGGAGCCAAAGCGAAAACGATCGAATTGATTACAATGTTGGTTGATTTTAGACGAGGTTGATTTTAGGAAAATAGTTGAGTTATACTTATGAGAAAATGCTATTAAAGGTGAATTGATTTTATTTACTTATTGATTTTTAGTGGAATTAAAATATGGAATAAATTAAGTTGGATAGAAATATTTTTTAAATAAGTAGTGATTAGAAAATGTTCTCTTTATTATGATTAGGTAGATTTATTAAATAAAAAGGTATAGGTTTCTAATGTTGAATAAAAAGTTTTGGTTATTATTAATAATTATATTATTACTTAGTTATGAAACATGTCCTTTTGCTATTAAGCATAAATGGTTTTTAGTGATTAACAAATGAAATATAAGTTATAAAAAGGTTTACTAATTTAAAAACACTTGGAAAATTTTCAAGACAGCTTTGTTACTCTAATTTTCAACCAACTTCAAGGCTAGTTTTAACTATGATCCCTTTGGATTCAAGAGTTTCACCAAACATGAAAGTTGTAGAGAATGTTTAAGGATTTTCAAAAAGTACAAGAACTTCAAGGCTAGTTTTAACTATGATCCATGGCTAAGATATATTGTTACGATTTGATGTACTGAGCATTCCTTCTCAAGCCCCTCAGGCCCAAGACTTCTGCTCAAGGTTTCATGAAATTAGCCTCCGCTTAACCAATCTACTTGGTTAAGACTTTCACTGCTAAAGCACATAGCAAGAGACTTACGTGGCTCATGCATCTTGGCTCGAGACTTCCTAGCTTGTATCCTAATGGTACAAGACTTCTAGTCAATCAACCCACTTAATTAAGACTTGCACAACTCAAGCACATAGCAAGAGACTTACGTGGCTCACGCATCTTGGCTCGAGACTTCCTAGCTTGTATCCTAATGGTACAAGAGTTCTAGTCAATCAACCCACTTAATTAAGACTTGCACAACTCAAGCACATAGCAAGAGACTTACGTGGCTTAAGACTTTCTTGCTTGTATCCAATGATACAAGACTTCTGCTTAATCAATCCACTTGATTAAGACTTGCACAACTCAAGCACATAGCAAGAAACTTACGTGGCTCAAGCATCTTGGCTCGAGACTTCCTTGCTTGTATCCCAATGACACAAGAATTTTATCTAAACTGCTGAAGAAGCTCAGCAGAATAGAGAACAAAGTGTACATGATACAAGTATGAGAGGTACGAGAAGTGTTGAAAAGTGGTAGTATTTTTTAAATTCATAACCTTGCATTGCAGGGAAAAAAAGACCTCACATCAATATTTTTGACTCTCTTACTTCATTTTTTTTTAACTCACTCGTTAACAAATCAACTTTTTCTTTTAAAGCCATACAAAACTTCATGCTAATAGACACCTTACATTATCTTTGTCTTCATCATGTAATACCTTTCATTAAGAACCATGTGTAACACCCTTCATAATACATCTCCCTCCTGTGCAGTACACGCACAACTCAACCAAAAACTCACCTAATTTTTTCTTCACAAAAGATCACCTATTCATACATCCACACACTTTACTATTCATTTTCATAGACACTCCCCTCTCTTAAATCTCTCATTTCATATAATTCTTTTCATCTTCTTCTCATAACACTACATATCACCATTAATCTCTTTCACTTTAACTTTTATTTTCAAATTATTTTATTACTATTTTATTTTATTTTATTATTTTTTAATGTAGATTCTAATCTCATTCTCTTTATTACAGTATAATAAACAAATACTTAGTGGTTATGTTTACTTATTTTAATGATAGTTTTATTAAGAATATAATATATATTACTTTATTGTTAATTTATTAAATTATATATATGTATTCTCTTATTTAATTTTTAATTTTTAATTTTATATACATGCAGTGTTTATATATATATATATATATATATATATATATATATATATATATATATATATATATATATATATATATATATATATATATATATATATATATATATATATATATATATATATATATATATATATATATATATCTTTTTCTTTTTCTTGTTATAATACATACTTTTTAAAAATAAAATAAAATAATATGCTTCTTTGTTAGTTTTTATATATTATATTCTTATAGTTATATATATCATACACTTTTCTTTTAGTTTTATATTCATGTTTTTATTTTTTGTGTTATATATATATATATATATATATATATATATATATATATATATATATATATATATATATATATATATATATATATATATATATATATATATATATATATATATATATATATAAAGTGTGTTTATTTTTGTTTTCATATTTTACTATATTTATTTATTTTTAGCTTTATGTCAATTTTTTAGTAATATAAATTCATTGTGGATAGTATATGTGTATGTCGTGTTAGTTTTCTATTTATCGATTCTTTGAGTTGATGCAAAAAGAAATTGTAACAATGCTACAATAATAATATTTTTGGTTGCTACCATTATTTTATTTTGCTTTCATTGCCTTACGATCTCAGAGTTAAAATTTAATATAACTTTCGAAAACCGTTTAGACGCATAGATTTTTGCTCGACTTCTTACAAAGTTGAAATTCAAGGTACCCAACAGTGGATGTTATCACGGGTGTTATGACATCCACTGTAACACAGACTACAAAACTTAATGACAAACTGTAAATGAAAACAATAAATAACTCAAGTAATTGTTTACCCAGTTCAGTGCAAACCACACCTACATCTGGCGGCTACCAAGCCAGGGAGGAAACTCACTATTAGTAGAATTAATTCAGAGTCAAACAACCATTTTGCACTCTTCACTTAAGACCTACCCAATGACACTTCAGCCTAACACTAGACCAGAGTTACCAACTCACTCCCCCTCAATCACAGCAGTGACATCAACCAATTCAAAGTTACAAATGGCAATGAAGTCACACTTCAAACACACCTTGATCTTGCTTCACAACTTTGATCAAGTGACACAACACTCTTGCTTAAAAACTTTAGAGTGACACACTTAACAGACAGCTTAAGAACTCTAGACCAATGCAATCATACAGTAGATAATTGCTTGGTTTACAAGTATTCCTAAGACACACAAAAATACGTGAAGAACAGAATTCTTCACTCACACATACACGTTCTCTAAAACCCTGTCAAGAACTGTCTTTAAATAGGATTGCTGCTTCTGTATATATAGGCAGCATACAGTCCTTGGGCCTTCGTGCAAAAGTTAGGTTTACCCAAGATAAACCTCTCTTCATGAAACTACGCACGTCCAATTAAGTCAGGGGCATTCCATGTTATCCTCAGCCATGCCTGATATGTCGCCTGAGATAATTAGGCTTCCTAAAATGTTTCTTAAAGTATAGCCTGAGCTAATACCAGAAACTAACACCTGCGCGCCCTGATGTCATACGCTTGATGTCATAACATTCAGTATGACATCCAACTTAAGTTTCTCTTAACTATCCCAACTTACCCTGCAGAACACCCTTCATGTATGTCAAAACATCAGTTATAACATTCGCACATACTCCAATGTTTTGCCATAAAATGCAGCCAATCAAAAGCATCTACAAACTCCCCTTTTGGAAATTTTTTGGCTAAAATCTATTACCATATCAGAGATTACAAGCAGCAGAAATCATACCATATATGGAGGAAAGCTACTAGCTAACAACACACACAACTACATTACCATATCAGAGTCATCTTCACACCCTAAGAACTACCTGCTAGTCTATACTACAGGTATCACAATAATTTGTGGATCATTTTGTGATACTCCCCCTCAACTGATGCACAACACATCAGTGCAAACACAACCTGCACAACCTGCAGTCATACATATTTATCTAGACTGCTATGGATTATGGATGTCAGGACATTCAGGATGACATCCTGAAGAACACAATCACCTGTCAGCCTAGACTACAGATGTCACAACTTTCCGTGAAACATCCTGTGCTACTCCCCCTGAAATGATGCACAACCATACACATTCTGCAAACACACTGCAGACACACATAAATCTAGCAGCTATACTACTACTAGGTTCCATCAAGAAACAAACACAGACACACACATCTTAGCAGCTTCACACAAAACTCACACAACTAACATACATTCCTACACATATTAGGAACTCACACAACAGCAACAACATACCGTTATCCCACCTGCAAGCGTGTTCAGTTCAAACATGCACAGTAGCAAGCATGTTCTCATGCATATTAGCAGCAACACCTGTAGCACACTTAGAGCAGCAATAACAACCAAATCTTCCACCTGTGAGAGACACACATCTAGCCCTGCTGTTACTACCACTTGATACCAACACAAATCAATCTAGCCCTGCTGTTACTACCACTTCTCCCCCTTTTTAGCCACAAATTTAGATCAAAACTAATTTAATAGTATAGATCAAAATAAGTATGGAAGCACAAATGTTAGGGGTTATTACAGCATAAAGCTCATGAAAAGCAACAAAAATATTTCATGATGTCACATTAAAACAAAATCTAAGCAAGGAAACAAAAAAAAAAACTAGTCACACCAGCAGCACACCATCATCAGCCCAAGCAAACAACATCCTGAGCCACACATCAGTCTCCCACACCATATTAATCTTCCTCCTCTGAAGAGCTAGACTCACTGTCATCACTATCTATTGAGACATCCTCATCACTGTCATCAAAATCTTCCTTTGGTCTAGCTGCACTGCTGGAGCCATGTGCATTATCAGAGCTATGAGGAAGATCAATGCGAGCAAGAAGAATGGTTATGCCACACACAGGTAGCCCTCTATGGAGAATCTTATCGATAATTTCCCTATTGGATTTGTCACGTATGTTGAGCTTTCCCTATTGCTGATTCGCCTAAGTTTGTCAGCAGTGGGAGGAGGATACTTGCCCTTGGACTTTTCAGCAGTGGGAGGAGCATCTGCTGAGGATTTGGGAGGGGTCTTGGATGAAGAGAAACCATGATGGAAAGACATTTTGATGTTGAGCGGAGACTGAGAATGAAGGTCTGAGAGAGATTTTGGAGAGTAGGGAAACTGGGTGAATTGGATGAGGAACAAGAAAATTGGTGTGGAATGCCTAGCTTTACTGGTCAAGGGTGTGGAATGCATTAAATACGCATGTTGGACCAAGTGTTTTCCAATAAAACATCGTTTATCCTTAACACTCCCTCTGGCCAGCAATTGCTATAGGTCCTCATATATGCAAATTCCCAATTTTCCTCTTAGATTCTCAAATTGAGCAGCATCTAGAGCCTTTGTAAAAATGCCAGCTAGCTGTAATTCAGTGGACACATGTTCTAGGGTGATCACTTTGTCTTCCACAAGGTCTCTTATGAAGTGATGCCTGATATCAACATGCTTAGTTCTGCTATGCTGAATTGGATTTTTGGAAATGTTGATAGCATTTATATTGTCACAGTACAATGTCATGACATCCTGAGTGACATTATACTCAGTCAACATTTGCTTCATCCAGACTAGTTGAGAACAACTACTACCAGCTGCTATGTATTCAGCTTCAGCAGTGAATAATGAGACACAATTTTGCTTTTTGCTGAACCATGATATAAGGTTGTTCCCTAAGAAGAAGCATCCACCAGAGGTGCTCTTTCTATCATCAGCACTTCCAGCCCAGTCAGCATCACACTACCTAGATAAAGTAGGATCACACCCATGAGAGCAAACTGTCGCGGTGAAATTTTGATACCAAACTATTGATTAGTTTGAATCGTTAATTCATTTTGCAACCGAACTTTGATTTGTCCAAAGGAAGGGATAAAGATCGAAATTCCCACAATGCAATGCAAATGCAAGCTAGATTGTTTAGGTTCGGGGGTTGGTTAAACTTAGGGAAGGTACTAGCATCCTAAGTTTCTGTAGTACTCTACAGGAACCTCTTGTTTTATGTTTGTTTACTGCTAAGTGTTTATCTTCTTAAGGGATTAGAGACCCTAGTGGTTTATATCTAAGTATACTCGATAAGGCATCGCACCTTGTGCCTACATATCCTTACGGGAGTGGAATCAGAGTATGTTGTAGTTCACCCTAAAGGGTTAGAGGAGTCCTTTGACTGTGGCCAAAGTTCCTACGGGTTTAGGGTGGTTGATTGATTGGGTCTAGGAGAAGAGATGAGTCTTCATGTTAAGGGAGAGATAACCGCCACAAATGTAAAGAAAAAGGGTTGTAGGAAATGGTCTTTGCATCATCTTAAGAAAAGGTCTTACATACTCGGATGGTCGCCAAGTATGCCTTTGTCGTTCTTAAGGCAAAGTCCCTACATGTTTGATTGTATTGTTGTGGGGGTGGAGATTATATCTCACTTAAGATGATTAACATCTATTCTCTAAATGTGTTTGTAAAAATTGTATAATGTTGATTGTGTGTTTCTATGTTGTAAAGATAAAGACAAGGTCCTTCCTATGGGGGAGGTTCTATCTTAAGTGATCCATTTGAATGGGATCAAGGATCGGGGGATATGATGCAAATGATGTGCAACTACACACGACGTTGAATCATGTGTAGGTTTTTCCTTTGGACGGAATGCAATGCGATAAGTGTACATATGATGATGTGAATGCAATAGAATAAATTGCGCAAGAGTAAATTGCAGAAAGATAAACCATACACGAACGCATGAAAGCGCTGAGTGAGTGTGTGTGCATTGTGAATAAAAGCAGATAAAGATAAACAATATGTACGCATGAAAGCGCTGAGGGTAAGTGCATGTGTCGTGAGTGCGCGATTGATTGTATTACGCTGTTGATTTGATTTTAGGGGAAAGTTGAATTGCTTTGAGAAAAGTTGATTTAGGAAAAGTTATATTATTAATTAGAGGTAAATTGGTAGATGCAACTTATTTGTATAAAGAGATTTTATAGCGTGGGGGAGTTGATTAAAAATATTAAGTTGATTTGAAAAAGGTTAATTAAAATTAATTAGTAAAATAAATCAATTTATTTAAAAGAGAATTTTTATCTTATAAAATTATAAAAAGATTATTAAAATTGATTATAACTAATATCAACTATTAGTAAAGATAGAAATTAGTTGTTATCTTAATAATTCAAAAAAAACTTATCAAGGGGACTAGGTTGAGATTGAACAAAATTATTTTGAAAATAAGTTTAATTGGTTTGAATAAAACTGATTATAAAAAGTTAATTGAGACTTAAACGGGTTAATAAGGGTTAGGTGCATGTTAAGTGAGTGTTTAGTGTATGGTGTGTGTGTGATTAGCAACAAATTACATAAACAATTCAGAAAAGAAATGAGGAACCCTAAGTTCCCCTTTCCTTCGATTACGTCTCCTTCTTCCCCTTTTCGCGATCGCAACCGCCATTGTTTCAACCTTCCTTGTTTTCAACGTTGCTTCAACCTGAACCACAAACAAAACAATCAAAACGTTCCATAATCGTGACAAGAGTAGAGTTTTACCGGCGGTTTGAGGACGGCGGGGCTTGAAATGACAAGACGGGAGCTTCTTCGATCTGGGCTTTCGGTGGTTTGGGAACGGCTCCTTCAACGGAAAAGATGAGTCTTCTCTATGCAGTTTCTTGAATTCACGGGTTCTCCTGGTAGCTCTAGGGTTTTTTCGTGTGTTGTTCGTTCGATTCCCCCCCTTCTTTCTCGTTTCCACTCCTCTTTATATAGGCTTTAAACCTGAGATTTCTGATTGAATTTGTTTTGAATACTGATTAATTGTTGATTTTGGACCTTCCATTTTGGTTTAGCTGAGATTTGAAAACTTTCTTTCTTCGTTCGATACATTAATGATAGATTCAATCTCTGATTATGCGATAGGATTTGATTTGATCTATTTTGAATAGAATCTTCTGTTGCTTCAAAGAATATCCTCTAACGGTTTTATTTGCTGAATGTGATCTGGCAGGTACACTTGGCGAAGGACTTGGGCCAAAGGAATGAATCAGAGGCCCAGGAGGGAAATCTCGTGCCTGATGTGCAGTGGGAATTTTACGAAGATGAGGCTGGTGGTGAAGATAGCGATTTCTCAATTGTTCACAGGGTAAACTCCTTCCGAGCTCAATCTCTATTCCTCTGGTTTCATTTTTCTTTGAACTTACGTATGCTTGAATTGGTAGATTCTAGGATGTTCGGTTGTGTCTTGCTAACTTTAAATCTTCCGGGTCTGCTCTTGTTTTGCAGGTTTGGTAATGGTTGTGGCTCAATTCTTCGTTAATGCCCATGATTGTCGCAGTGGATGATTGGTGAGTTTTGCCTGGGCATAGACCGTCCTGTTTCGAGGTATTTGAGGTTGAAAGATGCAGGAGAACGCAGATTTAGGAAGCTCTCAATGGTTTTCTCACGAAGAGTTACAAGCATTAATCCGGTGGAAAACTTGTTGGCTTTAGTCGGTAATCACTCTGGTTCCACATTCTTAAGCATTAATATGACCGTCTTAACCGTGATAACTGTAGGTCGTACCTGGGATGGAGTAAATGACTCATAGGCGTTTCCGTGACAGTGCAGAGCTTAGGTCTTGGCCTGAGTTTCAAAATGTTTTTCTGCAGAGTTTGCATTGGCATGGAATGTGCCGATGAGTGATGTGGGAGCTAGGCATAGATATGCGTTTGTACCGGTTCCTGTGTGTACGTATACCAACTAACATTCAGTTCTTTGTTTCCATTAATTGGGGCGATTTTGACTCTGACTTGTATGCACACAAGTTTAGACTAGTGGTCTAGGTAATAACCATATCATACTGTTGATTGTCTGTTCAAAACAAAACCCAAGTAGATTTTGTCCTTCACTTATGGTTAAAGAGAATAACAACTTATTTAACGGATAATTCCCTTTGATCTAGGAACATTACATCGAAGCGGTGGATGCTGAATGTATGCATGTGAAAGATCACTGGATCTCCTCAGACCTATGCGTCGAAGTTGCTACTTCCATTTCTTCCACAGGTTATGTTCATTTTCTCTTCTCTTAAACTGAGCTGTAATATGTGTTGTGACTGCTTAAAAGGTTAAACTTGGAATGTTTTTGTGAGATAGTGTCAGGAATTGCAATGTTGTTCAAAAACCAAGACGAGTTAGAGGATGTGATGAAACGTACTCCATTCGTGACGGCCAGGGTGTCTTGAAGTCCAGGGATCAAGGTTGGATGTGAAGCATTTCTTGAAGTTGCAAAGCATCGTATAAAGATATTCTCTTTCGAGGCAGATATCGGTATAATTTTCCTGATTTGTCTGACCTGCTGAGGTGTTTCAATTTCATCCGTGGGATATTGATTCAAGTTCTATCTTCCTTATGTTTGGACATTGAGCTTTCCTGACATGGCCTTTTCTTTAAAACAGGTTTCTTCTCAAACATGCTAGAGTTAGACTTTTGTGGTTCAGACCAAACTGCGAAGCATTGACAGAGCTTACTCCAAACACCGTCTCAGAGGTATGTGTTAAGGGATCGACCTCATTTTCCAAATAAAGTCCCAGAGATAGTGGAAATTCGGAGAAAGGATCTCGATAAAGTTAATCCAAAAGTTGCTGAACTATTGGCTGATCCTGAGGAGTAATCCAAATCTGTTTGGAAGACTAGCAAGCTGCACCTGTCTTACTGTATTGGACTACAGCCTGTTATTATTTGTTGAATATTGTGCTCTTTTGTCGCGCAGGTGCGGAGGCTTGGTTTGCAGGTTGTCCCAATTACGTAAGTTGGTGGCAATATGTTTGGCTTGCTGTTGGCGTTCAACTATTTCTTCCCTGATTTGTCTTAATGCGCCAGCTGGGATTTGAACTTGCCTTGTTTTAGTACTGTCATCGCGGTCATTAATCTTTTGATTAAAGAGAAAACAATGCGTTTATGCTTTGCATATTATGGCTGTCGGCAGCCTGCCCACATGTTCTTGAATCACTCGCTCATATGTGATATTACCATGCTGTTGCAGGTCGAGGTTGAGCAAAAGCGGGATAACGTCAACGAAAAGGTCTTAGGGGTCGACAACAGGTAAACTAGTTACGATACCCCGTGCGTATCAAATTACCGCATACTTGGATCTTTGTAGCAAAAGTGCTGAGTTGTACTAAATAACTGATGTTGAGGTTTCGTTTTCTGATCAAGCGACCTTTGATTTTCAGATGTGAAAAGGCTTGCTCATCTATCGTAGCACCATTTTTGTTAAGCGATGCTTTTGGGATCGATCCACCTCCCTGCTGCAGGAGATTGCTGGTGCAATTTGTCTACTTCCACAACTCACAAGAGTGGAGCTTGGATGATCATAGCATGAATATTTATCTATTTTAGTACATTTGGCAATTTTGGGGAGTAGTATTGCTGAGAGGACTTGTTCTCATCCCGATTCAGTTTACTTTAGCGTATGTAGCAACACAGTCACGTACATGAATAGGCTGTACTTGTAGTCATCTATCACTTTTCAATGCATTTCAAACTTCAAATGTATGATGGTTACTTGTCTCATAATGTCAAAGGATGATACTACTTGAGTAACAAATTGCATTTGCTTACTAATACACATCCCTGTTGAATTGTGACCTTTCGATTACCCACATACTAAAATAAAATCTTTTCACCCATCTCTATTGCTAACATGCGGATAGGACTGGCTGTTGGGGACTAACGCCTACCTGTTGAATTCTCTTAATAAAAACTTCCAAAAACATAATCTTCAAATAGGGAGGATCCACTCCTTCCATATGATGAAGCTTCTTTGATGTGAACCAATATCACTC
This sequence comes from Lathyrus sativus, assembly GCA_963859935.3. Lineage (NCBI taxonomy): Eukaryota > Viridiplantae > Streptophyta > Magnoliopsida > Fabales > Fabaceae > Lathyrus > Lathyrus sativus. Next base: position 646,787,887 of record OZ012737.1, on the reverse strand, counting down.
ATATAAAATGAACTCCTTGTACACGGAACCTGTGAATGAATGGTAACCGAGCGAATCCTAGTACAGCCGGAAGTTTGAACACTTAGAAACTTAAAACTCTTCCTGACCACGTCTTGGGATATTTAAATTGTGGGCATTATCTCCATTTAGAAACACTGCATCTGTGTAAGTTGTTAGTCGCAAAAAAAACGTAAATATTAAACTACATTCAAATAACAATAAACAAAAAAAAATGAAAACCGCGCAAAAAGAGGTGGCATTCTACGGTCAAAAATTAGGGTGCAACAGATGCCCCTATTTAAGTTACTCCTATTCGGAGATACGGAGACTGAAATCTCTGTCTCGACGAGATAGGAGGGACTTAAATACAAACATTGCGCGAATTTTTGGCCATAAGAAACCACCGAATGCATATGATGTGCAATGATATGAGAATGCAAGGCAGACGAGTCCTGTGAGAAAGCGGTGTCACAGGGGAACAAACAGACACAACAAGACTCCGCGAGGATGGGAAACCAACATCACTGGGGAATACTCGGAAGTAAAACAGTATCCCATACACCAAGGACGTGGCGATGGGAGATAAACTTTTAGTCGAAGGATATAATGTTGTGGTTGGTAATAATCCAGATGAATTGAGTTGATAGTTCATCCTTATTTTTCTTTTTCTCCTTTTTTTTGCTTTTTTTGTTTTTTTTTTTGTATATCTTTTTTTTTTTGGAATTCAACTTGAAATAGTAAAATGTATGACTTCCCCTTGCACCATGGTATGGGAACCATGAGCTGGTCTCGGTCTCTGATGTCATTGTAGTTGTAGATGTTGTTGTAGTTGTTGAGCTTCCCCGAGCATCATGATATGGGAGTCATGCGCCGGTCTCGGTCTCTGATGTCGAACTTCCCCTTGCTTCATGGTATGGGAACCATGAGCTGGTCTCGGTTTCTGATGTCAAACTTCCCCTTGCTCCATGGTATGGGAACCATGAGCTGGTCTCGGTTTCTGATGTCAAACTTCCCCTTGCTCCATGGTATGGGAACCATGAGCTGGTCTCGGTTTCTGATGTCAAACTTCCCCTTGCTCCATGGTATGGGAACCATGAGCTGGTCTCGGTTTCTGATGCCAAACTTCCCCTTGCTCCATGGTATGGGAACCATGAGCTGGTCTCGGTTTCTGATGCCGAACTTCCCCTTGCTCCATGGTATGGGAACCATGAGCTGGTCTCGGTTCCTACCCAAAATGATGGAAACTCGTGAGAGCGTCTTCAAAGAGGGGTTGTAAATTTGTAGATTGTAGACGTAACTGTAGTTGTAAATTGTAATGTTGATGTAGAGGTTCGGCTGTGAGCCATAGTGTTATTGTAGATTGTATGTTGTAAGTTGTAACACTGTAGAATTGTTGGTGTAAATGTTGTAGATGTAATCTGTAATTGTAGAATTTTGTAGACGTGATCTTGTACTTGTAATTGTAGATGCAATTTGTATTGTATTGGCAATTTGTAGAATGTGCACCGGGGATCTTCAAAAGAGTTGTAAACCGGTTGATACGTGGAGTGTCCTCTGTTAAGGAGATATGTCATTGATTGTACTCGTAATGAACTCTCTGAGGAAGATCATTTCTGAGGAGTATCTTTGTAATTGTAAGATATGTGAAATTGTAGTAGCAGAAGTCCTCAAATGGGGAAGTATCTGTAACGTCCTTTGACTTGATAATCTTGAAATAATCCACTGGGGATAGACAAATTGTCTTGAGGAAGTTGTTGTTTGTCGTTTTGAGAATAGATCTGCCCAAAACGAGTTGCTCAAATAAAGAGATCTTCTGTTTTTCGACTGTAAGTTGTTGAGGAGATCTTGTAATGTTGTTGAAGAAACGTTGTGTCTTCAAATGGTGATCCTCATAATGTCAAAGTGCAAAATAAATGCACTCTTGACCCATGCTCAAAAGCTGGAGATGTTCATAGCATGATCGCCAAAGACCGAAGTTCAATTCGGGAAATAACCGAAGAGAAACTGTCAGGCAAGACTCAACCATAGAGACACAAACTCCAATGGGGATGTACTGAAACAACTGTCTTCCACGAGGATCGAACTTCGTGGGGAAATAGAAATACCGAGTTTTTTTTGCTTAGGGCTGACAACTCTATTTGGAAGGAGTAAGACGCGCCCAAATACCCAAGGGTAAACGCAATCGAAGAGATAGAGTAAAACAAACAAAAGATGCACAAAATGCAAATGTTTATGCTATCTACTTATATGATATGTGTATGCTTATGCTGACAAGACAGACGCAAGCAATGACTGAATACAGGATAAATGTCCTGGAACAAACGTCCGACCATTCTTCAAAGATAGAAGTATCACTGGGGTAGATGGAGAACCAAATGTAGGATCCCAATACTGCTTCGAAACTTCAAAAATCTCTTGAGGAAAAGTGATTAATCCAATTGGGAATGTATCATCTTGATAAGTTTGACATGTTGTATGAAATTGTAGACGGAGGTACCCAAACCGAAGTTTCATAGGGGATAAAATAAATATCCTGGGTCTTCGTAGTTGCTGAATATGTTGGGGTTGAGCTTCCTGAGGATGAGATATACATCTTGCTCCAATCTTCAAATGCCCCAAGTCACATAGTTGAAAAGTAACATCTGGAGAGGATTTTACAGAAAACATGATGCCCAAATGCCCCACTGTTTTCAAACTCTCTAGAGATTCGTCGAATCTCGACGTGACTGCCCCTGATTGGCGGTAGGTGAATCCTTTGAATTTCTTCCGGTTGAACCCAAGACTTGCACGAATGGAATTTTCTTTGGGAAGAATGACTTGCCCCAAGTCAGCAAAGTCTTCAAATATCACCGTTAATGTCTGTATGTGGTCTTTCTAAGACGTCAAGCGTATTTAGCACATTTGAAATATCCATTTTGAAACGGTTAATGCGACACGCGTTTGTCTTGAAGTTTTGAAAAGGAGTATCGCAATGACTTGTGATCGAAACCACTAGTTAGGATACAAATTGATCATTATTTATAAAGCCGATTTAAATTTGAGCATAGCTCAAGGAGTCAGGAAACAATATCTCATCGAGTATGCTTTCGAATTAGACCTTACCTCAATTAGGACTTTGAGGGTTGTATATGGGTTTAATTTATGATTTGTAGGATGGAGGTAGAAAGGGTTAGTATATTTGTGCCCACCCAATTTTTGAAAGATGTTTGTCCTTTTTGATATTACCCTGCCCCAGGTTAAGAAAATGAGATTGGAAAGGGTTGGGGAGAAAGAGAACGGATCCTCAATCAAGGTTTAGAAGAAAGGGTTGACTATGTCGGCTTTTAAATAATGCCTTACATCATCAGTAGGGTTTTCATTCGAAGCATACAACAAGAGATCATGTGTTTTACTTCATCATCCTCCTTCCAATTCTCTGTCAGAGAGAGAGATCGGGTACAAGTCGGCATTATAAATAATTTTGAAAAACTATTTGAGTGAAAACGAATGGATTTCTTCAAGACAAACAATTATTGCATTACTTATTCAAAACAGAAAGTTCTTACATGCAAAATATGCTTTTAATCAAAGAAATAAACACACAAACAAACCAAAGAAATAGAAGGTTCTTCTGGAGAGTCCTTTCCAGGACCTTTATTATGCTTTCATGTAGACGGGAAAGACATGCAGAAATGTCTGGTGCGCAGCTTTCAGACACGGCGTTGACGACCTTGAATCATGCCTGGGGAGGATGAACCTTGTCGAGACATGGGGCTATCTCGCACGTAAGGGACGGAACCCTCAAAGAATAAGACTCCATATTTGACCAAATTTTGGACGTCCGCCTTCATACCGTAACAACTCTCAATGTCGTGCCCCGGAGCACCTTGATGATACAGGCAAAATTTGTTGGCATTGTACCAGTATGGAAACTTCTTAGGTACCTTAGGTGGGGCTTTAGTCTGGATATGCCCTCTTTGCATTAGAGCTGGAAACAAATCAGCGTACTTCACCGGGATGGGATCAAACTGGTGAATTGCTTCCCTTGGTGTATCTGGAGTCGTCCTTTGATACCTTTTCCGAAATTGTCGGTGTTGTGGTTGATCTGGAGAGGCCAACCTCTGCCTAGGATGTGGTTGTCGTTCACGCTGAGAGGGCATCGCATATTGGTGTTGAGGATGGGGTACCGGAGCTATGAATTCTCTGGAAGGTCCACAACCATCTCTATTGTTTGGGGCTGTACCCAAGTTGTGATGGTATTGCTTCACAAAAGCAAAAGTTAAGTCTTCCCAGGACTGAATGTGATTCCTTTGCAGATTCATATACCATGCGGATGGTGCTCTACCCAAACTTTCTTGGAAGCAGTGAATCAATAGTTGGTCGTTCCCAAGATAGGCGGTCATCTTCTGACAAAACATCATCAAATGATACCTTGGACAAATTGTACCTTTGTACACTTCGAAGGCGGGCATCTGGAATCCTGGGGGGATAACTAAGTTTGGAACTAGGTGCGGGTCATGAGCATGGAAATCAGGCGCACGGTTCCTCTTCATCATTTTCCATCGTTCTTCGAAGTCACGAAATTCATTCTTGAATGCTGTAAGCTCTGGATCGTCCATTTCCTTTTCTTGCACAGGCTGAAGTTGCATGGGAACAAAGTTGTCGGAGGGACGGCGAAGCGTCGGGTTAGACCTTACTCTGAAGCTAGT
>OZ012737.1:646010699-646178199 GCA_963859935.3 Lathyrus sativus | reverse complement strand
AGAAAGTATGTCATTTTGCCTAGATCAGTCATTTCAAATTCATTCATTAGAACCTTCTTGAATTTGGCTACCTCCTGTTCAGAACTTCCAGTCAGCAGTATATCATCAACATATAAACATACCAGAGTCATATTGCCTTCAGAAGTATGCTGAACATAGACACCGTACTCTATCTCACATTTCTGAAAGCCTTGCTTCTTGAAAAATGAATCAATCTTCTGATTCCAAGCTCGGGGCACTTGTTTCAATTCATATAGAGCTTTGTATAATCTGTACACCATCCCTTCCTGATTCTTTTTCACAAATCCAGGAGGTTGTGACACGTAAACTTCTTCTTCTAATGGACCGTTCAGAAATGCAGATTTTACATCTAAATGCATCAGAGGCCAATTCCTGTTAGCAGCTATTGCAATCACCATTCTGATTGTTTCATGTCTTGCTACAGGTGCAAACACTTCAGAGTAATCCAGCCCAGGTTTTTGTAGAAATCCTCTGGCTACCAACCTTGCTTTATGTTTCCCAATTGAGCCATCTGGCTTTAACTTCTGCTTGAAAACCCATCTGACGCTGATGGCTTTCTTGTCTTTTGGAAGTTCTGTCAGCTCCCAAGTCTTGTTTCTCTCTATAGCATCAAGTTCTTCTTTCATGGCCTTCAGCCAGAGCTTCTGCTTAAGAGCCTCCTATGTACTTATAGGTTCAGAGTCTACTAACATGGCACACTGAATAACTTCTCCTTCAGAGTCTACTTCAGTGTCTTGCAGCATGTCAAATTCTGCAAATCTTCTGGGAACGCTTCTGATTCTTTGTGGTCTCTGAACTTGTTCAGAGTCTTGAGCTTCAGAGTTTCCAGCTTCAGATGGTTGACTTCCTCTAGAGCTTTGACCATCTTCAATATCTGGCATATTTTCAGAGTCTTGGCCATCTTCAGAGTCTGAATTTCCACCAGAATCTGGATTACCATCAGAGTCTGGATCATCAGAATCTCCTTCATCTTCTGAGTCTTCTCCAGAGTCAGAATCACTATTAGAGTCAGAATCAACGTTAGTGTTTACTTCAACTTCAGAAATTCTTAACTCTGACCTTTCTTCAGAAGTTCTAACATCAAAATCAGATTGAGACTTATCCCAATTCCAAACTTCTGATTCCTTCACAATCACATCTCTGCTGAATTCAATTTTATTGGTTTCTGGACAATAGAGCTTGTATGCACCTGTACTGTGGTACCCTATCAGAATCATCACTTTGCTTCTATCATCCAGCTTCTGTCTTCTAGCTTCTGGAACATGTTTATAGCAAACAGAACCAAACACCTTCATATGACTAACACTTTGCTTGTCTCCAGTCCACTTCTGCATAGGAACTATTTCCTTCAACTTCTTCGTAGGACATCTGTTGAGTACATACGTTGCAGTGGCAACAACTTCTCCCCAGAGCTTCTGAGGAAGCTTCTTCTCCTTTAGCATGCTTCTCACCATATCAAGCAAAGTACGGTTTCTTCTTTCAGCAAGACCATTGTGTTGAGGGGTATAAGGAGCAGTAACCTCATGCTCAATTCCATTCTCCTCACAGAACTTCTGGAACTCTTTGGAGTTATACTCACCTCCATCGTCAGTTCTAAGAATCTTCAACTTCTGACCACTCTGATTCTCAGCCTTCATTCTGAATTTCTTGAATTCATCAAACACCTCGTGTTTGAACTTAATAAGGGATACCCATGTCATTCTTGTGAATTCATCAACAAATAACACAAAGTATTTATTCCCTCCAATTGATGCTACTGGAAATGGACCACACACATCAGAATGTACAACTCCCAATGCATGTTTTTCTCTTGGAGCAACTTCTGACGCAAATGGCAAACGTGGTTGTTTTCCTTCCATTCAAACTTTGCATGACTTTTCAGGCTTCTTAATTGCAGGAATTCCATGTACCAACTTCTTTGAATTCAGATGTTTTAGGCTTCTGAAATTCAAATGACCAAATCTTCTGTGCCACAGCTCACTCTCCTTCTTAACACATGTTGCACTAAGACATTCTGAGTCTGCAGTTCTGACATTCACCTTGAATGTTCTATTCCTTCCCTGTTCTGACTCCATAATCAACTTCTGATTGTAGTCATACAACTTCAGAAGAGTGTCCTTCATGGTAACTGAAAAACCTTTCTCAATTAATTGTCCCAAACTCATCAGATTGCTTCTGATGCCAGGTACATACCACACGTTCTGAATTAATGTTGTTTTCCCATTGTTCAGAGTCACTCTAACATTTCCCATACCTTCTGCATTAAGATATTTGTCATCAGCACATCTGATCTTTGTCCTCTTTTCAGAGTCAAAGTCAACCAGCCATTTCTTGTTTCCAGTAAGATGATTTGAACAGCCAGTGTCCATATACCACCAGTCTGTCAGATCCATATCATCAGATTCATAGGCCATCAATAGCACAGATTCGTCATCAGAACTTCTGGCTATATTTGCTTCTTCTGATTTCTTCTCCTTGTTTGACCAACAATCTCTAGCAAAGTGACCAAACTTCTTACAACAGTAACATTAGATCTTCTTCTTGTCATACTTCTCTTTTCCCTTCTGAGCATTCTTTTGCCTATCAGAGATTGAGCTTTCTGACTTCTGACCACCATCAGATCTTCTCTTGACTTCTGACTGCTTCTGATACCTCCTATCAGAAGTTGCTTTCAGAGTCTGCTGCTCTACTTCCCTTTCAGAAGTTCTCTCAGTCAAACGCAACTCTTGCGCTTCTAAACTGCTCTGCAGCTCTTCAATTCTCATGGTACTCAGATCTTTGGAATGTTCTATTGCTACCACAATGTAATCAAATTGAGAGGTAAGGGATCTCAATACCTTCTCCATGATCGTTTCTTCAGAAAGAGTTTCTCCACACGCCTTCATCTCATTAGTGATCAGAATCACTCTGGAGATGTATTCAGAAACTTTCTCATTATTCTTCATGTTGAGATTCTCATATTGCTTTCTCAAGGACTGAAGCTTCGCCTTCTTCACTGATGCGTCACCACCATAACATCTAACCAGTGTGTCCCACGCAGCCTTTGCTGTCGTTGAATCTGCAATCTTCTCAAACACATTTACATCAACACATTGATGAATAAAGAATAATGCTTTCTGATCCTTCTTCCTTACTTCCTTCTGCGGGTTTTTCTGTTCATCTGTTGCATCTGCTGCTACCGAAACATAACCATCAGTGACAAGATCTAAAACATCTTGAGCACCAAACAGTACACGCATTTGGATCATCCAACGATTCCAGTTTTTACCGTTAAATACTAGAAGCTTGGTGTTCATGTTGCCGTTTCCGTTCATCTTCACCTTGCACAATACACTCAGATTTCTCACACAGTGTTTCCCAACCCACATAATAAAATTCTGATCAGATTTTGTTCAAGATTCAATACGAATCTAAGAATCAAAATCAAACACACAAGACTTCACGTTCACTCGTGTTTCCCGTGTTTCCCAATGAATCCGAACCGGAGCTCTAGATACCAATTGTTGGTGCAAAGGTGAATAAATGATGAACAAAGGAAATATTCTATTAAGAATGACGACTACAAAAATATGATAAAGTTACAATGATTGTCACCCTATTTATAAGCTAAAACTAGGGTTACTAGAATAAGATAAAATACTAAAATACCCTCTAACAAACTTAGGGGATAAGAAAATAGTACAACTAAATAAATATGAATTACTATTAATATTCTAATAATAGTGAATATATTATGCTAATTCCCTTTCTTAGTCTATGATATGAGATTTTGTGGATTTTAAAATTTGAAAAATTGAACTTTCTAATCTAAGTGACACTTTGAAAAAGATGGAGCATCAAAGTTGAAGATCTCCTTCGAGGACAACTTGTGAAAAGCCAAAAGCGGTGTCATTTGTATTAGACTTTTGTCTTCATTGATTTTCTGCTACTTATTTAATCTTATTCCCCATTTGATTTGTATTATAGTTAGTTGAAGAGTGTTTATTAGATCCTCAAGAACACCAGCTATGTGTTATATCTATATTTCTGTTAAGTTTTAGTGTTGATACTACTTTTTAGGTAAGGGCACTTGAAAGTTGTTTCATGAGATGTGAACTTGGTTTAGGAAAATTTTAAATTCAATTATTTTGTCTTATCATTTGGTTGTGTATATGTCTTAACTTTATGTATTTTGTCTTATCTTTGTGCAAAATCACAATTTGATGTATGGTTAGTATTAGGGGTAGCAAAACGAGTTTGGTCTGTTGGTCATGCCCGTTTTACCCGCACTTTAGTGAGGGATGGGCCAAGGGTTTAGGCCCTCATTGCCTAATGTGTTTGTTTCGCCCTGTCCCATTTTCTTTGCGGGTTTTTGTGGGCATGAACATTTACATAAATTTTTGTGTTTTTATACTTAAAATTTGTAGTGCCTGCGAGCTTTCTCTGTCCTGCCCTCACGTTTTTGCAGGGCACACCTAGGTTTTAGGCCTGCAACTCCCACTATGTCTGCCTTGACCCGTCCGTTTTTTTGCGAGCTTTTGTGGGACGGGCCTAAACGGAGCAGGCATGCCTGTTTGTCGCCCTTAGTCAGGTATATAGTCTTTGATCTGTCTATATCATTTCATTAATCATTAATCATGACAAACAATGTTTTCTATATTTTTTATTTATGATTCTTGGTTTTGCTGTGTTGTAAACTCACTGTTATGTACTGTAGACTTACTATAATGCAATGTTTAATTTAATTGCATTCATTCCTTTATGTAAAATTATAATTTTTAATAATTCAAATTACATTATCTTTCACGAGATTATAAAGATCTAATATTTTGTTAAATTTATAAAATTTAATAAAACAAAATTATTATCATTGTTTCTATATTTCTCACTATGAAAGCTATTATGTTAAGTCAATATGTTATAAATTATAAATACCAGCCTTCTTTACTCATTGCAAGTTTGTTAAAGTTAAAAAGATGTTTGAAATGATTAAAAGGAATCTAGAGATTGATGCTTACGAAACTATTAATGGGAGAAAGCTTGATGAAGTTCGTGAGATATATAACTCCAGAAGTTTGCTTTAGTTACCTTACAAGACCAAATAAACTGATATTCAATGGACTTTCTCTTTCATTACTCAGCAGAACTACTGCAGCTAAAGTAGGGCAATGTCCTTCTTTTGAAATTTTCTTTTGTTACTGTTTTATTGCATTCATGTTTTAAATTGGAAACAATTAAGCTTTCTATCATAAAGTTGGTGCAGCAAGCATTGAGTTGGTCCTTACTTTTGTAATGAAAGAGTTTAATTTCCTTTGTAATAAAGGAGTTTAATTTCCTCTTGGTTTATTGTAATTCATTAATAACTTTACCTAATTGTTTTAAACTGTATACATTCAATGAGTTTATTTTGTGTTTAAGATTATATTTTATTAGCTTGTGAGAATATTATGTGTTTCTCAAATGTGTTTCTCTAAATTTAGATTATGGAATGTTTTTCTAATGTCAAACAATACACTTTTAGATTATGGAATATTTTTACTGTTTATATATATTACTGTTGATACAATGATTTTTATAAACAGTAAAAATTGTATTATTTGTTACAAATATTTCTATAAACAAAAAAATTATTATTGATATAATTATTTTTATAAATAGAAAAAATTTATTGTTGATATAATTATTTTTATAATTTTTTTTATTATTGATACAATTATTTTTATAAACAGAAATAAGTGTATTGTTTGTAACAAATATTTTTATAAACTGAAAAAATATTATTGTTGATACAAATATTTATATATATAAAAATAAGTATATTGTTGATACAAATGTTTTTATAAACGAAAAAAAAATTAATATTGATACATATATTTTTATAAACGAAAAAGTTTTTATATTTGCTTAAACTTAATGTGAATTCCCTAGTATAGGTTAAATTTAGGATGACTATTACTCATTCATGATACAATATGATAGAGTAACATTGATTGATATGCTTGAAAGTTTGAATTGGTTGTTCGAGTGCACAAAAGAGAAACAAAGAACAAGGGGTGGAAGGCTAAGATCTTAAAAATGACCATTACGAAAATGATCTATGAGCTTTGGAGAAGTAGAAATCAAAAATTGTTCTCACAAGAAGGACATGAAGCCTGTTTTGATTGAGAGTACTATTCATAATATAATTGTTAGATGTAGCTTGCATAGAGATTTAAATGGCCATGTAAATGTAAATGTTTTTTTGTCTTGATTAGAGCTCTTGTTTGACTTGGATCCTTTGGATCGGTGTGTATTATCTATTTGGAAATGAAATTTAATGCTATTATTCTATAAAAAAAATCATTTTTGTAAGTTTTTTTTAAAAGTTGCAATTTTGACTATATTTTGATCTTCTATTATGTATATTTATGTTATAAAATATCAAAATTAGTCTTTTAATTTAGAAAAAAATGAATATACAAAATTTATAATATTTTAAAAAATAGTTTTATAAAATCTATTCTTTTAAAATCTAAAACAATTTTTTTTATAAGAAGCAAATAATTATATTTATTCAATAACAAACAATAAAGCAAAATGCAGAAGATTATCAAAAATCCAGAACAAAATTTTCAAAAATATAGCACAACAATAACAAATTTGATTTAACAAGATATTATAAAAAACAAACCAAAAAACATTATTAATTTCTTCAATAACACAAAAAATATTAAAACAAAAAAAAACTCATATATTAATGATCCATGAAAATTAGGACAAACACTCATAGAAGACGAAATCAAGCAACTAACACTAATGGCATTAAAAACACACTTGCAAAATAATGGACGCAGTTTGAAAGACTTTTAAGACATTGTCATATCCAAAGGACTTTGTGCTTACTTACCTAGGCAACAAATTGATATATGATGAGAGACAATATGATTAAGATGAACAAAATGATATTTTTTAAGGATTATCTGCCTCCCTGACAGGTACATTACTAATTTATATATTCATTATAGTATGCATGGTTGGTTGCTATTACTAAATATATTTCATATATATCTTTATTTAGATAAGCAAAGAGATATCTTCAATAAAATTATGGAAGCCGTTTAAAATCAACAAGGTGGTGTCTTTTTTCTGCATGGCTATGGTGGAACTGATAAAACATTTACATGGAACACTCTCTCTGTCGCACTTCGTTCACAAATACAAATTGTTTTAAACGTTGCCTCGAGTGGCATTGCGAGTTTGCTGTTACCAGGTAGAAGGAAAACTCATTTAAAATTAAAGATTCTCGTTCCTACACTTGAAACATCTATTTGCAATATAGATAAAAAAAAGATGAACTTGTTGACTTGCTTAAAGTAATCAATCTCATTATATGGGATGAGCGCCAATGGCAAACAAGTTTTGTTTTGAGGCGCTTGATAAAAGTATGAAATATATTATGAGTGATGACAAGATTCTTTGTCAAAAGATTTTTGCAAGTAAAGTGGTTGTCTTTGGTGGAGATTTTAGATAAATACTTCACGTTATACCTAGAGGTTCTATATCAGATATTGTACATGCAACAATTATGCTTCATATATATGGGATCATCACAAGGTCCTTAAGCTTACAAAGAACGTGAAATTACAAAGTGGGTCATCATCTTCCACCACTGAAGATATCAAAAATTTCTCAGAATGGATACTACAAATTGGTGATTGAACTATCTCAGAGTCAAATGATGGTTATATTGACATTACCATTTCAGATGAGTTTCTAATATCTAATTTTATAAATCTTATTGATTCGATTGTTACAAGTACATATCCAGATCTAATTAATAACTACAAGGATTCAAACTATCTTCAAAGTAGAGCAATTTTGGCTTCTAATATAGAAGTGGTTGATGATATCAATGATTATATCACAAAGTTGATTCCAGGTACTTAGTTTCACTATTACTATATCAAGTCAAGCATTTCTATATGATTAAAGCTATTATAGTTACATACTAATTATTGATTTTTGGCATTGAAGGAGAAGAAAAGGAATATCTAGGTAGTGATTCAATTGACAGATCTGAATCTACTGACTTTGATGCAATTAAACACTTGACTCCGGAATTCTTGATTTCTCTTAAGACATCAAGGTTGCCAAATAATTCCATCAAGTTGAAAATTAATACAACTATTATGTTGTTGCGTAACTTGAATCAATCTGAAGGATTATGCAATGGTATATGACTCACTGTCACCAAGCTTGCAAATCATATCATCGAGGCAAAAATAATTTTTGAAGCAAACATTGGGAATATCATTTATATTCCGCGGATGTCCACGTCTCTTTCACAATCACTTTGGTCATTCAAATAGGTAAAGAGACAGTTTCCCATTATTGTCTTATTTGCCATGACTATTAACAAATCTCAAGGTTAGTCATTAGACTTTGTTGGACTATATTTGTCAAAAGAGGTTTTTAGCCATGACCAGCTATATGTTACAATTTCAAGAGTGAAAAGCAAAAAAGGTCTCAAAATATTGATTCATGACAAGGATAAACATTGTTCAAAAATTACAACTAATGTGGTTTTCAAAGAAGTTTTTCACAATATTCCATAGGTAACAATTTATATATGCACTATGCCAAAAAAGACCTTTAGCAGCGCTTTTTTTGGCCTTTAGCAGCGCTTTAAAATTATATATATATCATAGAAAACTAATTTTGTATTCAGAAATTATTGATTGGGAGTTTGTTTCTTTTTTTTGTAATTAATATATATTCAAAAAAATTTATATATGAAATAAAACATGAACTTGTTAAAAGTATATGATAGATTGCAACTCTAAATAGAATCTATTATGATAAATAGTATTTTACTCAATATATGTCAACTTTATACATAATAAGAATAAGTTTATTAAAAATTATAATAAGCTGTAACCAAAAAAAAAAACTAATCAATATTGTTATTTTTTATATAATAATTTTCTTTTTACCTATAATATTCTTAATTATTTATTTATATATAATAAAAATAAGTTTATTAAGAATTATAAAAGTTGTAACCAAAAAAAAACTAATTAACTATTTATTATATTATTTTACTTTTTCTCTTTCTTTAATAATTATTTAGGAGTCTTTTTCTCTTTCTTTAATAATTATTTAGGAATAAATTTGACAAAAGTGTATTTAATACTAATTTAAATTTTGCAAATGATAATTAAAAAAAAATAAAAAAAATTATTCAAGAAAAGTGACACTTAAAAAGAGTATTTGTCAAAATCAATATCTAAAACATTTGTATTTTTTTCTCAAAATTCCTTTTGCGACCTTGTGAAACTTTTTGAGACGGTAAATTAGTAAGCTGGTTTGGTATCTAAAATAAAATTCCATAACTATCAAAACTACATATTTTAAAACAACTTTATTAAGATGACACCAATTCCAGAACCAACTGAAGATGATTCTAACGAACTCAAGAAGAAGCGCATGCTGCGAAGGGAGGACGAATTACTATGCCGTGGGCATATTCTGAACACGCTGTCTGACCGCCTATACGACCTATACACAGACAATCCGTCCGCTAGAGACATATGGAATTCACTGGAGTTTAAATTCAAAGCCGAAGAAGAAGGTACGAAAAAGTTCTTAATTTCTAAATACTTTGATTTTAAATTTATAGATTCCAAGCCCATACTTCCTCAAGTGCACGAATTGCAAGTCCTGGTGAACAAAATCAAAGCGGTGAAAATAGACATTCCTGAAACCTTTCAAGTTGGTGCAATCATTGCGAAGTTACCAAGTTCGTGGAAAGGCTATAAAAAGAAACTGTTGCACAGTTCTGATGACTTTTCCTTGGAGAAAATCCAGAAGCATCTTCGAATCGAGGAGGAATCGAAGGAGAGGGAAAAATCAGAATCTGCGGGTCTTTCCAAAGCCAATGCTGTGACCAGAAAGGAAAAGAAAAAACATGATGTCAAGAAAAGTCACATCGCACCAAAAAGGAACATACCAAGTTCAAGAACTTCGGTGGTCCGAAGGGTCCGAAAAATGGATGCTTTGTATGTGGAAAACCTGGACATTATGCTCGAGATTGCAGGCATAATAAATCAAAAAAGGAGATCAATGCAGTGAATGCTAATGATGATATAATTGCTACTGTGAGCGAAATTATGGCAATCAAAGGCAAAGTCCAAGGCTGGTGGTATGATACATGTGCCACTGTTCATGTCTCATATGACAGGGATGCATTCAAAACATATTCTGAGGCAAATGATGGACAAGAAGTACAAATGGGAAATGAAGTGCGATCCAAAGTTGTTGGAACCGGAACGGTCGAACTCAACTTCACTTCTGGAAAGAAAGTTACTCTTGTTAATGTGCTTCATGTCCTAGACATGAATAGGAATCTTGTTAGTGGGGATTTATTGGGAAAACCGGGTATTAAATCTGTGTATGAATCGGGCAAACTTATTTTGACCCGTAATGGTGTGTTTGTTGGAAAAGGATATTCCGCTGAAGGAATGATCAAACTATGTATTACTGATAACATGATTAATGAAATTTCTAATTCTGCTTACATGCTTGATTCAGTTACTTTATGGCACAATAGATTAGCACATATTGGTATTAGTTCAATGAAGAGACTAATTAAACTTGGCTTGATATCATGTAATATCAAAGATTTCAATAAATGTGAATTATGTGTTAAATCAAAAATGATTAAGAAACCTTTCAAAAGTGTTGAAAGAAATACAAATCTGCTTGATCTTGTGCATTCATATTTGTGCGAATTTAATGGCATGTTGACCCGTGGGGGAAATAGATATTTCATTACATTTATTGATGATTGTTCTAGATACACTTATGTATATCTCTTAAAGCATAAAGATGAGGCTTTTAATGCCTTTAAGAGTTACAAAGCAGAAGTGGAAAATCAATTAAGTAGAAGTATAAAAGTCCTTAGGAGTGATAGGGGCAGTGAATACTTTTCTACTGAATTTGATGCATTTTATGAAGAACATGGTATAATACATGAATGTTCGGCACCTAGAACACCACAACAAAATGGCATAGCAGAAAGAAAGAATCGAACATATCAAGAAATGATGAATGCCATGTTATTGCATTCCGAACTACCTTTCAATTTGTGGGGCGAAGCTTTATTATCCGCTTGTCACATAATAAATAGAATTCCCTTAAAGAAAAGTGGAATTTCTCCATATGAGGTATGGAAGGGCATGACACCAAATATTGGCTATTTTAAGGTTTGGGGGTGTGTGGCATATTACAAAAACATGGATCCTAAGAGAACCAAGTTGGGTCCTCGAGGGATAAGATGTGCATTTGTAGGATATGCACAAAATAGCAAAGCATATAGACTGTTAAATTTAGAGTCTAATATTATTGTTGAATCCCGGGATGTAGAATTCTTTGAAAACCTTATAACTAAGGATAAAGAATCAGAGTCGGCCATAAATAAAGAATCTTGTGAAAAAGACTCTTCTCGGATTGTAGAAATACAACCTGAAGACACATCTCGAATAAATGAACCACGGCCTGAACCTAGGATAAGCAAAAGAGTCCGGAAAATAAAGAACCTAGGACCAGACGAAATTGATTCTCAATCCATTTCATTTTATCTGGTTGAAGGAAATAATACAAATTTTATTAAAAGCATTCCGGTAATTCTTCAAGTAGGGGAAGATCCTAAAACTTATAAGGAAGCAATAGCTTCAAGAGACTCCTCTTTTTGGGAAGATGCTATCCGAGATGAAATGGATTCAATTATGTCCAACCACACTTGGGAACTTGTTGATTTACCAAAGGGATCAAGACCCATTGGATGCAAGTGGATGTTTAAAAAGAAATATCATAGTAATGGTACATTAAACACTTATAAAGCAAGATTAGTGGCAAAAGGATTTAGACAAAAGGAAGGTATAGATTATTTTGACACTTATGCACCTGTAGCGAGAACAACCACTATAAGGTTGTTATTTGCTTTAGCATCTTTAAATGATCTGATTGTTCATCAAATGGATGTTAAAACAGCATTCCTAAACGGAGACCTCGATGAGGAAATCTACATGGAACAACCAGAAGGACACGTCCTTCCTGGAAATGAACAGAAGGTGTGCAAACTTGTCAAATCTCTATATGGCTTAAAACAAGCACCAAAACAATGGCATCAAAAGTTTGACTCTACGATAATGTCAAATGGATTTATTCCTAATTCTTGTGACAAGTGTTTATATACAAAAGTGTATAATAACACTGTAATATTTTTGTGTCTTTATGTTGATGACATGCTAATAATTAGCAATAGACTTAATGGATTTTTAGAAACAAAAAGGTTTCTAACTTCCACTTTCAAGATGAAAGATCTTGGGCTTGTTGACACAATTTTAGGAATAAAAGTTAAGCAAAATAGTGGGGGTTATGAACTTAATCAAACACATTATATTGAGAAAATGCTTGATAAGTTCAAACACCTGAAATTCAAGGAAGTAACTACTCCATTTGATCATGTAATCAAACTTGAAAAGAATGATGGAAGAGCAGTGGCTCAATTAGAATATGCAAGTGCGATCGGATGTCTTATGTACTTAATGCAATGTACTAGACCCGATATATCATTTGCAGTTAGTAAAATGAGTAGATTTACTAGTAATCCAAGTAATGAACATTGGAAGGCAATCACGAGGATATTTGGTTATTTGTTGAAAACCAAAGATCTTGGCCTTCATTATGGTAGGTTTCCTGCTATATTAGAAGGATATACCGATGCCAGTTGGATCTCTGACGTGGGAAATCACAAATCTACAACTGGGTGGATATTTACACTAGCTGGAGGAGCAATTTCTTGGAAGAGCAAGAAACAAACATGCATTACTCTTTCGACCATGGAATCAGAATTCGTGGCTCTCGCTTCCGCTAGTCAAGAGGCAGAGTGGTTGAGGGATCTTCTTTTGGAAGTTCCATTGGCTAAAGACAATGTTTCAAAGGTAATGATACACTGCGATAGTCAGGCCACTTTGGCAAGAGCATTTAGCGAAGTGTATAATGGAAAGTCCAGGCATATAGGACTTAGACATTCGTTCGTAAGAAAACTGATTAAGGATGGAATCATTTCACTTACGTATATACGAACAAGCTATAATTTGGCTGATCCGTTTACTAAGCCACTGGCCAGAGACTTAGTAAGAACAACCTCGAGAGGTATGGGGTTGAAACTCCTTGAGTAAGAGTTCCGACAATGGCGGCAACCCAATCTTAAGTTAACAGAACATTAACGTTAAGATTTTCAATGGGTAACAACAAGTCGTTGATTTGGATAATTGTCTAACATTTCATAATTATGTTGACATTAGAAATGAGGGTTGAGTTTTATCTTAAACTCTTAATGAAGTTCAATACCGAGGGTACGTATCTATTGGAAACAGATACTATATGAACTTCACCTATGTGAATTATGAGATGGTGCCGTCTCAAAGTGAGAGTTGGAGTTTCTCTCATGAAAAAATTCATGAAACAGGATAGCACATGGCCATAAATAAGTGCTAAGCGAGTTATGCAGCGGAAGAATCTTTAAGGAGTGTGTGTAAGGTAACACCGGTCTATTCATATCGATTCATGGTTTAAAAGCATTGCTACCTAATATTCCGATTAAACCTTGTGTTATTCTTACTAAGGTTAAGTTTAAAATCGAAAGATACTTAACTGTATTAATACTTCTTATGTCCCATTTCTGGAATTATTATTTTGTCATTATTAGAACAAGTGGGGGATTGTTGGAAATAATAATTTATTTCCATTAAAGTTGTTCCAAAATGACAAAGTGGGTGTTATAATAAATGCTTAGTCCCACATTGGAAGAGGAGTAAAATTAAATAGCATTTATAAGGCACTTGGAACAATGTAATTTCCAAAAGAGCCAAAAAGGATAAAGTGCCACATAGTCATATGTGGTGGTGCCAAAACTTATGTCACTTGTCTCATACAAAACACCCCTCGCCGGTGTCGCCCGGATCCGGATCCGGGGGCATGGGCGTGGGCGTTGAAATACTTTAAAGTGATTTCGTTCACGATTCAGTCTGGATCCATTCGACATAGAAGGGCTATCTAACATTTCTTATGGGAAGTTATCCACCTGATTCCTAAGGTGGCGTGGGCGTGGGCGTTGAAATACTTTAAAGTGATTTCGTTCACGATTCAGTCTGGATCCATTCGACATAGAAGGGCTATCTATTTCTTTATCAGCAATTAAATCACTATTCGCGATCCAGGATTCTATTTTATCAGAAATGCAATCACTATTCATGTTTTTTCTTTTTTTTATCAATGAATAGATTTCTTTACTTGTATGACTTAAATGTCTCGTATTTTTCAGTTCACGATTCAGTCTGGATCCATTCGACATAGAAGGGCTATCTATTTCTTTATCAGCAATTAAATCACTATTCGCGATCCAGGATTCTATTTTATCAGAAATGCAATCACTATTCATGTTTTTTCTTTTTTTTATCAATGAATAGATTTCTTTACTTGTATGACTTAAATGTCTCGTATTTTTCAAAAACGCGATTCGATTGATGGGATTTGGTAGAATCCTTATGAACTTTTTATTTGTTGCGACGTGGTAATCCTGTCACAAACCTACTGAGATATTTTTTATTTATAGTTTTGCGACGTGATTTTGCATGTGGGAAACTTGTGACATGTTACACACATGGGAAATAAAGGGACTTTTTTGAATTTTTAGTTTACACGCCACAATTGAATTTTTTAAAATTTCAAACTTCCCTCCCTCTTAAAATTCTAATTTTTGGTTGAAGATTTTAGGTCTGAATAATTTATTATTTAAATGGTTTAGTGACGTGGGAATCACTTGTCAACATGTTTTTTTCTCACGTAATTAGCACGTCACTAAATCACTTGGCAAAATGGATTTTTCTTGAGTTATAGTGAATATATTATGCTAATTCCCTTTCTTAGTCTATGATATGAGATTTTGTGTATTTTAAAATTTGAGAAATTGAACTTTCTAATCTAAGTGACACTTTGAAAAAGATGGAGCATCAAAGTTGAAGATCTCCTTCGAGGACAACTTGTGAAAAGCCAAAAGCGGTGTCATTTGTATTAGACTTTTGTCTTCATTGATTTTCCGCTACTTATTTAATCTTATTCCCCATTTGATTTGTATTATAGTTAGTTGAAGAGTGTTTATTAGATCCTCAAGAACACCAGCTATGTGTTATATCTATCTATATTTCTTTAAGTTTTAGTGTTGATACTACTTTTTAGGTAAGGGCACTTGAAAGTTGTTTCATGAGATGTGAACTTGGTTTAGGAAAATTTAAATTCAATTATTTTGTCTTATCATTTGGTTGTGTATATGTCTTAACTTTATGTATTTTGTCTTATCTTTGTGCAAAATCACAATTTGATGTATGGTTAGTATTAGGGGTAGCAAAACGAGTTTGGTCTGTTGGTCATGCCCGTTTTACCCGCACTTTAGTGAGGGATGGGCCAAGGGTTTAGGCCCTCATTGCCTAATGTGTTTGTTTCGCCCTGTCCCATTTTCTTTGCGGGTTTTTGTGGGCATGAACATTTACATAAATTTTTGTGTTTTTATACTTAAAATTTGTAGTGCCTGCGAGCTTTCTCTGTCCTGCCCTCACGTTTTTGCAGGGCACACCTAGGTTTTAGGCCTGCAACTCCCACTATGTCTGCCTTGACCCGTCCGTTTTTTTGCGAGCTTTTGTGGGACGGGCCTAAACGGAGCAGGCATGCCTGTTTGTCGCCCTTAGTCAGGTATATAGTCTTTGATCTGTCTATATCATTTCATTAATCATTAATCATGACAAACAATGTTTTCTATATTTTTTATTTATGATTCTTGGTTTTGCTGTGTTGTAAACTCACTGTTATGTACTGTAGACTTACTATAATGCAATGTTTAATTTAATTGCATTCATTCCTTTATGTAAAATTATAATTTTTAATAATTCAAATTACATTATCTTTCACGAGATTATAAAGATCTAATATTTTGTTAAATTTATAAAATTTAATAAAACAAAATTATTATCATTGTTTCTATATTTCTCACTATGAAAGCTATTATGTTAAGTCAATATGTTATAAATTATAAATACCAGCCTTCTTTACTCATTGCAAGTTTGTTAAAGTTAAAAAGATGTTTGAAATGATTAAAAGGAATCTAGAGATTGATGCTTACGAAACTATTAATGGGAGAAAGCTTGATGAAGTTCGTGAGATATATAACTCCAGAAGTTTGCTTTAGTTACCTTACAAGACCAAATAAACTGATATTCAATGGACTTTCTCTTTCATTACTCAGCAGAACTACTGCAGCTAAAGTAGGGCAATGTCCTTCTTTTGAAATTTTCTTTTGTTACTGTTTTATTGCATTCATGTTTTAAATTAGAAACAATTAAGTTTTCTATCATAAAGTTGGTGCAGCAAGCATTGAGTTGGTCCTTACTTTTGTAATGAAAGAGTTTAATTTCCTTTGTAATAAAGGAGTTTAATTTCCTCTTGGTTTATTGTAATTCATTAATAACTTTACCTAATTGTTTTAAACTGTTTACATTCAATGAGTTTATTTTCTGTTTAAGATTATATTTTATTAGCTTGTGAGAATATTATGTGTTTCTCAAATGTGTTTCTCTAAATTTAGATTATGGAATGTTTTTCTAATGTCAAACAATACACTTTTAGATTATGGAATATTTTTACTGTTTATATATATTACTGTTGATACAATGATTTTTATAAACAGTAAAAATTGTATTATTTGTTACAAATATTTTTATAAACAAAAAAATTATTATCGATATAATTATTTTTATAAATAGAAAAAATTTATTGTTGATACAATTATTTTTATAATTTTTTTTATTATTGATTCAATTATTTTTATAAACAGAAATAAGTGTATTGTTTGTAACAAATATTTTTATAAACTGAAAAAATATTATTGTTGATACAAATATTTATATATATATATATATAAATAAGTATATTGTTGATACAAATGTTTTTATAAACGAAAAAAAAGATTAATATTGATACATATATTTTTATAAACGAAAAAGTTTGTATATTTGCTTAAACTTAATGTGAATTCCCTAGTGTAGGTTAAATTTAGGATGACTATTACTCATTCATGATACAATATGATAGAGTAACATTGATATGCTTGAAAGTTTGAATTGGTTGTTCGAGTGCACAAAAGAGAAACAAAGAAGAAGGGGTGAATGGCTAAGATCTTAAAAATGACCATTACGAAAATGATCTATGAGCTTTGGAGAAATAGAAATAAAAAATTGTTCTCACAAGAAGGACATGAAGCCTGTTTTGATTGAGAGTACTATTCATAATATAATTGTTAGATGTAGCTTGCATAGAGATTTAAATGGCCATGTAAATGTAAATGTTTTTTTGTCTTGATTAGAGCTCTTGTTTGACTTGGATCCTTTGGATAGGTGTGTATTATCTATTTGAAAATGAAATTTAATGCTATTATTCTATAAAAAAAAAATATTTTTGTAATACAGATTTTTTAAAAAGTTACAATTTTGACTATATTTTGATCTTCTATTATATATATTTATGTTATAAATATCGAAATTAGTCTTTTAATTTAGAAAAAAATAAATATACAAAATTTATAATATTTTAAAAAATAATTTTATAAAATCTATTCTTTTAAAATCTAAAACATTTTTTTTTATAAGAAGCAAACAATTATATTTATTCAATAACAAACAATAAAGCAAAATGGAGAAGATTATCAAAAATCCATAACAAATTTTCCAAAAATATAGCACAACAATAATAAATTTGATTTAACAAGATATCATAAAAAACAAACCAAAAAAACATTATTAATTTCTTCAATAACACAAAAAGATATTTAAAAAAAAACGCGTATATTAATGATCCATAAAAATTAGGACAAACACTCGTAGAAGACGATATCAAGCAAGTAACACTAATGGCATTAAAAACACACTTGCAAAATAATGGACGCAGTTTGAAAGACTTCAAGACAATGATGCCATATCCAAAGGACTTTGTGCTTACTTACCTAGGCAACAAATTGATATATGAAGAGAGACAATATGATCAAGATGAACAAAATGATATTTTTCAAGGATTATTTGTCTCCATGATAGGTACATTACTAATTTATATATTCATTATAGTATGCATGGTTGGTTGCTATTACTAAATATATATATCTTTATTTAGATGAGCAAAGAGATATCTTCAATAAAATTATGGAAGCCGTTTAAAACCAACAAGGTGGTGTGTTTTTTCTGCATGACTATGGTGGAATTGGTAAAACATTTATATGGAACACTCTCTCTGTCGCACTTCGTTCACAAATACAAATTGTTTTAAACGTTGCCTCGAGTGGCATTGCGAGTTTGCTGTTACCAGGTAGAAGGAAAACTCATTTAAAATTAAAGATTCTCGTTCCTACACTTGAAACATCTATTTGCAATATAGATAAAAAAGATGAACTTGCTGACTTGCTTAAAGTAACCAATCTCATTATATGAGATGAGCGCCAATGGCAAACAAGTTTTGTTTTGAGGCGCTTGATAAAAATATGAAATATATTATGAGTGATGACAAGATTCTTTGTCAAAAGATTTTTGCAAGTAAAGTGGTTGTCTTTGGTGGAGATTTTAGATAAATACTTCATGTTATACCTAGAGGTTCTATATCAGATATTGTACATGCAACAATTATGCTTCATATATATGGGATCATCACAAGGTCCTTAAGCTTACAAAGAACGTGAAATTACAAAGTGGGTCATCATCTTCCACCACTGAAGATATCAAAAATTTCTCAGAATGGATACTACAAATTGGTGATTGAACTATCTCAGAGTCAAATGATAGTTATATTGACATTACCATTTCAGATGAGTTTCTAATCTCTAATTTTATAAATCCTATTGAATCGATTGTTACAAGTACATATCCAGATCTAATTAATAACTACAAGGATTCAAACTATCTTCAAAGTAGAGCAATTTTGGCTTCTAATATAGAAGTGGTTGATGATATCAATGATTATATCACAAAGCTGATTCCAGGTACTTAGTTTCACTATTACTATATCAAGTCAAGCATTTCTATATGATTAAAGCTATTATAGTTACATACTAATTATTGATTTTTGGCATTGAAGGAGAAGGAAAGGAATATCTAGGTAGTGATTCAATTGACAGATCTGAATCTACTGACTTTGATGCAATTGAACACTTGACTCCGAAATTCTTGATTTCTCTTAAGACATCAAGGTTGCCAAATAATTCCATCAAGTTGAAAATTAATACAACTATTATGTTGTTGTGTAACTTGAATCAATCTGAAGGATTATGCAATGGTATATGAGTCACTGTCACCAAACTTGCAAATCATATCATCGAGGCAAAAATAATTTTTGAAGCAAACATTGGGAATATCATTTATATTCCGCGGATGTCCACGTCTCTTTCACAATCACTTTGGTCATTCAAATAGGTAAAGAGACAGTTTCCCATTATTGTCTTATTTGCCATGACTATTAACAAATCTCAAGGTTAGTCATTAGACTTTGTTGGACTATATTTGTCAAAAGAGGTTTTTAGCCATGACCAGCTATATGTTACAGTTTCAAGAGTGAAAAGCAAAAAAGGTCTCAAAATATTGATTCATGACAAGGATAAACATTGTTCAAAAATTACAACTAATGTGGTTTTCAAAGAAGTTTTCACAATATTCCATAGGTAACAATTTATATATGTTTCCACTATATCTATTATTTCATGTTTATCATACTAAATATCTTTTCTGTGTGTTTTCATTGATGTAATACTATCATGTTATGTTGACATATTGGCTGAACATTTTTGAATAATTCAGGTATACACCAACTATAGAATCATGATGATAAAGGTTCAAATTTATGTTGTGAAAGGACTTTGATTACAAGGCATTTATTCATAAGGTTTGACTTGGCTTGTAATTAGTATGTTCAATGCACTTCTTGGATTTCTATTTATCTGGCAGTGATTTTAATTATGTACTTAATTATGCTGGGTTGTGTATTAAATTTTAGAGTTGATCAAACTCTAAAGTCTGGATTGTTTTTCTAATGTTATCTACAGTAGCAACTAAGTTGTTTGTTCCAAATGTTATTAAATTCATATTAAATTTATGCAGGTGAGTGTTGGATGTAATTACTTCCCATTTGATTATTTGTTCAGTCATCATTCCAATATGGTGCTTGCTGGTCTTAGATCAGGTGGATAAATTTGGTGCATATTATGACTCTGCAGTTTGTTTAATTCAGTATATAAATTTAACCTGTTGTATTTGTTAGTAGAAGATTTCTAGCTTTGAGTTAGAGCGGTAATATGTTTGGAGTTGCTCTGATTTTATCAGTAGAGCCAATTTGGTTATGGCTTTTTCGTGCAGTAGCTCTTATAGGATGGTGAGTTATTGTATGCTGGCGAGTTGTTTTGCTTAACAGTGGAATTCTGCCTGTTGGGTCATCCATAAGATTAAGATATTTGGTTTTTGTAAAACCTATATTGTTTCTTTCATTCTATTTGGTTTCATTGATTTTGGTTATGGCTTTACCAAATTCTACTAGAAAATATTGTAGTATTATTCAAATTTGGTTATTGTTTGAAATGGAGAGAAAGAGGGTTGAAGAGGAGAAGAAGAGAGTTGAGATGTGATGCCAATTATTGCTAAAGTTAAAAGTTTAAAATGTAAAGGGAAGAAACATGTGTATGATTAATGATTATCGACTATAACGACATATGAATGTGTTATTTGATATTGTATGATTATCCACAAATAAATACATGTTTAAAAATGGTCAATTATTTGACAATTTTAATATACTTTTCATTTAATATGAGATTACAAAATTAATATTATTAATTAATATAAATGCAGATAAATAAGTGATAAATTTCAGTTAAAATTAACGCACGGGTCTTTTACTAGTCGATTAAAAAATAGAATGATGATTTATCTTTCATTTTTCCTTATATATCTTCCAATTGAATTGTCATCCTATCATTTTTTTACACAAATGATTGCTTCATTTTGAAATTTACATATTTAAAAATAAACATAAATATTGGTCTCCAAAACAATAAATCAACACATAATATTTGTCTTCAAAATATAAATATAAATGTGCTGTTTTTTTATACAAATATTGTACATAGTCTAAAATTGACGTGACTTTTGAAAATAAAAAATAAACATATATATATATATATATATATATATATATATATATATATATATATATATATATATATATATATATATATATATATATATATATATATATATATATATATATATATATATATATTCATATTCATATAGGAATCTAATTGATCAATGAATGATTATTATGGATCGCAATGGTAGATTCGAACTTTCAATATGGTGGATAAATGTTTGACCTGCAAGGTTAGCAATCAAACGCCTAAGTCGGTATGAGAGTGAACGATAATCTGAATGAAATTCAAATTCAAATTACCTGATAAATAGCACGTTCTCCTTTTTTATATAATAGGGTGGCTATAACAACTTGCTGATTTCTAAGCACGAGATATGGAAATTCATGTGATTGATCTTGAATTGAGACCACTGATAAGTGTTAGATTTAAGTTTAATAGATCAACACTTGTCGATTTATTTCACAAGCAATCATTATGAAAACCCTCTGATTTATCTATAAAAAGCAAAGAGAGACCTGTTAGGCTTTTCTTGCATGTAATTATAAAAAATGGGTGAAAAAAACTAGAAAAACAAGAATCAACACAAATAAAAAAACAGGAAAAAGCAAAATATGAATAAGCAAGGCTCACTAGGCCCTATCTATAGGCGTGTTAGGTGCATAGTAAGGCTAGGTGGCAGTAATAGGTGCAAGTACTTCATGGTAAAGCAAGGATTAACGTGTTAGTCGAAAGGATGGTGCGTTAGGCGAGCAAAGGCAACCAATGACACGTGGAAGACGTGCAAGAATTTTTTTACTAAAGAACAAAATAAGCTGATAAGAATGTCGAAGTAGGGTAGGCACGCTGGGTTCATAGACGGTGCGCCCTGCGAGAGCCTCAAAATTTTTCCTATAAATAAAAGTTTTTAGTTTAGTGCAAAAGGAGTTTCGGTGGATCAGAGGAGTACAAAATTGGAGTAGGTTCACTTTGATCTACGACAAGAGGATACAAAAGGATGCCTGAATGTGGAATCGTTTCTCAAGTGACAGGACA
Source organism: Lathyrus sativus (assembly GCA_963859935.3). Lineage (NCBI taxonomy): Eukaryota > Viridiplantae > Streptophyta > Magnoliopsida > Fabales > Fabaceae > Lathyrus > Lathyrus sativus. The sequence continues at coordinate 646,155,893 of OZ012737.1, read as the reverse complement.
GATCCCGATTCTGAAGCGAACTTTTATGAAAAGGGAAACTGTTACGCTTGCCATGTGTAAGCGTAGCTAAATTTTTTGTTTTGGAGTTATATGTAGTCATTTATATTCATGTACTAAAAAAGTCATGGTGTTTTATGTAAATCTACTCATGTTGTAATATTGGCGACTCTTTAATCTTAAATTCTTAATGCTTGTTTTAACTTTGCAACTTAAATCCTGTTTTCATAGTATGACCTGACATTGAAAGGTGTTTGTCATTACAAGATCCAAGATAATCATCTATTAATTATTAACCCTCGATATATGTATAAACATAGTGTCCACATGTATTACAGCACGATCGTTGTGGAGTCTTGCTACTTTACGACTATTGCGACTAAATGCTCTATGTTGGTTAATAGTAACATATGTCATTCTATTGGGTAATACACTCATCTCACAACATGGAGACCAAAAAGACATGTGAATTAGGGTAGCAAGTGAGAGTATTATATGCTAAGTAGATGAGCATATTATAGACTTATGGATGTGCATGATAGATACATAATGATGAAATCTACCACCAACAAGCATTCTCATTTTAACACCAAAATCTTCAACTTTACTTTCTGTCATTTATTTTTTGTTATTTACTTTTTCGCATCACAATAAACATCAAACCATTTTCTTACTTAGAATAATATATCACTAGTAATCTATCTTTAAAACCACCGATCTTTGTGGATACGATGATTGTAAAACTTACTTTTACCGCACACACAACAAAATGGCGTCGTTATCGAAGTCAGGTATTAAGTTTAAAGATAAACCATAATTTTTATTATTTTAAGTATTGTTTATATTTGTTAGTATTTTTATAGTTTGTTTATAGTCAGTAACCTACTAATCGTGTTAGCTAGTTATGTTTAAAGTGGTTTATGCAAGGTAACAAAATTGTCAAAAGCTTTCACAAAGAAATGCAGGAAATGCCTACACAATGAAAATTTTATTATTGTGAGCTTTGCGCTGGAAGTCATCCCGCATGATATTTCCCTCCACCAGATGAAGTAATAAAATTATTTAACAACCAACAAATACCATGGCAATATCAAAGCAACAACAACTTAAATGTTGAGCAATATGCAGAACCAGTTCCTCCTTAACAGAATGATATATTAAGATTGGAAGAGGCATTAAGCAGTTCATGAAAATGACTAAGGAAAACCATAAAAGAATAGACACTTAAATAAAAAAAATCTTGCAATGCAAATTGTTCATTTAGTCAAGGATCTAATTGATCTATTGATTAATGGCAACACTTAAGCTAACTCAAATGAACAATACAAAGTGAATAAAAATGACAATGGTGAAAAGATGGAAGAAGTTATTGTTGAAACAAAAAAAAGAAGGAAGAAAGTGAGAATGAAGTTTTAGAAATATTTAATTAAAAAGACAGAAATAAACGACAAAATAACAAGGGAGAAAAAATTAAAAAATTCACCTGTTCAAAATCTTCCTTATCCACAGATTCCAACCAAGAACAAAATTCAATACTTAAGGTTTGTAGATATCCTTAAAATACTGCAAAAAAGAACCCCATTCGATAAAGCTTAAAGCAACTTCCTTCCTATATTGAATTCATGAGAGAGAATACGAAGAAGAAAAGAAGATATATCAAGGAATCCTAACACAGACGTCAAGCTAATGACGTTAAAAAAACGCTTTTTGGGAGGTAACCGTACAACTTTTTTTTTATAGTTTTCCTTAGAATTAGACTTTTATTATGTAATTTCAATTTAATCACATTGATGAAAAGTTATATGTCAAGCCACATAAAACATGGGCTCGCTAAGCATAATGGACATGCCATTTCTTGACCAACACGCCTAAGGAAAAACCTAAAAGTCAGAAGCACGAGTTTTTTACTAGCACGACATATCTCGCCTAGTGTGAGGTCTATTTCATAACATTAGAAAACATAAACAAACTTAAATTTAAACTCCCTCACATGATTTTTATCACTTACTTCAGTTCTCTTATTTATGGAAAAAAAATTTAGAACCACTAGAAAACATCATTCAAGGTCAAAATCTTCACCACTCTAAACTTTAATATAGTACAAGGATTGCTCAGGTACGTCATTTTACTTTATTTTTCTTAAAACCTTCATTCACTCTGGACTTTGCTTAAGATTAATGCGAATACCCTAGTGTATGTTAAATTTAAGATGACTATATTACTTATTTGTGATATAATAGGATATAGTAGGATTGACATGCTTGAAAGTTTGAATTGGTTGCTTGAATGCACAAAAGAGGGAAAAATGACATGTTAGAGACAAATAGGTACAAAATGGGTGTTGATGAGTACGAAATTATCCATTATTTACGTAATGTACTTGGTTCCTAAAACGTCTATCTGATACAACATGTCTGTGAATGTCCGCAATATCATGTTTTTTTGGGGCAAATATGGAAATTTTGTCATATTATGCTAACCTATCCAAATTTGATATATGTTATCAGTTACTTGTTTTAGATGGCTTCGGTAATATCAAAATCTAGAAAGAAGTGACAAAATGCTAGCATTGGTTCACCTTCCGTGACATACGATAAACATGAGTTTCAAAGTTTCATTTTACACTGAGTTGGAACCTAGAAATACAATCCAAGAAAAGACTATAGAATTAGAAAGTCTGAGGGAATATTTGGATGTGGTACAAAAGATTAGCTCACAGGGTTGGGGTATTCTGGTTACTCAGAATGAGTTCGTGAATATGGAAATAGTAAAGGAGGCTTACGCCAATGCCAAACCAAATGACGAAGCACCATTAGCTAAAGTTTCTTGGGTACGAGGCAAAGAAATTCCATATGTTGGGGATGCCATCCATTCATGCATCAAATACAACCATTAGGCACACCCTATAAAGTTGGATCCTTTTTCAATGCAGTTGGAAAAATAAAATTGGAAATATGATAAGATAGCCACTTATATCTTGAACCAGGGAAAACATATCAACTGAGACAAAACAAACTTCCTGTTTGTTTTAAACAAACACAAATCTAGACGGCATTCCTAGTCAAAAATGTTATATTGGTAAGTCATAACCTCCTATACCACCCTAAAAACTGCACAAGTTATCTAGTAATTAGTAAAAAGGAAACAAGTAGACATTTCAAAAGTCATATTCAACAAAATTTGAGAGATTGTGGAATCCCTAAAAAGACATGACCTTTGTTTCTTCAAGTTGATTGTGGGGTTGTGTAAGCATTACGTTGTTGGCCTTCCGGATCATCACCACCTCAGACGGGTATCTAAGTTGGATGAAAACATTCATCACATGCCACAATTATAATTTTTCCTTCTAAGAGCACACATGATTCTAACAAATTTGGTCGTTTTAAATATTATTATTTTTACTTCCTAAAAAATTAGGTTTCATTGACTCTATCAAATTTAATTTTCGTTATAAATACAAATAACAAATAACAAATTTGATTCAACAAGATATTATTAAGAAGAAAAAAATTACTTAATTTCTTCAATAACACAAAATTTCATAAGAATATGCCACAATTATATCAAATTGATTATTTTATCAAATAAAAATATCAATTTTAATTATATAACACATTTGGTCCATTTATTTTGCCTTTTTTTATTTATTTATGTAGAGTAACATAATTTAGTGTAAAAAATATTTAGAAAGAAATTTTCATAAAAGCTTTAAATGAAATTTTGGTTTGAATAATTATTCTTAAAATATTAAATCATTTAATTTTGAAACTATTTTGAATAATTTTTTTTAAAATTCATTTTTGGATTAGATTGGTTAACGTGTGTCATCTTAAAGGCCATGATGTGTTAAGTTGGGAGATTCCCTTAACATGTCCGTGGAAGGTTAGGAAAATTGTGAAAAGTAGAGATATTATACTCAACATGAATTATTGAGGCAACATTCCTGAGGGCAATAAATCCTCCACTACAGGTATGTATTATGAGTTGTGAGACAATAAAGTTCTGGTGGATTAGAGAAAAATGTTGATAGATAATCATACTCGACCTAGAACAAAATTCACACTTTGGTTGTTGCTTAATGGTAGACTTCCCACAAAAGATAGATTGCGGAAGTTTGGTTTAATTAATAACAATAACAGTTGTTTCTGTGATACAGATGAGTCTATGGACCATCTTTTCTTCTCTTATGCAGGTTTTCATAGCACTTGAAGTGGTATCCTCTTGTGTCTGGGCATTTGGAGAAGACCGAATAATTTGAATGAAGAGAAAATTTGGATGATTAGAGAAACAAAGAAAAAGGACTGAGAGGATACTATCTTAAAAATGACCATAGCAGAAATGATCTATAAGCTTTAGAAAAGTAGAAATGAAAAATTGTTCTCATAAAAGGACATAGAGCCTGTGTTTTGATTGAGAACATTATTCATGATATAATCGTTAGATGTAGCTTGCGTAGAGATTTAAATGGCCATGTAAATGCAAGTGTTTTTTTTGTTTTAATTAGAGTTTTTGTTTGACATGTTTCCTTTGGATCAGTGTGTAATATTTATTTGAAAATAAAATTTATTGCTATTATTCCAAAATAAAATAAAATTATTTTTGTGATACAATTTTTTTAAAAAGTTGCGATTTTAACTATATTTATATTTATGTTATAAAATATTAAAATTAGTCTTTTAATTTAGAAAAACAAATATAAAAAAATTATAATATTTTAAAAAATAGTTTATAGAGAATATATTATTTTATTAAAAAAATGTATTTCTTAAAATCTAAAACAATTTTATTTATAAGAAGCAAACAATTATATTTATTCAATAAAAAAAATCAAAATGAAGAAGATTATAAAAAATCCATAACAAATTTTGCAAAAATATAGCACAACAATAACAAATTTGATTTGACAAGATATTATAAAAAACAAACCAGAAAACATTATTAATTTCTTCAACAAAAAAAGAAAATTAAAACCAAAAAACTTATCATAGTTTATAATTCAAAATATCCCAAAAATATGCTTCTAAAAAATAACAACAAATTTGATCATAAACAAAAATAACAAACTTGTTTCAATAAGATAATATAAGAATCAAATTAAAAGAAAAAAGCATTATTAATTTCTTCCATAACACGAAAAGAAGCAAACCCAACCCACTCTATAAATATCTTCCAAACACTCCCAAACCAAACCCCACACCCTCAGATCTATAACTTCTTCATTTCCTCTCATCAAAATTCAGAAACAAAACTCAACCGCCTCTTCTGATCGTTCCGCCATGGCCAATCAACCTGAATCCTCCGATGCGTAAGTCCCAATCTCCCCTTTCGTTTCAATTCTTCTCAATCTCTCTTTTTTTGTTGTAATTTTGATGAATTCGATCATGTTTTTGTTTTTGTTTTTGTTTTTGTTTATCTTTCTTCAGTAAGGGAACTAAGAGGGATTTTAGCACTGCGATCCTGGAACGCAAAAAAGCTCCTAATCGTTTGGTTGTTGACGAAGCTGTCAACGATGATAACTCCGTTGTTGCTCTTCATCCCGAGACGATGGAGAAGCTTCAACTCTTTCGTGGTGACACTATCTTGATCAAGGTATGGTTTATTTTTCAATTAAATGATTAGGTTTTCACCACTTAATTGGTTAAATTAAATTAGTATTTGGCTTAGGGTTAAGATTTAACAAATCAATTTGTTGATATAATTGGTTGGGTATAGGGTTTTAGAGGTTTTTAGTGGTAATCTGTTTTAACTATGAAATTTACTGTGTTAAAATTTTCTGGTCTTGCGGTTAATGTTTGGGCAAATTGCTTTAGATTTTTGGTTTCTTATTGTGGTATTATATTTGATTAGGGTGATTTGTTTGTTAATTAATTATTGGGTTTTGTTTGCTGATTTTGGTTTGTAGGGTAAGAAAAGGAAAGATACTATCTGTATTGCACTTGCTGATGATACATGTGAGGAGCCAAAAATAAGAATGAACAAGGTTGTGAGAAACAATCTTAGGGTTAGGCTTGGAGATGTTGTTTCGGTGCATCAATGCGCTGATGTCAAATATGGAAAGAGAGTTCACATTCTTCCTGTGGATGATACTATTGAAGGAGTGACGGGGAATCTATTTGATGCATACTTAAAACGTGAGTTGCTTTTTCATTGTGTTTTTGTGTATTCAATAAGGGTTTTTTTCATCTGCTTTATCTTTTACTCTCTATCTGCCATGCACATTGGTATTTGTCTTTTGTCATAAGATTCTTTCCTATTTGTTCAGGGAGGGCTGGAAAGTTGAAGGGTGGTAGTTTGTCTTACAATATTCAGTATTTTTTTTCTTTTGGTATATTTTTTGTGTTTATACAATGCTTGTAGTTGGGAATAATGGCTGGATTGCATTGCAAGAAAGCATTTTTTAGTCAATTACTATTTTGTTTTCTCAAACATTACATCACGATAAAATGATCCCAAAATTTGCAATCATGGATAATCAATGATCCTTATTATTGTTACCTTTTGCTATGATGGTTTCAATATAATGAGATAATCAATTCATTTATATCCATGCTCTGTCATTGTCAGTTTTGTGCCGATTTATTGTTTCCTAGCATTTATTTCTCTGAAAATTCTGCGACTATGTTTGTACTTCATTTTCTATGATAAAACATACAAGCAGTTCATGTAATGTTTTTTACTTGCAATTTATTGAATTTCGAACAGAAACATGCCACAATTTACAGACAGGAAAGGTCACCAGTTTCTTACTGGCATCGACCCCCTCATGACATATAGACGTGCTGCATTCTAATTTCTTTTGAATTCTAATCCCAGTTTTATGTTTGCAGCTTATTTTCTGGAGGCATATAGACCAGTGAGGAAAGGTGACTTCTTCCTTGTGAGAGGAGGGATGAGAAGTGTAGAATTCAAGGTTATTGAAACTGATCCACACGAGTACTGTGTTGTTGCCCCTGACACAGAGATCTTCTGTGAAGGAGAGCCAATTAAAAGGGAAGATGAGAATCGATTAGATGAGGTTGGTTATGATGATGTTGGTGGTGTAAGAAAGCAGATGGCACAGATTAGGGAACTGGTGGAACTGCCTCTGAGGCACCCACAGTTATTTAAGTCTATTGGTGTCAAGCCACCAAAAGGGATTCTATTGTATGGACCCCCTGGATCTGGAAAGACTTTAATTGCCCGAGCAGTTGCAAATGAAACAGGTGCCTTCTTTTTCTGCATTAATGGCCCTGAGATAATGTCAAAACTTGCTGGTGAAAGTGAAAGCAATCTAAGGAAGGCATTTGAGGAAGCAGAGAAGAATGCTCCATCCATCATCTTTATTGATGAGATAGATTCCATAGCTCCTAAGCGAGAGAAAACTCACGGTGAAGTTGAGAGAAGGATTGTTTCCCAGCTATTGACTCTCATGGACGGTCTTAAATCACGTGCACATGTAATTGTCATGGGAGCCACAAATAGGCCCAATAGCATTGACCCTGCACTTAGGAGGTTTGGAAGGTTTGATAGGGAGATTGATATTGGTGTTCCAGATGAAATTGGACGCCTTGAGGTTCTTCGAATTCATACAAAGAATATGAAACTTGCTGAAGATGTAATATTGAAATTACTTTTCTCTTAAGTTATGGTTTGATTTGAATAATATGATTTTTGAAAGAAATTTGTCCTTCCTGACATTTGCAGGTTGATTTAGAAAAGATTGCTAAAGAAACACATGGTTATGTTGGTGCTGATTTAGCTGCATTGTGTACTGAAGCAGCACTTCAATGCATCAGAGAAAAAATGGATGTGATTGACTTGGAAGATGAGACAATTGATGCCGAAATATTGAACTCCATGGCAGTGACAAACGAGCATTTTGCTACTGCTCTTGGATCAAGCAATCCTTCTGCTCTCCGTGAAACGGTACACATTTACCCAGAAATTTGTGCTTGTCTGTGTTAAGCTACCTGTTCTCTTGTTCTCACTTTATTGGGTGTGTATAATCTTAAATTCTCTATTGAAACAGGTTGTTGAAGTGCCTAATTGCAGCTGGGAAGATATTGGTGGTCTTGAAAATGTTAAGAGGGAACTCCAGGAGGTGAGTAAAACTCTTGCATAATCACATTGATAACCAGTTTCCTCTTATCCGCCTCTGAACATTTTTGTTCTCTTTTGCAGACTGTTCAATATCCAGTGGAACACCCTGAAAAGTTTGAGAAGTTTGGAATGTCTCCTTCAAAGGGAGTTCTTTTCTATGGTCCTCCTGGTTGTGGTAAAACACTTTTGGCAAAAGCTATTGCCAATGAATGCCAGGCAAACTTCATCAGTATCAAAGGTCCTGAGCTGCTCACAATGTGGTTCGGAGAAAGTGAGGCAAATGTGAGGGAAATTTTTGACAAGGCTCGTGGTTCTGCTCCATGTGTCCTATTCTTTGACGAACTTGACTCCATTGCAACTCAGGTTGGTACCTGTCCGGGTTACTAAGCTATGATTTGGACTTTGGGCAAATTTTATCGTCAAACTTTTACAACTCTTCATTCATTTCAACTATTTCAAATATAGAACATTTGGTTACATAACTTCTGTTTTTCTTTAACTTGCAGAGAGGTAGTAGTGTAGGAGATGCTGGGGGTGCAGCTGACAGAGTTTTGAACCAGCTGCTAACAGAAATGGATGGGATGTCAGCAAAGAAAACTGTGTTCATCATTGGTGCCACTAACCGACCAGACATTATTGATCCAGCTCTTCTGCGTCCAGGGCGTCTAGACCAGTTGATTTATATTCCTCTCCCAGATGAAGATTCCCGTCATCAGATATTTAAAGCTTGCTTGAGAAAATCCCCCATCTCAAAAGATGTTGATATTAGAGCTCTTGCGAAGTACACCCAAGGCTTTAGTGGTGCTGATATTACTGAGATTTGCCAGCGTGCATGCAAGTATGCCATTAGAGAGAATATTGAAAAGGTACAGTTTTGAGCTTCTCCCTTTTCTATTTACAATTGAAATTTAAAATTGTTTAAGAAATTGGATCTGTTTTAATATCTTTTATTGTTTCTTATTACCCTTACCAGGACATTGAAAAAGAGAGAAAGAGGAGCGAGAACCCTGAAGCCATGGAAGAGGATGTTGATGATGAAGTAGCGGAAATTAAGGCAGCTCATTTTGAGGAATCAATGAAATATGCCCGAAGGAGTGTAAGTGATGCAGACATTCGCAAATACCAGGCATTCGCCCAAACATTGCAGCAATCCAGAGGGTTTGGAACTGAGTTTAGGTTTGCGGATTCCGGGTCCAGTGGTGCTGCTGCTGCAGGTGCATCTGATCCATTTACATCTGCTGGCGGAGCCGATGATGATGATCTTTACAGTTAGGTTACTTTTATGCTGGCTGATCATTGAAAGAATGCCTGAACTGTTCATGTACTTGTCATTTTGCGTATCTCCAAGGCTTCCTTTGGATTGTTGTTATTGTCATTGCTTCTTAAAAGCATTGTTTATATGGCAAACATTAGGTGCAATTTTAAAGTTGGATAACTGTTTAGTTTTTCTGTAACTCGACAGCTTTTGAAACTTTCACATGAACAAAGTTTTACACAGATTACAAATTTGTCTTTTTAAAGTTTTTATATATAATCGATGTTATGCTTTCACATGCACCAAATTTTGGTTTGTGTTTTCTGCGAGATGTTTGGGACTGAAATAATGATTCTGCGTTTTTTTTAAATATGCTGAAAAAAAAAGAACATTGCAAATATCTGTTTTATCATGTATAACAACTTTAGAAATCTTTAATATATTAAAGCAAAATCAGCCTCTGCCTAAATCATTTTCTCATAGAGTTTCCATCTAATTTTACTGTCGGAATTCTTTATTTAAGAAAAACTATTTCTTTTCTCATGGCCATATTGGCATAAACCCTGGTATTACTTTGAAATTTGGTGTCTTATTATCTGATGATTGTTTAATTCTTCTGTAATTTTTTTTTCCAGCTTAATCAATTTAATAGGTTAATAACAAAATACAAAATTAATAGCATATGAAAAACACTTATCAATTGTTAAATTTTAGCAATCTCAAAAATCTTAATAGCATATCTAATATAATAAAAGTTTCTTAATCCACTAAAAATATTACATAAACATTATAAAATAGTACAACTTTTTATAATAGTACAACTTAAAAAAATAAAAACTAATGAAAAAAATAATTTCATAATAAAAATGTCAAATGTAATAAATTATAATATATTCAAATTAAATGAATTATGACTAAATTTAAAAATGAAATTAACTATAATAAATAAGTAATATAAATTGATTAAATAAATTATAATAATTAAACAAAAAAATATTTAAATTATTAAAAAAAAAATGATACATTGCAAGCTATGGACAGAGAAGATTTACCCTATACCCCTGCACTTATACCCATACCTCTACAATTTTAAAAAAATACAAATTTTATCCTTATATATTTTTATATTTTATTATTATTTTTTTACTTTTTACCGTATCAGATTTTTTAGACTTTCGAGAAATTCACCACACGACCTATCGGAACACTATCAAAATGACTTTCGGTAAACTTTTTTCCTCAAACCGGAAGACTTTGGTAAAGAGTTCCGGTTCACACAAATTATGTACCGGAAGACTTTATGAAAGACTTCCGGTTTGATAATTTTCGTGGGTGTTCATCGGAAGACTTGTAAAAAGAGTTCCGGTACTTGTAAAAAGTACCGGAACACTTTTTACAAATCTTTCGGTTTGTGTTTTTTGGCTACCAGAACTCTTTCTCTGAGTCTTCCGGTTTGCATTGTCCATTTTTTTGAATTATTTTTGAATTCTTTTTAAATTCTTTTTTTATGTACATTCAGAAGTGCCTTTACAAATATGCGATAAAGATCAGATATGCGTAAATACGTCTGATATTTTTTCAACTACTCAAAGATTTGGTACACGAGAAGAGGTAATACGATGGATTAAAGAGATCGAAATTCGAAATAAAGTAACGGTTATCATCACTCGTTCAAATATTGAAACAGGAAAGAGAGGAAGAAGTAACAAATTAATATTTGGATGTGATAGAGGAGGAAAACACAAAGATATTGATAGTAGAACCCAGAGTGCGACGAAAAAATGTGGATGTCCATTTAGAATCAGATCAATTTCAGCGACCGATGGATCTGGATGGAAGATTGATGTAAAATGTGGAGTTCATAACCATGATTTACCTGATAGATTAGAAGGTCACACATTTGTTGGTAGGTTGACAGCAGATCAGAAGCAACATGTTGTTGATTTGACAAAGAGAAAGGTTCCACCTAGACATATATTGCTTTCATTGCAAGAGCAAGATCTAGATAATGACACTCGGATCACGCAAATATACAAGCAGAAGAGTATGATAGAAAAAAATATAAGAAGTCCTAGAAGTGAGATACAACATTTGTTTAAGCTTATTGAGGAAGCAGGTTATGCTTATTGGAGTAGAAAAAGAGATGACTCTGAAGTTATTAGAGATATCTTTTGGGCTCATCCAGATTCAATTAAGTTGTTGAATATTTTTTCTATTGTGCTAGTTATGGACAACACTTACAAGACAAACAAATATAGGCAACCTCTGTTTGAAATTGTTGGCATGACATCAACCGAGTTGACTTTTGCTGTCGCATTTTCCTATATTAAGTATGAGCAGACTGAGACTTTTTGTTGGGTGCTAGATAAGCTTAAACAATTGTTTGTGAAGAAAGAATTGTGTCCACAAGTGATTTTGACGGATAGAGATCTTGCTTTGATGAAAGCCATTGAAATTGTGTTTCCAAGGTCGATCAATATGCTATGTCGATTTCATATTAACAAGAATGTTGGTGCAAAACGGAAACAATATGTGGCTAGTGACATGCAAAAGAAAATTGACGAATTATGGACGGATGTTGTATGGGCTAGTGATGAGGTTGAGTATGATCAAAGGTTGAACCAACTTGAGCAGACGTGTGTTGATTGCAATGAATTTATTGATTATGTGAAGGACACATGGTTGACACCACATAGACAAAGATTTGTTGGAGCATGGATTAATCGAGTGCTACATTTGGGTAACACCACGACTAATCGGTATGTATTTATTTTTAGTATTTCTAAATTGTATATTTTTTTTTGAATTTTTTAAAAATATTTAAATATGTATTAATTTTAGGGTTGAGTCTGCTCATTGGAAGTTAAAGCAAATGTTGGGGAACAATATTGGTGACATGGTCAAATGTTGGGAGGCTATGAATGACAACTTAAAGTTACAATTGAGTAATATTAGAGCTTCTTTTCAAAAGAGTTTTTATGAAGTTGAGCACGCCCACGTAAGTCCATTTTACAATAATTTACGTGGTTCACTGTCTCGAGATGCATTGAGACACATTGCTGAAGAGTTAAAATGAGTTGATTATGTTGGAACTAACAAGGAAATATGTCGTTGTACTCTTAGAACAACCTACAAATTACCTTGTGCTTGTGAGTTGACAGGATATAGAATTGATGGTTTACCGATACCAATAGATGTTGTACATGTTCATTGGAGAAAACTAAGTATGGAAGTTAAGTTGGACGAAGACGTAGATGATGGATCAGATGTGGATATGAGTAGTGCAATAGATGAGTTATAGAAAATGTTTAAGTCACTGGATGTTGTTGGGAAAAGGGAATTAAAAAGTAGGATTTTTGAACTTGCCTTCCCTATAATGACTTCTATGTGTCCACCACCTGAGAAAATAAAAACTAAAGGGGGAGTCAAGAAGAAAGACAAAAAACCAGTAAGATATGATGTTTATAGAGACCCTTCGTATCACGAGTATGTTGATCAAGCATCTCAATCTTCACAGATGCAATCTCAACCATCACAAACTTCGAAGAAATTGAAATTATCACAGTCTTCACAAAAGAAATCTCAACCATCACATGCTTCGAAAAAGTTGAAATCATCACAATCTTCACAGTCATCTAAGCAGTTCATCCTTCAATTTCCTAATCACATCAGGTCATATATTGATGATGTAGTTAATGTTGTATCAGATAGTAATTGTGGATTTCGAGTCATTGCTTCATTGCATGGATATGGTGAAGATGGTTGGCCAATGGTTCGTTGAGACTTGGGGTTGGAAATAATACATAATGAAAGATCAAGTTTGTATGCCAATTTATTTACTGATCAGTTAGCAGTAGTGAGAGAATCTTTGATGATAGAGGAATTTGGTCCTCAACCACCACATAAATGGTTAACTCTACCAGATATGGGTTACGTGATAGAGAATCGTTATAATGTTGTACTTGTCTGTTTAGGAATTGAATGCTGGACTTTCTTCCCTATGACATCTTCATTTTCACCGAATGTAGCAATTTACTGCATTGGTTTTGTAAACAGAAATCATTGGGTTCAGGTACTTAGTTGTTTTTAGATAATGCGATTAAACCTAATTCTTTTTCGTTATTTTTACTTAATATTGTGATTATTTTTTTATTTAGGTAAACATGAAAGAAGAGTTTCCATTGCCACCAGTGATAGTAGATTGGAAGAAGTTTCGTTCTCCAGCAACAACATCTTGGATGATAGGATTTGCAGGACGTCTACAACATTGACAACAACTTACGCCTATATTACCAACGCATTATGAATTATAAATTATGTTACTCATTTTTAATTTCAAAACAAGAATCGTGAATTATGTTACTCGTTTTTAATTTCAAAACAAGAATCGTGAATTATGTTACTCATTTTTAATTTCAAAACATGAATCGTGAATTATGTTACTCATTTTTAATTTCAAAACATGAATTGTGAATTATGTTACTCATTTTTAATTTCAAAGTATGAATCGTGAATTATGTTATTCATTTTTTTATTTCAGGCTACAAGTTAACACATAAACATAAACTAAATAGGTCAAATGAGTCTAAAAATTAACACATGAACATAAACCAATTAGGTCAAATGAGTCTAAAGGTTAACATTTAACCATAAATATAAATATAAGTCACTGTGATCGACCAAGATGTAAAGCTTTGAACAAATCAGCAAACTATGGGTCATCCTCTTCAACACCAACCTGTTGAAGATAACGATGAACCAATGCAGACATACGAGCCAATATAGGATTAGATGGTCCTGCTTCATATACATGAACTGACATCTCTGTTGTCGCATCAACACTGGGCGGTACCAGACGAGGATGCGAAACACGATAATACCACTCAAGATACCTATCATCCGTCTCATATGGGGTGGTGGCCGGTGCTGTCGGACGAATCGCATTCTGAACGCTCTGATGGTAACTAATCCAGTCAACATCAATATCACCAACCATTCGAGAATCAAGAGGTGGATGTGGAACATACTGCCTGTATCCAAACTGACGCATACACCTGTCAGGCAAGTATGGAACAATAGTGTCACCCCACCTCAGACACCCCCTATAGAGACATAACTCATCAAACTGACGCCATATTCTATGATTCTCGAATGGGCGCCATATGACATCGGCAGGTGTCAGCTCGTCCAGAATAGGCCGCAAGTCATCCACCTTCAAGGCACCTTGCGTATAGGACCATCTCATCGCTAGAGGGAGACCCACATTATTAGCTGGTATCCAGTTCTCTCCTCTTTTCCCAAGTGTTGGAAAATACTCATGAATCCAGCACTGTTACAAAATTAATATGGTTACTAAATTTAAAATAATTAATTATACCATAATAAACTAGATAAATAAAATTAATATACTAGATAAAATAAATAAAACAAAATATACTAAATTAAAATAAATACCTGTAGGAGAGTCGGATAACCACCAAGCTGCTTACAACTGAACATGGAAGCATCTCCGAGATATCTATAAAGAGTAACCAACGCAGCTGCTCCCCAACTGTATCCTGGTAAGCCATCCAAGTCTATAAATAGTGAGAGGTATCGTGCCTCGACAAGCGTAAACGTCTTGTCCACAAAAATAGTGGAACCCACTAACATCAGCAAATAAGCTCTAGTGGCATAATCCCATCGAGATGCAACTCTGTGCTCTACGAATAGATCATATAACCACTCCAACTTATAGTAGAAACCCCTGCACTCACGGACTTGTTGTTGTGATACTCTCCGTGACACTCCTAAATAATCAACAGCCCACTCAACAGCAAGCGCTTCACTGATATCTTGAGGGCTCCAAAAAACTCTCTTGATGGGCAAGTGAAGCAGGCAAGATACGTCATCTAGAGTAATCGTCATCTCACCAAACGACATGTGAAATGAAGATGTCTCTAGATGCCATCTCTCTGCAAAGGCGGAAACTAGGTTCGTGTCTATCTTTATTAAACTGGTTCTCTGGAGTGAAGATAGACCAGACCTAGATATCCAGCCCTCCATCTCTCTGGGTAGCTGTAGTGGAACCCTCTAAATCAACTTCAGGCCATGCCCCGCTATCTTTAACTCTTTCTTCGACCCTCTCTCCTGAAAACAATTAAAAGTAAATATATTATAAAATTCAATATTAAAAATTCGAATTCTATTTAATATTAAATAATTTTTGTTTACTTACTTCACCGAACCATATATGTCTAGCAACATGATGTTCGTACTTAACTAACAGCGATGTATCATACGGTCCTCCTGGATATCCAATAGGCTCGGATGTTGATGCAGATGCATCAAAATGCTCTTCTTCAGCCATTCTCGATGACTCGCCTCGTCCTAGTCCACGAGGGATCCTACCATCTCTGCCTCGTGTGCGCACCACTGGAAAAAAAATTAAAAAAATTAAAAAAAAACAATGAACCGGAAGTCTTGAGCAAAGAGTTCCGGAGAAGAAACGGAAAATGTGTGTACCGGAAGACTTAAGTCAAGACATCCAGTTAACAAAATCAAAATTTCATGAACCAGAAGACATGCATTAAGTCATCCGGTGAAGAAACCAAAACAAAATACAAACCGGAAGACTTACTCTTGGAGTTCCGGTATGTATTGGAAAACAAATGCGTTCCGGAAGACTTGAAATGGAAATGAAGTGAAAGTGAAAAAATTTACGAAATTATAGATATTTAAACAAGGGTATTTTGGTCCAATATTTTTTAGTGTAGGGGTGTGGGTATAAGTGTAGGGGTATGGGGTAAAATTTCCGTCAATAAATTGTTTTGGGCTAAGGTTTGATTTGAACCGAAATTCAATTTTTTAAATAATTTTATTTTTTTGTTTTGAAATCCATATCTAACCGATTACCCAACACAATCTACTTTTTAAGATTTTTTTAAATAGATTTGACCAAATTTTATAGATTGATCCAATCCATATGTATACCTTTACGTCTACGACTCTACTTCTCTATTTTCGTAACATTAGTTTTTATAAGAGCATCTTTAATGGGAGTAAACTAAATGGGTAAATTAAAATATTTTTTGTGGGTCCAAAGTGTTTTGTATGATTTAAAAAATTTATAGTTGATTTGAGTAGTTTTTACTTTAATGATGGTTGTCTATAAGAAACCAAAACTTGACCCACATTTTATATTTTTTATTTAAGTTACCATTAATTTAATGCTGTTGGAATATTTTATTAATATTAAATAATATTATAATATATTTCACCTTGAATAGTTAACGTTAACTATATAGATAATGAAAACTAAACTTTAGTTCACTAAATGCCATGTCAGCTCTACTATAATGCAAATTCTTTATTACTAACGTAAGCTATACAAAATTTTGGTTTAACAACCATGCGCTAAAATTACTCTAGGTTTCTATTTCTTTAAATGACTCTCTTTCCGGTGATTATATTTTATATGTGACTAGTTTTAGTTTTTTAATAAATGTAAATAGTTTTTTTTAATTCGAAACAAAATTCTAATTTAGTATTAATTGTTAAATTATTTGTAAAAAAAGTCAATTGTTACTTTAAGTTTTATGTATTTTTTTTATAGGAAAAGTAATCTGATTTTTTAAACACATTTTAGTTGATTACCTTTTATCTATATCTATAACATATATAATAATGAGACTTGATTTTTGATGTAGCCTAATTTTATATCGATTTTATCTTTATTTTAAAATATGTAACTTATAAAATAATTTCTATTGAATAACTACTATTATCTTTCACATAATTTTTTACTAATAATTTTTTACATAACTTTTATTTAAAATTAACATTAAATAAAAAAAATATTATTTATAAAAAAGTGGACAGACAAACACACGAGTGCTCTTCTGAACGTTAGTATAATATAATTGAAAAAGTTTTTATGAAAAAATCGTTTTTCTTCATATGCAATAGTTAAACATTGAAAATTTTGAAGGAAATATAAAAACCAATCTTTTATATTAATTTATTTAGTTTTTAAATAAAATAATTTTTTTTATCATTTATTTAAAATTGACTTATTTAACGTACATCTTTATAAAAACAGGTGAGTATAAACAGATATAACAAGAATCAATAAACCATGTAATTTTGTATAAACAAAAATCAAGTAAAAATTGTTTGCTATTGTCTTTGTTTTTATTATATATTTTTGAGACAATTATCAATTATTTGTTATTTTGTTCATGTTGTCTCCTAACTAATCTGCAATTTCTGTGACCTTACGATGAAGTCAAAAAAATATATGAAAATATAAAGAGGTGCACAAATTTGATATTCACATCCAAGTTGGTTAATGGCTGTAAAATTTGTTTGAGTCAAATTTGTTAAGTTCACATGCTTAGTGATGCGACATTAAGGGGGACTTTGCGTAAAGGCACAAGTCAATATTTGCAGGAGAAATAGGACTCATGTTCCTCAAAGGAAAACAACCCACGAGTTCGTGTGATATTAGTAGTGATAATTAATATAAAGAATATTAGATCATTTTTAACCGTAAACTCATTTTTGAGTTTTTTGTAAGACCTATTAAGTCACGTTAGTTTGAAGTAATTTAACTAATTTTTCATTTTAATACTACCGTACATTATATTATGAAATAACGGTGTTGCCACCTGAAGAACTCTAATAACAATTGATAAACAAAAACGGATTACAGCTAGAAATTCTAACGCTGGAGATGGTTGTAGGAGTTTCCATCTATGACTATGACTTTGCTCAAGACATGATTTGTGGCAAACATAGTTGATAAATTATCACTTGATTAGACTAAATAACTTTTTGAGAAGTACTATCACGTGGAAATTCACGTGTAATGAATGGATCATCAAGTCACTTTATGTTCCATTGTGGAAGATAAATTTCTGAGGAGGAAAAATAAGTGAAAAGTGTTATCATATTATTATTATTGAAATAATAATATTATTTAGAAATATTTAAGTAAATAGTAATGATAAATTACCGTAGATATATAATTTGTCAAAGTTAAAATAATAAGTCTAATTATTACATTAGTGTAATAGTTATATTTTTAGTAGTATAAATACTATTTTTGGTCAATGTAAAAAATACACTAAAAAATTTACTTTGAAAGCACAAGTAAAACATTCTCCTTTTTTTAATCTTTAATCTAAGTTTAATAGTTACAATTAATTTAGTAATTTATATTAGTTCATAAATATTATAAAAATTAAAAATTGGTTTTTCTCAACACGTTATCAGCACAATCGTTTCTATCCGAAGTTATTATTACACTAGAAGGTTAGACGTGAAACATGTTGAAGACATTTGCATTTCAGACAGTGGAATTATCCACACAATCCTCAAATGTAAGAAATATTTCGCTGAAATAAATCATACTAAAGGTGTAATAAATACAATCTCAGGTCCTGCAGATTTGATTGAAGGAACATGTAATGTTATGTTCATATTACCAAATGGAACAAAGTTTGTCATTAATAATGCTTTATACTCTCCAAAATCAAAGTGAAATTTGTTGAGTTTTAATGACATATATCGTCAAAGATATGATACTGAAATTGCAACTGAAGTTAATATGAAATATATTAACATTACTACTAATGTTTTGGGAAAGAAGAAAACTTTAGAAAAATTACCAAAACTTCCTTCTGGATTACATTATACTTATATACATGCAATTGAATGTAATTTAGTAGTAAAAGAAGATCCCAAAACGATGACTTTATGGCATGATCGTTTAGGTCACCCTGGTTCAACAATGATGCGTAAAATAGTTGAAAGTATCCATGGTCATCCATTGAAAGGTTTAAAACTTATAAAAGGAGATAAATCATGTGAAGCTTGCTCTCTTGACAAGCTAATAACAAATCATTCTCCATGTAAGATTCAGATAGAATCACCTGCATTTCTTGAAATAATTCAAGGTGATATATGTGGACCTATCCATCCACCGTCAGGACCATTCAGGTATTTTATGGTATTAATTGATGCATCTAGTAAATGGTCATATGTATGTTTACTATCAAGTCGTGATATGGAATTTGTAAAATTTCTTGCACAAATAATTAAACTAAGGGCTCAATTTCCTGATTACACTATAAAGAAAATTAGACTTGACAATGCTGGTGAATTTACGTCTGAATCATTTAATAATTATTGCATGTCAATTGAAATTACTCTTGAATATCTTGTTCCTCATGTCCATACACAAAATAGTTTAGCCGAGTCTTTAATCAAACGTTTCAATATATTGCTAGACCATTAATTATGAAAACTAAACTATCAGTTATCGTTTGGGGTCATGCAATTTTACATGTTGCAGCACTCATCCGTCTAAGGCCAAGTGCTAATCATAAACATACACCTTATCAACTTGCAATTGGTAAGGAACCAAATATTTTTCATTTATAGATATTTGGTTGTGCAGTATATGTCTCAATATCTCTACCACATAGAACAAAGATGGGACCTCAAAGGAGGTTGGAAATATATGTGGGGTATGAATCACCTTCTATTATTAGATATCTAGAACCTTTAATATGCGGTGTTTTTCAGGAAAGATTTGTTGATTGTCATTTTAACGAAACAAAATTTTCAACACTAGAGGGAGAAAATAAAAAATTAGAAAATGAGATAACATGGTTTGTACCCCATTTATTACATTTGGACCCATATAATAAATCATGGAAAGAAAATGTAAAGAAAATTGTGCACTTACAAGATTTAGCAAATCAATTGCCATATTCTTTTATTGATTTAAAAAGAATGACAAAGTCAAATGTACCAGCTATAAATGTTCCAGCTTGGATTGAGATTTTAAATCTAAATGATGTAGCAAGTACATCTAAGGCACACTTGAAGCGTGGCTGACCTATGGGATCCAAAGACAAAAATCCCCGAAAAAGAAAAGGGATAGAAAAAGGTGAATATGGTTGAAAGTGATCTTGAAAAGACACTAGATAATAATAAATCCACAATTGAAAAGCGTGCTCCCGAAGAAGCACAAGATAATGATAATGAGATCATTGATAATGAAAATGAAAACAAGAATGATCTTGAAATTTCAATTAATTATGTTGATACGGGAACTTTGTGGAACCGAAAAGATATAAATATAGATGAAATATCTTCGTTCTCCATTGCATGTGAAATTATGAATGGAAATGATGATCCCAAACCAAGAACTATGAATGAATATCAAAATAGACATGGTTGTAAAAATTGGAAGAATGCAATAGATACTGAATTAAATTCTCTTAAAAATCAAAAATTATTTGGCCCCATTACGACTATAACAAAAGATGTGAAATCGGTTGGGTATAAATGGGTCTTTGTAAGAAAACAAAATGAGAAAAATGAGATTGTCAAATACAAGGCTCATCTGGTTGCACAAGGTTTTTACCAAAGAACGGGAATCGATTATGAGGTAACGTATTCTCCTGTTATGGATGCCATTACTTTTCGTTATTTAATTGGTTTATCAGTATTTAACAATCTTGATATGTATCTTATGAATGTTGTTATTGCTTATTTGTATGGATCACTTGATACTGATATATACATGAAAATCTCAGAAGGATTTAAAATGCCCGAGACGTCAAAACCTAGAGAAATGTATGCAATTAAGTTGCAAAGGTCATTGTATGGATTAAAACAATCAGGGCGCATATGGTATAATAGGCTAAGTGAATATTTGCTTAAAGAAGGCTATGAAAATAATCTTATTTGCCCTTGTATCTTTATAAGAAAAATAATATCCGGTTTTATAATAATTGTTGTCTATGTTGATGATTTAAATATCATTGGAACTAATGGAGAAATAAAGGAAGTAAGAGATTACTTAAATAAAGAATTTGAAATGAAAGATTTGGGAAAAACAAAGTTCTGTCTTGGTTTACAAATTGAGTATACTAAAAATGGTATATTGGTACATCAATCAAATTATACAAAAAGGATATTGAAAAGGTTTAACATGGACAAAGCAAACCCTTTAAGTACTCCAATGATGGGTAGAACACTTAACATTAAAAATGATCCATTTAGACCTCAGGAAGGTAATGAAGAAAATCTTGAATCTTAAGTACCATACCTCAGTGCCATTGAGGCACTCATGTACCTTGCTAAATATACAAAACCTGATATAGCTTTCGCAGTAAATTTATTAGCAAGATTCAGTTCATGTCCTACAAAAATACATTGGAAAGGAATAAAGTATATATTCTGATATCTTCGAGGTACATCGGACCTTGGTTTATTTTATTCTAACTATATAAACCAATTTTACTTGGTTATGCAGATGCAGGATATTTACCAGATCCACATAATGCTAAATCACATACTGGATATATATTTACATATGGTAACACTACAATATCATGGAGATCACAAAATCAAACACTTGTAGCAACTTCTTCAAATCATGCTGAAGTGATTGCTCTTTATGAGGCAAGCAAAGAATGTAGATGGTTACGATCAGTAACTAGACATGTCCAAGGAGCATCTGTTTTACCCATTGATAATAATCCAACAATTTTGTATAAAGACAATGTTGCATGTGTTACCCAAATGAAAGAAGGTTATATCAAAAGTAACAGAACCAAGCATATTCCTCCAAAGTTCTTGCCATTCACACAAGAACTTGAAAGAAACAAAGAGGTTAATATTTAATATATCCGCTCATGTGATAATATGGCAGATCTCTTCACAAAAGCACTTCCTACATCAATTTTCAAGAAGTATGTACAAAATATTGGAATGCGTCAACTTCGAGATCTTTAAAAAGAACTATATGTGCTCTGTTGAGGGGGAGCATCATGTTGTACTCTTTTTCCCTTATTAAGGTTTTTATCCCAATGAGTTTTTTCTAATAAGGCTTTTAACGAGGCAATATATGTTCCCATAAGTTTCTCCTTTATAAGACTTCGATGGAGCACCGTAATAGATATTTCAAAGGGGGAGTTTTATAATATTATTATTATTAAAATACTATTATTATTTAGAAATATCTATATAAATAGTAATGACAAATTATTGTAGATACATAATTTATCAAAGTTAAAATAGTAAGTCCAATTACTACATTAGTGTAATAGTTGCATTTCTAGTAGTATAAATACTACCTTTGCCCAATGTAAAAAATACACTAAAAATTTACTTTGAAAGCATAAGTAAAGCATTCTCCTTTCTTCAATCTTTCATCTAAGTTTAATAGTTTCAACTAGTTTAGTAAATTATAATAGTTTATAAATATTAACATATATTCAAAATCAGTTTTTCTTAACAAAAAGTTATATCTTTAAAATTTTAAAATATTATTTATAATAGTTTTAAGTAACATATACATTAGTTTGACAATTCTATTAGTGCTAAGAGACTAAAAATCACAATGTTTTCTGTTAGTGTGAATGGAATGAGAAGTCTTTTAAATTTGTGGTGATTGCTAGTTTTTATAAGGTCTTCTAGATTTGGAGTCCTTTATGACCCCATTCATTTCTTATAATGTTGTATGTCTTACTATTTAGTTAGGGACAATAAATGAAACATCAAATTCTTTTGTTTTTTTGTCTGATATCTATCATTTATGATCGTTAATGTGTTATTAAAGTTATGTTCGTTTATTGAGATATTCTTGTCATTAACTAGATGTGTCTGTCTTGTGTCGACCTGCTTGCTTTGGCCTAAAGATTAATTTATGTTCGGGTTCTTACCTGACCCAATAGATCCATGCATGAATTTTTACCTGGCCCAGAATGAGATTGAAAAGTACATAATCCCTCAAGAATGAGATCCAAAGAAACGAAATACTTTAGTGGGGAGACTTAAATGTACACAATCTCTCAAGTATGAGACCGAAAATGTGAGGTGTTTTAGGAGGAGAGACCGAAATGTGCAAATCTTTGACAATAAAAATTATTATAGCTCCATTGTAGAACCAAAATTAGTGGAGAATCGGTAGTTGTAGAGGACAACGACATATCTGAGCCTTCGATACAGAGGAGGAATGACCTGACCTGTAAAGTTAGCACTCCAATCCAAGTCAGTATGTGGAGAATAAGAGTGACTGAATTTTGGATTTGAAAATGTGTACCTATATTTCTCCCGCACTCCCTTTATGTAGTGGGAGGATATAACAATGCATTATTTTCTATGTGTGTGATGCATGGGGTCGTTGGTTGTATCTTGGATTTGGATCACCTACGCTCTTCCTTAGGATAGTTATCTAGTGCTGCTAGCACCATAGACGAACTCTGTCCCTCTCTAAGTGGTCGACCAAAGACCATTCTGGTTGACCCATAATAGTTATCGCACAAGCCATTGTTTATGTATTGTAGTTCAAGAATTTGTGTATCTACCTCATCTGCTGACCATTCTTTAACTTACATATAAAATTAAGAGGAGATGTTACAGTCTCTATGGAATTCACGTTTTTAATGTGCTCCATGCTCCAAATATCTTTTCATAGATACCCTCATAATGATCTTTGGGAACTAAAACACTTGAGTGTTACGTGTAGATGACATGAAGTATAGATATGGTATATTCCCCTTAGTATGTCATCGCACAATTCTTGAGGAATCATTTTCTTATTTCTTTAAAGTGCCATTCGTGCTTCATTGTTTTTTCCCTTCTTTTGATATTTTCCTTTCCCTATACTTGGAGAAAATAATATCCACCATGAGTCAAAAGTAAAAATAAGACGTTTGTGCTTCCTAGGTGGATCATGTATATTCCTTAACGACTTCTGTCTTCGCTCGAGAGAGTAGTCTTGATGGAGACTTTTAAGATGTTGGTGCATCTTTAGATTGTGGTGTCTTGACCCCTGGCGAGAATGAAAGAATATGTAGTAGAGTAAGGTGATTGTGTTATCCCTTTCTATGAGGGCATTTTCTCAACCTTAGGTTTTTGACTATCCTTCAATGGCTTCGATATTGAAGTCCTAAAATATTTGATGCTTACATTGTCACTGTTCCACCTTTTGAGCTAGGCTTATGTGAAAGTATTTCACTAATAGTGTGAACATCTAAATGGGAAACGATCACTAACCCTTTTCTTTCACCTCTTTAAAGTTCAATGTGGTTCTGTGACTCAAACGCAAGATCGTAGTTTAATTCACCTAGTGCCAACTGTTCATGATTTCAAGGCTTTTTTTTTTTAGAACTTAAAGCATTTTAAAAATGGATTCTTCCTAGTTTCCCTGTCCGCACACAAGCTCAAGTAATGGTGTGTGCCATCGAGGATGGGCTGGAGGATAGATGCACCGGCTTGCTCTCCAAGTATTGAAACGAAAGCCATTTCTTGATGCAGAATAGGTTGTATATTTACAAAGGGGACGAACTTTCCCAAGAGGACCTGTATTTGAATAAGTGGCAGATGGGTTTTATCAAAGAGTTGGGTTACCCTGAAGGTGTTGTTCCTTGGGATGAAGCGTCAAGGCAATGCTTGAAGTGAATCATTGACACGTTCCTGCTGCTGGATGCCCGAACTAGGAAGGAAAGAAAGATTATTTTTGGTATGTATTTTATGCCTTTAGCTTATTTGTTGCAAACTTTCTTATTTATAATGTTTTAACTTTGGTAATAATTATTTGCAGATTCAATGAAGGATGACGAGGTGCTTTGTCTTCTATAACAGGGAATCTAGGGAGCGCAGACTGCAGCAGACCCTTCAATTTCTTCAGGGTTGGACGATGCCTCTTTGCCTTAAAGGCCCTATGGGAATGTTGTTGTTTTGAATGCTCTACATTAGACGTTGTGTGCATCAGTTCCTTCGACTATTGTGTAGTTGACATCGTCAGGCCTTCACCTTTCTAAAGAACGTCAAACATCTTCTTCAGAGGAAGGTTATTTCTACTTAGCCAACCTGAATGGGTGCACTCTTGAGGAAAAACTGACTACTTTGGCGCATTATACATGTCGTGCATCTACTACTTATGCCATTGGTGGGGCCAACCAACCTGACACATTTTAGGTTAGGTGATACATTACGCCTTCTCAATCTTCATGGAAATCTTGTTGACCCGATAAATATTTTGGTGAGGGGTGCAGTGAGAAAGGATAAATCTCTAGCTTGTACCTGGGCTACTCTATCATCTACTAAATCATATCTTTCTATAGTTCAATGATACCTAGAAGTTTGCGTCTTAAGAATGCCTATTTGGCTCAAAGTTTAACTAAGTATTGTACTTCTAGCCTTACGGCTATTTACATCTTGAGAATACCTCATTGGATCATAGTTTAACTAAGTACTTTGAAGGTGAGAAAAATATACAAGAATGAGGGGTTGAATAGTGTTATTTGTTTTCTTTAGTTTGCTTTTGAGCAGAGTTCGGATTCTAAACCACTACTCAGATTCTGATTATTAATTGCAGCAGAATAATAACAAAAGCAAATAAATAAAAACAGAACACACAAAGATTTATACAGGTTACTCCCAAACTGAGAGTAGCTAAGTCCCCTTGCAACACAAGATATTTTCTACTGTAATCAATTCATGATTACAATTGCTTATGCCCTCAACACAAGACTTTACTGCTCAGACCCTCAGCCCGAGACTTCCTGCTTAGACCCTCAGCCCAAGACTTCTTGCTTAAACCCCTCAAGTTCAAGACTTCCTTGCTCAAGCCCCTTAGACTCAATACTTCTGCTCATACCCTCAGTCCAAGACTTCCCTGCTTAGATTCCACGAATCTAAGACTTCGACTCAAATCCCACGAGTTCAAGATTTTTTCTCATACCCTTCAAGTACAAGACTTCATGGCTTAGATTCCACGATTCTAATACTTCTGCTCAATCAACAATTGATTACACTATTATGAAAAAGCCATACAACAACGGTTAAAAAGTAGATGCCACAACACCTGATCATCCGTTGTGAGGTAAGGGGTGATTGTTGTTTGGTGCTTTCTAACAAGATTGTGAGACCGTAATAGTAAGGCATGACACATGCTACCTACCACAACAGTTACTGGTATCAACCATTGTGGTATATACATATATGAAAATAAGATTTAATCATGGTTAAAATAAATAACCGTTGTTGAAAGTACCCAGGTTTATTATAAAATATGTAGATTGCTTGTTTTTCAATAAACCTCACAACAATATACAACCATTCAAATTGATGAAAAAGTATATAATCTGAAAATTAAACTATTCTTGAAAACTAACTTACACAAACCACTGTTTTTCAAATTGCATGTGTCTCATCATTCATTTTCCACTCTTTAACATATAGAATATGGTTCAATGGTCTAAGTCCTTCATGACATCAACTCCTTCTATTCTAGTCTAATTTGAAAAATATCAATAAATTATTGTTATTCAAATTAAACTATAAGAGAAGATATGGATGTGATGAATGAATCAGGTCATTGAACCATATCTTATATGTTAAAGCGAGAGAGAGATGAATGATGAGACGAGTGCAATTTGCAAAACATTAATTGATATAAGTTAGTTTTCAAATACAACTTAATTTTTTTTTTCAGATTATAAGTTTCTATGTCAATTTAAATGAAATGTATTTTCAGTTAAGGGTTAGTGAAACAAACAATCTACGTAGCATATAATAAACTCAACTGCATCTACATAGCATATAAGAATTTAAAAAACAAAACACTACTAAGTCACAAGAAGCTTCTTTCTTGTGACTTAGCAATGTTTTGTTCTTGTTCTGAAAACATTTATCAACAAGAGCAAAACATTTATCAATGTTTTCAAAACAAGAACAAAACATTGCTAAGTCACAAGAAGCTTTTTTCTTGTGACTTAGCAATGTTTTGTTCTTATTATGAAAACATTAATCAACAACAACATACAACAACATTTATCGACAACACAACAACATAAAAAAATAAGGTTCAAGAACGCAAGATATAATAAACAAAAACAACAATAAATTATGAAGTTCTAAGAACATTAATCAACAACAACATACAATAGCATACAACAACACAAGATATTATGTAATGTTTTAAGAAAGCACATTTTTTTAAACTAATCGTGGATCTGGAACAACTTATGAAGTTCATCTAGTTTATGATGCTATGAAGAAGAAGTACAAGATGTGTGAAGTTTACATAATAACTTCCTACTTTTTGTATTTTTCTTCATAGCTACACAAACCATATATATCATAGCCAAATTATGCGCTTTGTTAAGGTGGTGAAGACGAATCTAAAAAAATGAGAACATTCACCAAATGAAAAAATGAGAACCCATTTTTAACAAGAAACATAAACGGACGAAGCATAAGTTTAATGAATAAACCTCAATTTAGAAATTGGTGAAGACGAATATGAGGGTTGAAGTATGTTTAAAGAGTGACATGGATGTTAGGGTTATGTTATGAGAGTGAAGAGTGGAATATGTTAGGGTTTTCTTTTGAGAGAAAATGTTGTTATGTACTGAACAATAGATATTTTTGCTTATATAATAAAAAATATCACTTTTCATCGTAGTTAGAAAGAAAAATCATGATGCAATTTTCAAATTTTACAACGGTTGTATTGTAAAACTGTGATTAAATTACTTGGTTAAATAACTTTCAATTATTTATTTATTTATAAAAGCAATGGCGAGAGAAAATTTTAAATAAATAACTTTCAATTATCAATTTTTAAAATAACTTTGCACTGTGCTTGAGCACCCAACTCTAGCTTAAAGCAGGAGACTCACTTGGCTCAAGCTTCACAGCAAGAGAATTGGGTGCTCAAGCACATAGCAAGAGACTTTATCTACACTACTATACAACTTTTTTTTAGCAAAATAGAGAACAAGGCGTACTTGATACATAGTCAAAGGTACAGAGAAATAACCATAACAAAGATCACAACACTTAAGATTTCTAAGATATTCAATGTTTAAGAAATCTTAAGGCTTTGTACAATTTACAACATATAACAGAAATTCTGCATACTCGGTCGTGTTGTTATTGTTGATTTTGTTATTCTTCCATTCTGGTAGAAGCGAGGAACACTTATATCCTTCTTGTCTCTTCTTCTTTTTTCTCCTTGTTCCTTGTGTAAAATCCATGTTAAATCTTCAGCTACTCATAACAGTTTCAGAGGAATAGCCTTTGGAAGAGATAACTTGTACAAGTGTCTTTGATATTCCATAGTACAAGAGACATTGAAGATAAATACACCAAAAGATCTTGATCCATCGTGCAACTTGTTTAACCATTGCGTCTTACTTGTAATCTTATACTAAAGACCCGTTGAGAGTAGATATCCGTAAAGCATGTCAACTCTTCTTGAGCCATGTGAATACATACTCTATTTGACAGCAAATTTGACAATGTAGCTTGCTTTCTGCAGTACAGATAACTTTAGCTTTATTGTTGGTTCTGAATGATCACCAGAAGATGATAAACTTAATAAGATTAGAGATAATATATTTCTCTTCTGATATTGAGGCCTTCAGCTTTAGAGTCTATACAAAACTATATTATCATTCTTTACTTAAAGAACGTTCTTCAAATTCTGAGGCACTAAGAGCCAATAACTTAGCTTTTCTCAACTGCATTCTTATATCACATCCTGACTGTATTATTCTTTAAGCTTTAGAACCTGCACACGTAGGACACACATTAGATAACACCATTGTTCTTTGAATACTTTGTTATCATCAAAACCCAAAGGATATATGTCATGAACAAATCTTGTTCTAACAATTTCCCCCTTTTTGATGATGACAAGCATAAGTATTTAAAGAACAATGTTGGACTATTTGAATTTCCTTGGCAATGTCAGAGTCTGAGGTTTATAAACTTCCTCTGAGTCTAATAGTCAAAGATTGAGTTTTGTAAGCTCCCCGTAAGTTCTATATTCAAGAAAACTAAAATATGCCAATGTTGGGCTATTTTAATTTTCTTAACAACATCAGAGACTGAGGTTTGTATGCTCCCTCTGAATCTAATAGTCCAAGGTTGAGGTTTGTAAGCTCTCCATTAGTTCTATATTCAAGAAAAATAAAATATATTTTAATTTACTTGACAAAATCAGGGTATGAGGTTTGTAAGCTCCCTCTGAGTCTAATAGTCCAAATGTTAAGGTTTATAAGCTCCACATAAGTTATACTATCAAGAAAACTAAAATATTTTCCCGGGTAATAACCACACAAAAAACAGACATGATAGAAATTAAATTAAACAACATTAAAAAGAATGAGTTCAGATTCTCTATTACATACTTCTATATCTTTCTCCCCCTTTTGTCACATCAAAAAGAAAAAAAGAAAAAAAAGAAAAACAAAATACATTCATAAATGCAATGAATATCATCAT
Organism: Lathyrus sativus; assembly: GCA_963859935.3. Taxonomy (NCBI): domain Eukaryota; kingdom Viridiplantae; phylum Streptophyta; class Magnoliopsida; order Fabales; family Fabaceae; genus Lathyrus; species Lathyrus sativus. Next base: position 646,126,264 of record OZ012737.1, on the reverse strand, counting down.
TACATGATCAGTTCCCAAGGAAGAGAAAACGATTCAAGTAGTAGAGAGTATTAAAAGCTTGTATAATGCATCTTTAATAGTTATTGGTCGTAACAGTTCCAAGAATCATCAAAAATGATTTTATTCTATCATTTGATTTACCAAGAATCCACTATAAAAAGCAACCGAAACATATGTCATTTTCATCAACATACTTTAACAACACATGGAGTCCTCGACTAAAAGTGTCAACATCTCAACCATAACAGACATATCAGAAGGTGCTAAGAGTTTGGAGGTGCAAGGTCCTCAAAAGCCCGTAAGCTCTGAAACATTTGTTGTTGGTTCTTCGTCTTCTGTACTGAAATCTTTTAAAGAGGGTTCGTCCTCAACTGCAATGAGACTTTCAGAAGCAGGTCCATCGACTACTGATTCGAAACCAAGGAAGAAATCAATGAAGAAGAATATCAAAGACGAGATATTTTATCAGTTGATTATCTCAGATGTAGAAGATGAGGATGTGGATGACGATGAACCTGACATCAATTAGGGAAACTGGATGAGTCATAAGCCATTCAAGGAGTTAGATTGATTGTAATCTTTAGAACTCTCCAGTCTTTTTTATTATGTAATCCTTTTCTATGATTAATAAAAATCTGTTTTGCCCATATCAATTTGCACAAGTACAATGCTTTATTTTTCCCTTTGATTTTCGGACAAGTATATAAATGAAGTAAAAAGATGAACATAAGAAATAATAAGACAAAAATATAGTTGTTAATATGACATTTACAGTTGTCTTAAGAGAATCTTTATTAGTATTATATGCTAGACACCATAGAGTCAAACATTAAAAGATTGATTTGACTACTGAATATTGAAATTCTAAATAATTAAGATAACATATGTATAGTAACTATAAAATGTTTAGTAAACCATCATTGTGAATCATTTAATCTTTAGAACACCAAAAATGTACAAGCAGAAGCAAAAATGGGTTCAAAAGATAGATTTTAGAAAGACATCAATACTGAAAGCTGCAACTCAAGCAAATGAGAAGAATGTATCAACTGAAGAATCTTCAAGCAAGAGGATTAATTCAGAGGCACATACATCTCCAGCAACCTTAGTTGAGACACAGAGAAGAAAGAGAACTTCTAGGTCAAAACGCAGAAATCTTCTGAGGAAGGTGTTGCGGTGAGAATCGTGATACTAAGCTATTGATTATCTTAAATCTTTAATTCTTAAATTCACAACCGGACTTTAACTTATCCAAAAAGGAAAGGTTTAAAGAAAGAAAATCCTATAGAAATGCAAAGCAAAAGGCAAGGCCTAAAGCTAAGCAAAGAGAGATCTAAAGGTTCGGGGGTTGGTTATGCCTAGGGTAGGTATTTCACATCTTAAACATCTGTAGTACTCTACAGGAACCTCTTGTTAATATTTGTGTTTGCTAAAGTTTGCTTGCTAAAGGAAATGTGCTAAGGGTAAAGATACAAAGTATATACAAAGTTTGGTAAAGTATGGTAAAGTATGCTCGTGAAGACATTGCATCTCGTGCCTACGTATCTTGATGGGAATGGAATCAGAGCAACCGTAGTTCCCCTAACTAAGGGGTGACGAACCCTTGACCATGGTCAATGTTCCAAAGAGAAAGTAAATGTCTGCGGCGAGACACCTACATAGAGTGCGGCGACTCTAAACTAAAGTTAAGTTAGCAAAGAAGGGAATGTCCACGGCGGGACGACAAAATAGAGCACGACGACTCCAAGCCTAAGTTGCAAAGGTAAACAAGGGAAATGTCCACGGCAGGACGACTAAATAAAGCACGGCGACTCCAATTCTAAGTTGTAAATGTTAACAGGAAGTTAGTTGTTAGTGAGGGAGAAAGAAAAGGTTGGTAGAATGTGAAGTTGGCTCGCTAAGACGTCGCATCTTATGCCTACGTATTCTCAACGAGAAATCAGAGCGTTCGTAGTTCCCCTAACTAAGGGGTGAGGAACCCTTAACTGTGGTCAAGGTTCCAAAGGGATGTAAGCATTCATATAGAAGGACTTACATGGAGTGCGGCGACTCCTGAATCTACGTTGAGATTGTTATGGTAGAGAATGTCCACGGCGGGACACTAAACATGAGTACGGCGACTCAAATCCTAAGGTTAGGATAACAGGGAAAAGATGTCCACGGAGGGACGCTAAAAATGAGCACGGCGACTCAAATCCTAAGGTTAGGATAAAGGGATAAAGGGTGTCCACGGCGGGACGCTAAATAGAGCACGGCGACTCTAACCCTAAGGTTATGATAAAGGGTGAAACATGTCCACGGCGGGACGCTAAATAGAGCACGACGACTCCAATCCTAAGGTTAGGATAAAGGGATAAATTGTCCATGACGGGATGCTAAAAGTGAGTACGGAGACTCGGATCCTAAGGTTAGGACAAAAGGGTTATCATACATAAACCAACAAAGTCGCAACAGTTTTTAAAGGTGAAGCACTTAGATGCGTACAAGCAAAGTTGAAATTCAAACTTAAATGCACAAGGGAGACAACAAGCCAAGTTCATGTCATCTTTAAATCAAACTCAAAGAGGAATAAAATCAAAGTTTGAAAATGAGAGATAGGAGGGTGAAAACCCTAAAATGAAACATGACTTTCTTTTAGTGTAAAGTGTTTCTAAAATGAAAATTCTAGAATTCTCATACCATATGAAAATATGCAAAAATACAAGACAATTGCAAAAAGAATCAATCAAAAATGATAAAAATTGACAAAGTTGTGCTATTTTGAATTTTTAAAGAAAAACAAACATTTTAATCATTAAAAATAATAGGGATGCGCTTGGTGGGCGTTGAACCCACCACCTTGTGAATACAAGTTCAAAACTTGGCCAAACCAGCCAGAGGCACGCGCGTGATATAACAAGGAAAAAGAGAGAGAGAGAGAGAGAGAGAGAGAGAGAGAGAGAGAGAGAGAGAGAGAGAGAGAGAGAGAGAGAGAGAGAGAGAGAGAGAGAGAGAGAGAGAGAGAGAGAGAGAGAGAGAGAGAGAGAGAGAGAAAGGAAAACATGGAAAATATGAAAAATGACCAAAAGAGTTTATCTCCACATGAATCAAACTCAGGTCATGTAGCATGGCAAGGCAAGTGAGAAGCAAGGCATAACCACTGAGGTGGCGATACATCTGTGTATTATGCCACCCCAATAAATACATAAGCCTAAAAAGACAAGCATTTTGGGCAAAAGGCAAGACAAACAACAAGGCAAGTTGACATGGAAACGGTTTCATCGTAATTTACTCAAAACAGAGTCAAATTTAACAAAATTTGGGTCTATCTTATGTGAAATTCAATAAGGAACACAATGGCATCATTAGTTTTTTAAGATAAAGCTCACAAGTTAAAACACGATGGCAATTGCAGATGGAGGCTTATGACATGCATTATGGAAGATATGATTCAAAACAGAGGTGACTAAGATCAGATGAAGGTATGCACAAACTTCAAATACATAGCCTATGGATTCTAGATGCAAAGAACATTCAAAAATCAACCAAAACAGAAACTGGCATGTGGACTACATTTATTGAACAAAAGTGCTTGAAATGCTGTTTGGAAAAATAAGAACAATCATATTACAACATACATGCTTTAACTCAATCAACACACATAAAGTGATTCACACACATCAAAGCATGAACTCAAAGCAACTTGCAAGAAAACTCAACAAAGTAATTGATAGCACAAGAGGTGAAAACCTCAAAACAGAAGTTTGACAGCAAGCTTGCTCTTTTGCCAAATCAAAACATACATGATGAATCCTACACACACACACATACAATTCATACCAAGACAAATTGGTCTAAACAAACATTCTATCAAACATGATTAAATGGTTGAGCACAGATCAAACAACATGCCAGCAAGTCTTTGGTTATTACAATACCAATCCAACATTAATTCAAAACATGCCTTAAAATGAGGGTCACAGCTCTATGGTAATGAACACAAACCAAGTCTAGCATGAAAACCTAGTTCTAGCAGCAACAGATGCAAACATGTTAATTAGAATTAAACAAACATGTTCTTGCTTACAAGCAAGCAGAAACAGCAAAAATGACAATGGTTGGAAGCAAAGTAGGTAGCAACATTACATAGTGGTTCATGAATCAAACAGTTATGACAGCAACATGGTGAGCTCTAACATGATAATGCTAGTATTAAACAATAATTAGCCCTAAAGCACCTAATGCACATAACAATTTGCAAGCATATGACAAATGCTACCCTATATCAATAGTGCTATGACAGTTTGAACTTGTAACAGACAAAGCATGAGATATTAATACAACTATGTTTCAAGACAAATTCACACAATGACTTATAAAGCATCAGAACAATACATATATGCTCATCACAGCTGACAATGCAAATAAGATATGGTTATGTCATGATCACAACACAACCCTATTACCATGCCTCAAAATGACAGTCCTTGATGCAAAAATGACAATGTCAAATATCTAGCAAAACATGATTCACTTGATGCCACATTCTTATGTTAACAAACATAGATCAAACACAAATAGGAGTTCAAATCATCATAGAGGCATACTTAGCAGGACAATGACAAATATCAAGTTTCAATGCATATATCATGATGGTTACAAACATTAAGACAACAAAATGAGTATTGGTCCTCAACAGTCACATGAGTCATCCCAATGACTTTTACCAAGTCCAACAGAACTGTACAACTTACAAGCATATTCGAAACATGTTATAGACAAAGTTCAACCACAAGGATGATCCAAAAATGTACTAGCATTGAAAATGACCTATGAGTTGAAAAAATGCACATGAGTTGAAAAATGGCCAAAAACAGAAATGTTGCAGATCCAAAACCAAACCAGTTTCAAATAATACAAACATCACATGAATCAAACATATAGGGACTTCTAATTTAAAATGCCAACAAACAGATTCAAGATTTAAAGATGTTGCTGCAACAGAAACAAATCAACATCCTTCACCAACAGAACCATATCAAAACAGCATCAAACTTCATAACAGTTGCAAACAATCCTTCATATGTTCATACATGACATAGAATAGCATTTAAGAGAATCTCAAGGTTTAACACACAGCAACATTGTATGATGATCATAAGAGCAATACACATTAATGAGCAAAACAAGCAAAATATGGCAGATTCAAACATGAACTGCACATGCATTTAAACTCAATCCAACTAATACACATTAAACATACTCATGATAGTTTAAGATGAAGATAGTGACTACCAACCTCTTGTAGACCTCCAAGCAAGCTAATGTAGTAGAGAAAACCTTGAAGACTCTCAAATAAGATCCAACCAATGCCTTGATAAAAACAACAACTTTTCTTGCACTTGAAGTAAACAAGTGAACTTTGTGACAGATCTCAAAACAAGTGATGATGAAGGTATTTTAGGTTATGGACAGTTGGTACATCATAAACCAAAGTGATCAAAACAGACCTGAACAAAGATTTATCAGATTTTGTGTATAAAGTCAAACTTTGCTTGGTTGAAAGTTGACTTTTGGGAAAATGGAGTTATTGACTGGTTTAAGAGTTTGAACACCTCCCACACATAATTTGTGGATTGTGTAGGTGGTTTGTGATAATTTTAAGTGGGTAGAAATGGTTTTGGAAGGCTAAATGCTCAAGGCAGATTTTTGAGAAGCTTTTGGAATGGTTTTCTTCACTTGTAAGAAAAGCAATGCAAGATGAGAGTTATGGTTTTCTCTTGGGTTTTAGAGTGCTATGGTTTGATTTGAAGAGTGGAATGAGCTCCCTTTTTATAGGCCAAGGAAGGTTGGGGCAGAATTGGTATTTGGCCAAGCAAATTGCATTTTGGTGGGAAAAAACTTAGAAGTTTCAAATGGTGATTTGCATTTGTTGGTTTGAGATTAACTCCACCAGTTAATAACCTCATCACCAGCTATACTTAAGCTGACTGTGCTGTCAAAATAGAGCTGCTGAAGCAAGTCATAGCAACACCTGTAACGCCCCATATTGCTTTCAGGATTACCGACTAACCCCACAAACCAACACGGGTCTTTTCAGCATGCTTTGTCCTCAATCACACGCTTTCCAGGAAACTTCCCAGAAGCTCACCCATCCCAGAATTGCTCCAAGTCAAGCACGCTTAACTGTGGAGTTCTTATGAATGGGCTACCGAAAAGAAGATGCATCTTATTGGTATAGGTAGTACCAATTAATCCTTATAATCCTTCATTCAACCATGCATCCCCATACCTGCATAGCCTCAGGATCCCTCTCATTCGGATGTGAAATCGGTTTTCCCCTAGAAGCTGTTAGGAGTGTCTCATTGTCATGCCTCATGACACCGACAACCACACACTCGCCCACGGGTGTTACATGTAACCACCGTCCTCTTTCACCTCAGGTGTTACATGCCCACCAGCTTCCGCTTGGTTCGTCCCCGAACCACATCATACTGGGAGAGGTATGGCTCTGATACCATTTGTAACACCCCATATTGCTTTCAGGATTACCGACTGACCCCACAAACCAACACGGGTCTTTTCAGCATGCTTTGTCCTCAATCACACGCTTTCCAGGAAACTTCCCAGAAGGTCACCCATCCCAGAATTGCTCCAAGTCAAGCACGCTTAACTGTGGAGTTCTTATGAACGGGCTACCGAAAACAAGATGCATCTTGTTTTCGGTAGCCCGTTCATAAGAACTCCACAGTTAAGCATGCTTGACTTGGAGCAATTCTGGGATGGGTGACCTTCTGGGAAGTTTCCTAGAAAGCGTGTGATTGAGGACATAGCATGCTGAAAAGACCCGTGTTGGTTTGTGGGGTCAGTCGGTAATCCTGAAAGCAATATGAGGCGTTACAACACCAAACCCAATGCTTCTTACACATGTACTTTTTGTACTTTATAAGAATAAACAAAGGGATTATGGTGAGATTTTTAGTTTTCCCTTGGTTCTCCCCCACATCAGGTTCTAACCTGATCTTAACACACCACACCAGATATGTCTTTATGGTTGGAAATCAAATTTATGTTGAATTTTGAAAAGTTGACAAACTAGTGTTCAGGCCCAACTTGCTCAATTCATAACTCTCAGCTCACAAGGGCTATGGAAGAGTTCTATAACTTTTTGGAAAGCCCTCATGGAGCTCTACAACTTTCATGCTTACATGATATTCATAATCCAAGTGGAACTAGGTCAAAAAATACCTTCAAAGTTGGCTGAAAACATGATTTGCAAGGCCAGAAAACTTAGAAATTTTCTAAGAGTTTTCCCCTCTTGTAATGGTCTTGATCATAACTCCAAATCTACTCATTTTTTGCACATGGACATCTGTGAGACTTTTGTAGGAATTTCCAAGAGCTTTCCAACAAGCTTTGAACCACATCATTTGGATGTGTGGTTAGGAAGTTATGGTTTCGCCCCTTTCAAAACCCTAATTCCCGATTTTTTCGATTACTCCTCTGTCCTTGATCCAATGATCATGAAACTTCATGGATAAGTGTAAAATGGCATTAGGAATATTTTTTATTTCAACTTTGAGGTCAAATTCCTTATGGTTGAAGAGTTGACTTTTCGGTCAACGAAATGGTCGATTGATGACGACCGGATCGACTGTTGTTGTTCTGGGTCTCCTGAGGCCTTGAAACTTCTTGAGGGGACTTGAATAAGTCATATGAGCTTAATGGAACATAATTCCATCATCGGAGCACCTTTTAAATGAAAATTCAAACCACAGTTGACTTTTCCTGATCAGAAACCCTAATTCACCTGTATCTTAACAAAGACAAACTTGAAATATGTTAAGGTTAGATAAACAAATGAAGATGATCCTAGAATGATGATGAAGATTTAAGGGGGTCAAAATTTGGGATGCAACATAACGGAGTTTTTGAATTTGCAAGGGAAGATTGAGAAAATTATTTAAACAATCTAGATATGTCATATGAGCCTAGGAAATTCCTTAAAACAAATCCAAATGTTTAAAAAGTTTTTGATAATATGTATTAGCTTCCAATCTTTCAATGAGTATGTTGCGAGTGTTTTAAGTTTTAGTCCTAACTTTTTGTTCTCTAAACAACATAAAAAATGCACATATAACAGTTAAGACACACAAGAATATGAACAAGAACAATGAACAATTTTATAACAACAAGATTGCTTAATACAAGATGTTTAACAATTATAAGGCATATATTTGCAGAAATCCAACATCAAAATCTCTCATAGATAGCTTCAAGCTTTTCTCTCCAGATTTTAGAAGAATCATCCTCAGAACTTATAACAACTCCTTGTTGGATCAGTAGTTTGAAATGAACTCATCCCCAAGGAATGAAGAATGTATTTCCCTTGTAAAAGGATGAAATAATCTTCTTCAGAGAGTCAAACATAACCTGAGGAAGATCAATCTGCAAGTCTGGATTGAAAAGAAGTAGCATATATTTTTCAATGGAGTCCACAAGGTCTATATCCTTGTCCTTAGGTAGAAAGTTTGAGTTCAGATTTTTATTCTAAATAATTGCATCAGGGCGGAGATTTGAGACCAAAGAAAGGTTTGATGGATTTACAAAAGTAGGCCATGTAGGAAGATAGTATTCCCAAACAAGAGTACCTGGGATTTCTCCAATCTTCTCATAGTTGATTACATTAGCAATCGACTTAGAGGTTAATATTATAGAAACACTAGAAACCTTGGAAAGAATAGCATACTTAGAATTTAGTTCAACAATAGAAGCATTAACCCCAAAATTCTTTGACAAGATTTGAATTAGTAAAACCACAGAGCATATCAAAGTATCCTTTGAAACCCTGTCCAAAAACAGTCTTCTAGAAGTTAAAACCTTGCTTAAGCAACTCTTCAAAATTCACAAACTTTTAATTTATGACAACTAGATGATTCGATGAAGAATTGACTAGAGAATCCATCTCAGGTTTGGTTTGGTCAACATAAAAGAAAAAAAAATAACAAGAAGAGAACTGAACAAGATTCTGACCAAAGAAGAATAAGAATCTTGCCAGAGGAACAGAAAAGGTGACACAAAATAATGTTTCACAAAGACAGGGGATAGAGATCATAGATGTATAAAATAAGAAAATATCATTACCCAAAGGTCCTTACCTAGCAGACTTCTTGAGTACATTAGATGACTTTCAACTTTATGGAATGTTAAGTAAGACAAGGGTTTTACAAATAATTCTGACTTGAACTGCTTTATCAGAAGTAGAGATTCCTTTTCTGAATCTCAGAGAATGACTATTTTTCAGAAGCTATCTGTCATCAGAGACAAGTAGGATTAGACTTCGAGTGAGACATCTTCTGTTTAATTCTTAGTCTTTGATATTCTATTTGGAGTCAAACATTTTCTCGTAAAACTAGAGTCATGTTTGATTTATGAATATTGAATTGGTTTCCTTGACAAGTAACTAGCAGTAGTATTATCACAAACGGTGAGAATACTGTTTCCATTAAAATGATCATCTTTCAGTTAATGACATATTCAATACAGTCAAATACAACATAGTTTCTTTTTCAAAGATTTTAGAAGATTCTTTTATTATCAACAAACATAACTTCTCTAGAGATATAATCAAAGACTTTGTATTCACTCATACTTAAATAGTTTATTAATTCAATAAGTTTGCAAAAGTGAAGGTACATAATGTACCTTTTTTTTTCTTAGTCAGGCTTCAGATGATTATTCATATTTGACCATAGAATCTAAATTCTGCCTTGAGTGGATTCTAAGTCAATGGCAGCTAAACTAATGATTCCACTTTCTTGTCCAAACTCCATACATTTACATCCTTCAACTCTTGAGTTTGGTATGTAGGCATTTCTTCCATCAAATGTTGTAAACAACCTTTGATCGAGTATCATGGAAGATTCCTTACTCATTTCTTCTGTGATATCTGCAACAAATACATTTTTTAAATGTTGGTACCTATATTTCTATGCGTCCACAAATGTTAGTCCTGATAGGTTTTTTCTTACATCATGCCTTAGTCTAATAGAAGTACCAAGATTCATTCCAAAACAGAGTCTAATATGAATTATGGCTTTTAACAAAATCTTGTTCTTAGAAAAGTATTTGATTTCATTGTCTCAAGTTAAATCTATTGACTCCATAATCCTTGATTTTGAAATTATTGACCAGCATAGAACCAAATAGTGTTTGCTATCATAGGTTGGCATGAGATAAGTTTTCAACACTATCTTAGTATTGCCAAAAAACAAAAGAAGAAATGAAAGTTTTCTCACATAATTGTCCTTTAACATAGATTCTATGATAGCCTTCAATTTCCATAGGAGAAATGGAGTCACCTAAGATATTATATTGAGATGCAGACTCCTTATTATCAATATTGAAGCAAGATGGATTAGTCAATAGCTCTTTCTCTTCAATAATTAGTTTATTCCTGGTTTCAGATTGGTTCTTCAGAAGAAGTAATGGCCAGTAATGCCATATTACTTTTTTATCAGATTCTAAATCCTCAACTATGGCAGCTTCATTAGAATATGATTTGAAGATCTCTAACATTTTTCTTTTTGCATTTTTCTGTCTGGAAGTTTTTACCCTTGTTCTTAGGATTAGTATAATCAGTTGAGGTACAAATATTTTAGAAGCTTCTGAAGTTACTCTTCCATCAACAAATATCACATTCCACTTATCCAGCTGATAGAATCTTTTGATAAAAAGGCCTATTCCTTATCAATGTTCCATAGGAGTTTTCTTCAATTGGCTTGAGGAAAGGATGATCTCTTTTGCAATTTTTCTTCATCTAATTTTATTTATTTTCTTTGAAGAATTCTATTTAACCCTTCAAGACTCAGTCTAATCAATTTTTTGACTTCTTGAATAGATGTGACTTTTGGTTTAACACTAGCAAGCAGACTTCTTAGGAGTTTCTTGAAAAATTAGATGAGCTGTAACTCAATAAACTTCTACGTGGTTCCCTTCAAATTTGAACACAAGGATTCAAATATAGTCTTGAGCATTAGACATATCAATGATTTTGATATACTCAGAATGAGATAAATCACCTACCAGAATGCATCTAAATCCAAGAAGATTTTCATAAAGCTTCTTTAGAGCTGGTGTGAGAGGTTTTCAATTTTGATCATCCCTACACCATCAACTTCTATAGTAATACCTTTCTCAAGGGTATTCTATAGACCTTCATAAAAACCCTTTATCAAGACCAATTGATTTAAAAATATCTTGCTCTTCCATCATTTAAATTCAGTGGAGTCACCTCTGAATATGGGAGGATTAGCAAATTGATATTTTTCATATGGTACTTGATTCCTTCTTGAAGGAAAGTTTTTGACAGACACATTTTTCTCATTGGATCTTTATTTACACCACTGTTAGGTGTTATGTATGGACCATGCTCTGATGCCAACTAAAGGTGAGAAAATACACAAGAAGAGGGGTTGAATTGTGTTATTCGTTTCTTTAGTTCGCTTCTTAACAAAGTTTAGATTCTAAACCAGTGTTCAAATTCTGATAATTAATTGAAGCATAATAATCACAGAAAAAAATAAATAAATATAGAACAGGCATAGATTTATACCGGTTCCTCCCAAACTGAGAGTAATTTAGTCCCCTTGCAGCACAAGATATTTTCCACTATAATCAAATCATGATTACAAATTTTTATGCCCTCGGCACAAGACTTTACTGCTCAGACTTTCAGCCAAGACTTCCTTCTTAGACCCTCCGCCTAAGACTTCCTACTTAAACCCCTGAGCTTCAAGACTTCCTTGCTCAAGCGCCTCAGGCTCAAGACTTTTGCTCAGACCCTCAGTCCTAGAATTTTCTGCTTAGATTCCATGAATTTAAGACTTCTGCTCAAATCCCACAAATTCAAGACTTCTGCTCATACCCTTCAGGTACAAGACTTCCTTGATTAGATTTCACGAATCCAAGAGTTCTGCCCAATCAAAAATTGATTAAGACTTCAATTCTCTAGCACATAGCAGGAGAATTACTTGGCTCAAGCTTCAGAACAATAAACTTGGATGCTCAAGCACATAGGAAGAGACTTTATCTAAACTACTAAACAACTTGTTTAGCAGAATAAAGAACAAGATGTACCTGATACGTAATCAAAGGTACATGAAAATAACCATAACAAAGATCACAACACTTAAAACTTCTAAGATATTCAATGTTTAATAAATCTTAAGGCTTTGTACAATTTACAACATATGGCACAAATTCTGCATACTCGGTTGTGTTGCTATTATTGATCTTGTTAATCTTCCATTCTGGTAGAAGCGAGGAAAGCTTCTATCCTTCTTGGCTCTTCTTTTTTTTCCCTCCTTGTTCCTTGTTTAAAATCCATGTTGAATCTTCAGCTACTTATAGAAGTTTTAAAGGAGTAGTCGTTGGAAGAGATAACTTGTACAAGTGTCTTTGTTATTTCATAGTACAAGAGACGTTGAAAATAGATACACCAAAAGATCTTGATCCATTGTCTAACTTGGTTAACCATTGCATCTTACTTGTAATCTTGTACTATAGATCCATTAAGATTAGATATTAGTAAAGCATGTCAACTCTTCTTGAGCCATGTGAACACAAACTCTAGCTGACAACAGATTTGACAATGTAGCTTGCTTTCTGCAATACAGATAACTTTAGTTTTATCGTTGGTTCTGAATGACCACCAAAAGATGATACATTCAATAAGATTAGATAAAATATATTGCTCTTCTGATGCTGAGGCCTTCAGCTTCAGAGTCTATGCAAACCTGTATTATTAGTCTTTACTTAAAGAGCGTTCTTTAGATTCTGAGCCACCAAAAGCCAATAACTTAGCTTCTTTCAAGTGCGTCCTTATATCAGATTGTGACTGTATTCTTCTTTAAGCTTTAGAACCTGCACACTTAGAACACACATTAGATAACACCATTGTTCTTTCAATACTTTGTTATCATCAAAACCCAAAGGATATATGTCATGAACAAATCTTATTCTAACATACTCTACTGCTAGCATTGCGTCTTGTTAGATAAACCACTTTTAGGAGGCTAGATGTTCATGCTTTTGAGTTGGCTGGTTAGAGACACCATATTGATTTCCATTGCCTTTCTCTCTTTATAGTCTTTTTGGAGTGCATGATATGTCCTTTAGGCCCCTTCAAGATCAACATTGACTGTGATCGAATCTTCATGAATATTATGGAAATTTGAGCTTGAGATGGATCAGTGAGGCTATAACATCCAAGGTGGCTATGCAGGGTCTAACAAGAATGCAATTGTAAACACTTTTTTTAGTGAATATAAGGAATTCTAGCTAACAGACCATACATCCCTTCATTCAAATCTTCATACCCCTAGGGATGGGTCATCTTATCGTTAAATGCCTACAAATTTTATCCACCATACGATCATAAACTTTCTCCATCGATGACCATCTTCACAAACAAATCATAGTACATGATATCACACAATTTACCACCATGGGTTAGAATTTAGGAAACATTAAAATGTTGGATGATATTAGTTATGACTAGTGGGAAGAGTTCATTTGAGGTTCCTTCAATTTTATCACAGTCTCAAAACCCTAGCATTGGGCTGTCAAGGGTTTACATTGACGTGCCTCCATATTTCTTTTGGACAACTAACATTTTAGAAATATTTCTCTCCATCGTCCCCTTGGATGGGTTGTTTGGTCGGGGTACCCTCTGGTGGTAGGATAATGTATTGGCGTTTCCACTTAAGGGCTTCCTTATCTTCCCCGCTGGTTGCAACATCTACAAATTTCAATGGGTATTTACTCATGTGTGACTCTCTCTCTCTCTCTCTCTCTCTCTCTCTCTCTCTCTCTCTCTCACACACACACACACTACCCTTCACATGTTTTGACACACAACCTCTTTTCATCATTCCTTGATGGCATCTCTAAATTGGATGCAGACATCGGTATTATGGCCGTAGCCCATTTTTAAGCGGTATTATTTTGTCTTGTCCATTCAAGATGACTCTCTGATGGGAAAATAGGGTATGACTCCTCCCTTTCAGAACTCAGTATTGGTGCATTCCTGATAGATTTTTTCGCATGATTCATTTAAAGGAGCGTATTTATCGCCCCGCTCGTGCATTTCCTAGTTGAATTCATCTTTTCACGATGAGAGTCCTTCCCCACCAAGCAACAAGAATTGACGTCAGCAGCGATCAGGTTGTCGAACCGGGTGTTTATATTTTCTTCCAAGTTGATGAAAGATTGAGCTTTGTTAAATATCTCTTTTACAGTACTTGTTTCTCTCCTTCACATATTATGTCTGAAAGGGATATTTCACAATAGTTCCTTCTCAAATATCCAGTAATAAAAACCTTTTTCAACTCATTCTACTTCCATAGCCCCTTTGGTCAAACAATTGATGTAAGACCATAGACTATCCTTCTTTCCTTGTGTAGTTCCGCTTAATGAGGATACCATCATTGGATGCCTTTCTTGTGATATGAAGTGAGTGGAGAAGCTCATGCACAGGTTGTTCCAAGACTCAATGCTCCCGTATGGAAAAGCATTAAACCATAATCTTGTTGAACTAATCAAGGTTAAGACGAATAGTTTACACTTGGAAGCTTCCTCAACATTGAAATAATTTAATCTTTTGTTGACGAGTTGAATGTGCTCGTATGGATCTCATTTCTCGTTGTACTCGCCCAGCTTAGGATGCTTCTCCAAGTACTTGAGTGTTCTACTGTTCAAAATATGAATGCATAGAGGATGTTTTAGCGAATTCTTTGTCGATGGTATGTCTACCAGATCCTGCAGAGTAGTGTGGTTGCCTTGGCCTTCCTCTGAGCTCTAAGGGGGAGTCTATAAATTTTTGTTTTCTAGTGACTATGCAATCTCATATCCTCTTCTCTTCTTGACGTGGTAGGCTCAGAGACGAAGGATTAGCTTCTCTTTGACAGGGCTTCCTACACGATGTTTCCTTTTGTAGGCGTGTTGTGTAGGCTTTCTTCTAGAAGAAGTAACCTTTCCTCTATTACATGTGAATTATGTTGTTGAAAGATCTTATACATGTTTTACAACAACTTATTAGCACCTTGAATTCCAAGATTGTCTCATAGTAGTTGGAATCTAGTTAACACCTTAGGTTGAGAAGCCATCGCTTTTACCATAGTAGATTCTGCAATATGAGGAAGTTGGAATAGGTATAGATGCAACGAAGTGTCCCCATTGACTTGATCAACAAAGTTTGAGGTGGTCGAAGTTAAGGTTGAGTTCTCTCCTTCTGAACAGTAGCAACAGTAGTGGCAACATCGCCTGATTCACGCAGAGCGACAGAACGTGTAGCTTTAGATCCACCCATTATTGAAAGATTATGGAGTTAGGTATTTGGAAAATCAGGAAATGGATGTTGATTCACTATTTGACTAAGTCGAATGTGACAGATCTAGTGCTCGATTTTATGAAATCTAATTTGATAAATGGAAGAAGCTTTGAATGTCTGGATTGAAGAGTATGCGATTGTGAAAAAACGGTAATCAGGAGTCAATTCTTACATAAGGTGCCAATTTTTTTTTATTGTGGAATCAGAATTCATGGATAATCGGTAGTTACAGAGGATAACGACAGATCTAAGCTTTCGACACAGAAGAGGAAATAGATGACTTGCATGGTTAGCACTTCAACGCCAAATTCAATATGTGAATAAGAAGAGTTGCTAAAATTTGGATTTGAAAAAGAGTACTTGTATTTCTCGTGCATTTCCTTTATATGCTTGGGTGGTTATAAAAACCTAATATTAGATAGACATGTGATACAGGGATTCGTTGGATGTATCTTAGATCTGGATCACCTATGATCTTCCTTATGATAGATATCATTTTCTACTTACACTTTAGAGGAACTGTGACCCTTTTTGACTGCATCTAATGAGTTAGAATGTTAGAGTCAAATTTCATAACATCTTGTCTTACATTACACATCTTCAACATCTATTTCACATAGAGTAATTTCTCACCACTGCTCCCAATAGTAAATCATTCCTTGAGGAACCAGGATATGATATTATATGAAAAAAGAGAGCATTTATTAGATGTTCTCATCCTGTGATACTCGTGACATGAAGAACTCCTTATTTGTTACAAAGACTTCCTTCAACAGAAGTAACATTTACTTGAATGTCCAAACTCCTTTTGACATTTCTTTTTCAATACATATCCTTTTGTGATACAATCACATACTCTTCAACAAACTTTATTTAGCTAAGAAAGGCACTTTAGGGGTGATAATTTATTTGTCATTCAGCCTTTTCACAATGGCCAAAGCATTTTCTTCAGCATTTGTCTCTGATTTTACCCTTCTCTTTACTCCACAGATAATAATACTAGCTTTATCGTTCTTCATCATACTTGGGAACTTAGTTACCTTTTTTACTCAAGATGATTTTCACAACTTTTACATCATCTTTATTTTCTATGTTGAGTGCAACTACTTTCTAGAGAATCACATGAGGAATTCTTCATTTTCTCTTATTGAAAGTCATGAAGGTAACTCACATCTTCTGTCATGTTGAGCTCATACTTAGTCTCCCTTTGTTGAGCATATGAAATTGTCCTACTTCCCATCCTTGTTCCTACCAACAGAGTCTCACTACCTCTTAGTATGCCATTTTCAGAGGTAGCATTTAAGAACCAGTTCACATCTATTTCAACAACCTGTTTCTCACTATCTCCACTTGTGGACTGATCTTCATCATTCTGAGGGGACATATCATTCTTTGAAGAATAAAATAGAAGAATGCTTTCATTATTACATGTCACATCATTACTCAGAGCCTTCATATCTTCTATAGCCAGATCACCATCATCAGTTATGCCATTATCATCCTCAACATCTTAATGGACATTGTCGCTACTCGAAAAAATGCAACGACGAAGAGGCGAAAGTGAAAGAACAGAAGATTCGCCATCAAAATTTATTTATCCCAAAAGGGGAAGGGAAAACATCGAGAAAACCCCAAGAAGAAAGGATAAGATGGAGACTTTTATGTTCTTTCACTTTTGCCTCTCTGTCGTTGCATTTTTTCGAGTAGCGACAACTTGGTAACTCTACTGGGGACTGGTTCACCCTAGCAAGCCAAACATAGTTTGTTTGTCGTATGTGTATTTTATTTTCTTTTATTGCTTTCTTATATTGTGTTCTCTTATCTGTTGGGTTTATTGGGAACGGTTTGTGAGGAAAAAGGCTTTCTACCCGAGCTTTTCCAGTATACACTAAGCTAGGAGGTGGTTGCTTTCTGATTTGCGAGACTTAGGACTCGTTGAGTTGGTTTGACTTCCACCGCTCATATGAGGCCCCTTTGGAAATGATTATGTATTATGAGTAGTCATAATGGCGTCTTCTTTTTCGACCTGGGAGTCCGTGATTCTGAGGACCTTTTTAGAACCTTATTCCAAAGGTTACTAAGACATAACTCTGTGCTCATCCTTTGAAGGGATTACCATCTTACGAATCATTGTTATGATGAAAAACCTTTGAGGGTTAGTGCATGAGACCTTGTTTAAAGCCTTTGGGATGACCTTTTGTAAACCAATAGATTGCCTACCCGAGGTGAGAGATACCTTGTTGTGTTGTCCTACAGATACTGTGACCTTGATCCCTGTGCTGCAAACCTGTTCTGGTGTGCATTCATAAGCATTGCATTGCATAACATTTTTGTATATCAAAGGACTTAAGAGACTATGATTATCTCAAGTATTACTAAAAAAAAGACTGATCAAAAGAAAAGAAGCACTAACTCTTTGAAGTTTAGAGAGCCAAAATTAGAAGTCATCCAAGACCTTCTGATTGACGTGCCAAAAGCTATCAAAATCAACCTTCAAGGAGAACATGGGAAGTTACTTGACCTTCTTTATTCTGGTGTGGATACTTGGGCTCTGTTTGCTATGGTACAATTTTATGATGCCCCACTCAGATGTTTCACTTTCCAGAATTACCAGTTGGCCCCTACTCTTGAGGAATATTTCCACCTTCTGAATATCAAGATTAAGGACCAACCCATCTACACCAGTTTGGAGGAAGAGCCAAAATCTCCTGTTATTGCTCTTGCTCTCCGCATGACTAAAGAAGAGGTTGATGCTGGCTTGACCAACAAAGGAGGCACATGTGGGTTCCTTATGAAGTTTCTCTTGATAAGGCTGTTCACTATAAGACTATCGAAGATTGGGAAAGGTTTGGTGTCTCTCTTGCTTTGATAATCTATAGGATTGTTCTCTTTCTAAACATAGACAATTTCATAGACATCACTGCCATTACTCTCTTCATTCAGAAGAACCCTATTCCCACCCTTCTTGCAGACACTTACCACTCTATTCATTGGAGGAGTGAGAAGAAAACAGGAATGGTGCAATGTTGTTCTCATCTATTATTCAAATGGTATGTTTCCCATTTTCCAAAGGAGGGACCATTTATGGAGAACAAGGAGAAACTGAAGTGGTCTAGACGCATTATGTCTTTGGTAGCAGATGACATTGCTTGGTACTCCCATGAGAACTATGATGTGGATATCCTTTTCAGTTGCAGGGAATTTTGTAATGTACCTTTGATTGGAAGAGCTGGCTGCATTAACTACAACTCAGTTATGGCATTACATCAATTAGGTTATGCTATGGAGGATGCGCCCGAGGCAGAGAAGATCCAAAGATTTTTCTTGCTCAACAAAGCGGATGATACTGGATTTGTCAGAAAAATTGCTAAGGCATGGACCAAGATCCATACAAAAGGAAGAAAGGAGTTGAAGGCAAAAAACTGTGTGGCTAAAGAACCATACAATAGATGGTTGTTGGCTAGAGTGGCAGAAAGATTGTTACTGTTTCCTCCAGAACCTCCAATGCAAGAGAAACCTCATGTTCCCACTCATGTGTCCATGGAAGAATATGAGAAGCTGGAGTTGGTAGTGGAAAGGTTGACTAAGGAAAACCAAAATCTTCAAGCTGAAATCCACCAAGCTGGTGTGGAAAATGGCCAATTCAAAAGAAAGATGGAGATGGAACAAGATCGGGTAACCGAAAGTAGCAAGAAGTTGAAGTTAGAAACATATTTAAGGGTCATGTATCAAAATGGTTTTCAAGGGGATGATGTGTCAGTGAAGACTCTTCGAGAGCGCTTGAAGGAGGCCAAAGAATCTTGTGAAAGAGCATGGCATTTTTGTGAACTAGCTTCTGCTGGAAAAAAGAGGAATAGGGAGAAACTTGAAGCTGATATTCATGATCTTGAGGAACAAGTAAGAGGTGCCTTGACTCTAGATGAAGATGAGCGTTAGCTTAAAGAAGAAGCATTAAGAGTTTCATATGTCACTCCTAACATGTGGAACGATAAGTGCTTAGAGTTGGAAATCGCTCAAGTAACGGCCGCTCTTTGGAAGGACCGGTTTGAAACTTTGAAGAGGTATCATTCACATTGGCTTAAGAAAAAGGCTCAACTCAACAAATTGTTGGACACTCATGTGGAGTCCCTCAAACATTATCAGCCATCTCTAGACATGTACTGTTCTAGGTATAATGATCTGGTAGAGCATTGCAATCTCCTGATTCGTGATATCCCATGGAGGTTGGAAATCACAATTCAAGACTTGGATGGAAACAACATTCCCCCTTTAGTCTTCAGCTCTGTGATCAGATGGTTGGCAGATTCATGTTTGAGTCAAAGAAGCTTAAGGAGCACCTCCGAAAGAAGACCTTTTAGTTGCCTAGTCCTTCTTTGGTTTCAAAAAACTTTTGTATGCAACTTATTGAACAATGACTAAGTCATTTGTATTCGATCTTCCCTTAAATTAATGAAGAGCTACTTTTGGTTTCAAATTTGCGCATCTTACTATTTGATCACATTTCTATAATACCTATGATAATCACCAGGTCTCGAGGGTATTTTGAGCGTCATTCGAAGCATTGCATATACATACGCATCATTTTGCATTCCATGAAACCCGATCTCACAACCACTTGCCCTTCTGCAGTAGGACAAGCTGACTTCTCAAAACTCCTATTACACAAGAAATAATTAAAGAAGAATCATGGACCAGTTGGAACAGAATCAAGTTTCCATGAGAGAAGAGATGCAGAACATGAGAACTCAGATCACTCAGCTTATGGAGGTGATTCAGAATATGGCTAGAGGGCAAGAGGAAATGAGGCAAGCTGCGGAAAGAAATGTTAATAATCCTCATATTCCTAGTGGCGTAATTCCAACCCCAGATGGTGCAATCCTAGTTCTTGCTGGCGCAGTTCTAACCCTAAGTGGTGCAATCCCCATTCCTGCTGGCGCAATTCCTCCACCTGGTGGCGCAGTTCATCCTCCTGGTGGTACGCTTCCACCCCCAGTCCATTACAATGACCACAAAAACTTATACAGTCCCCGTGAGGATTCGGTTGTGGATGCTTATGAACCACAAAATACTAACTTGGAAAAGAAGTTCAATGCTTTGCAAGAAACTGTTAGAGCAATTCAAGGTCCTGATGTCCTAGGGTTAGATGCTGCTGAGATCTGCCTTGTACCCATAGTCAAAATACCTCCAAAGTTCAGCATTCCCACTTTTGAAAAGTATAGTGGTAATAGCTGTCCTAAGACCCACATCAGGTCTTATTGTAGGAAGATGGTCACTTACTCAGATGATGAGAAACTTCTGATCCATTTTTTCTAAGATAGTCTGACTGAAGCTTCCATAGAATGGTATATGCAACTTGAATGCTCTCACGTTAAGAACTGGAAAGAGTTGGCGGACGCTTTTGTAAAGCACTATCAATACAATACTAATATGGCTCCAAATCATACGCAACTACAAAATCTGACTCAGAAGCCTAATGCATCCTTCAAAGATGGAGGGGTTTGGCTGCAAGAGTGCAACCACCATTGCTTGAAAAAGAATTAACTGTAATCTTCATGGGAACTTTGCAAGGTACGATCCTTGAACGCTTAGCGTCTACCACCTCTACAGTATTTTCAGAACTTGTTGTGTCCGGTAAAAGATTGGAGAGCCTAAAAAACCGTAACAAGGATTCATAAAGAAGAAAGAAGGAGAAGCCAATACCGCTTCTACGGAAAAAGGAAAAGCTCATCAAAGTTACCACCACATTGCTGTTATTACTCCTCAACAATCACTTACTATCCCTACTAGCCAACCTGTGGCTCAGCAACAAGTCCGACAATAACAACCATATCAACCACGTCAGAACCAATACCAAGGCCAACAGAGACAATGAAGGCCAGAAAAACGATTTGATCCAATTTCGTCAACATATGCTAGATTACTTCCATACCTTTTGAAAGGTAGGTTAGTGCAATTAAGGGAAATGAGGGACCCTCCAGTTGTCCTTCCCTTAGGATACGATGTCAATGCACGCTGCGAGTTCCATTCTGGCGCTCCAGGCCACAACATCGGAAATTGCAAAACTTTAAAGTATGTTGTTCAAGATCTCATTGACTCGAAAGCGATTAATTTTACTAGAAATACTCCAAATATCAAGACAAATCCCATACCTTCTCATCATCACTCCACAAATATGATTGAGGACTTTAGAGGGATTCAACTGGTTTCAAACATTGACAAAATAAAGACACCTTTTTGCGTTGTTAAGGAGCAACTCTGGTTAAAGAACATTTATCCTGGTTGTCCAGCAGACTGTCACATGTGTGTGATTAACCCTCAAGATTGTACTGAGCTGAAGATTGGTGTCCAAAGTCTGATTGATCAAGGAGTGCTTGTGGTAGAACAAATCTCAAAAGCTAAAGAAGTTTCCACCCTTGATATTCCTTTTGATGCACTGGATATATCGTACAATGATGAAGATGAACCATGAAATCTCCCTAATAACCTGGCTTGTACTCCATTGATAATTCCATGTAATGAAGAAGACTGGGATAATGTGTATGGTCAGACTCATGTCTCCGCCTTTGATGAACCAGCTTGTTATTTCAACTCCAGCTCTTTTTCCTTACGAGAGCGCAAAACCTGTTCCTTGGGTATGCGACCAAACTGTCTTTCTTAATGGGCAGAAGGTTAGAGAGGAGGATATCTTAGAAGAGAAGAAGACTGTGGAAAACATTGTGGGGACTGGTGGCGTCACCAGAAGTGGTATAATTTTTGCGCCAACACCACCGCCTGCTAACAACCATGGTACTGTTGGCAAAGATGTCAGAAAGCAAGTTACCGCTGAACAGGGGCAGTCTTCCAAGCAGAAGGTTTTTTCTAATGAAGAAGCATAAGAGTTTCTGAGGATTATATAGAAAAGCAATTACAAAGTAATTGATCAGCTCAATCAAACTCCCTCAAAGATCTCCATGTTATCATTGTTGATGTGTTCAAAAGCTCACCAAGAGGCGTTGTTGAAATTCTTGAAGGCTGCTCATGTGCCTCAAGAAATATATGTGGTGCAATTTGAAGAAGTAGTGGGAAACATAACTTTCGGCTATATCCTAAGTTTCAATGATGGAGAATTACCCCCTTGAGGGTAAGAATCATAATAAGGCCTTGCACATCTCTATGGAATGTGTGGATGTAATTTTCTCTCGAGTTTTAGTTGATACTGGGTCATCACTAAATGTGTTTCCTAAAAACTCATTATGCAAGTTGTCAATTGAAGGACTTACGATGAAGCCTAGTCAGACGATTGTGAAGGCTTTCAACGAAGCTAGGCGGACTATTATTGGTGAGGTTGACCTCCCAATTAAGATTGGACCACACACGTTTATTATCACATTCTATGTGATGGACATATATCCTGTTTACAGTTGCTTCTCGGCCGACCATGGATCCATGCAGCTGGTGCTGTGACATCAACCCTTCATCAAAGGCTTAAATTCATGATCAGCAACCAAATGGTTGTCATTGAGGGGGAAGAAGATGTTCTTCTAATCCATTTAGCTTCTTTTCAGTATATTGAGGTGGGAGGAGAAGTGCACGAGACTCCGTTTCAAGCTTTTGAAGTGATTAATGATGAGATGATTCATGAAAAACATGCCTCTTCGATCGTGACATAGAAAGATGCCATGAAGGTTATTGAAGAAGGAAATCCTTAGGGATGGGACAGAGTGTTAGAACTGTCAGTCAACAAAGATGGTGCTGGTCTAGGATATACTAGCAAGCAGAAAGCGCAAGAGAAGAACACCTCTGACAGAGGTAAAGGACTTGCAACTCCATTAGTTTTTACTAGTGAAGGCCATCTCGATGATGGTCAAGTCGCATTTCTGGAAACCGAAGATGGCATGCCTGAAGAGTTGTGCATGGTGTACCCAAGAACACCCAATCAAACGCTGAACAACTGGAGCATCGTGGAAATCCCTGAAGTGACTCTAGTGGAAGAGTAATTCCCTGTTTTTTCCATTTTCCTAAAAAAAAATCCTATGCTCTGCCCAAGGCATATGGATCATGTTGTAGGGCCCATTCGCTTTAAAAGCATGAACTTATCATCAATAAATAACTTTTGCATTCAATTACGCTCTCTTTCTTTCATTTTTATTTTGTACATAAAATAAATAAAAGGAAATGTTTTTTTTAGCATTTTTCTTTTCCACTTTTCTTAAAATAAAAGCATGAAATCATTCATCGTTCAGATATTCTTCTGTTCCTGTTGATAACGATTCTGCTATGGTCCGATATGACTTTGATAACCCAATTTACCATGCTGATGAAGACTGCGAGGAAGATTGTGATCTCCCAGAGGAGTTGGCTAGACTGCTAAAACAAGAGTTGAAGGTCATTCAACCGTATCAAGAAGATATTGAAGTCATCATCATCGGAATGGAAGATGACGCAAAAGAGATCAAGATAGGTGTCACCTTAGAAGCATAGGTGAAGAGAAAGCTGGTCGTGTTGCTGCGAGAGTATGTTGACGTGTTTGCTTGGTCCTACAAGGATATGCCCGGTCTGGATGAAGATATTGTAGTGCACAAACTACCCCTCAAGGAAGATTACCCGCCGGTGAAGCAAAAATTGAGGAGAACAAAACCAGAGATGTCCTTTAAGATCAAAGAGGAAGACCAAAAACAGCTAGACGCTGGTTTCTTGGCAGTGTTTAGTTACCCACAATGAGTAGCAAATATTGTTCACGTGCCGAAGAAAGATGGGAAAGTACGAATGTGTGTTGACTACAGAGATCTCAATAGAGTGAGTCTAAAAGACGATTTTCCTTTGCCGCACATTGACGTACTAGTAGATATGGAAAAGCCAACTTTCATCACCTCATGAGGAACTTTTTGCTATAAAGTTATGTCGTTCGGACTTAAGAACGCTGGCGCAACATATCAACGAGTTATAATTACTCTCTTTTATGACATGATACATAAAGAGATTGAATGCTATGTAAAAGATATGATCGCGAAGTCCCAAACTGAGGAAGAGCACCTCATTCATCTCAAAAAGCTTTTTGCAAGACTAATAAAATTCATACTGAGACTAAATCCCAACAAATGCACTTTTGGTGTGAGATCTGGCAAGCTGCTAGGCTTTATTCTAAGCCAAAAGGTGATTGAAGTCGACCTAGATAAGGTCAAAGCTATCCAAGACATGTCGGCGCCTAAAACTAAAAAAGAAGTCTGAGGTTTCCTTGGGAGATTGAATTACATTGCAAGATTCATATCTCATCTGACGGCCACTTGTGAGCCTATCTTCAAATTGCTCAGAAATGTTAGACGATGGCGCAGATCTAGAAGGGAGGGTTGAATAGATCGCTTGTTTAAAACAGAGTCGGCGCTACCAAAAATTGGTTTTTAAAATGTTTAATGCGGAAGCGGCTGAGGAACTATATTCGTCTAAAACGAACGGTTACTAGAAAACCGGATATGCATAAAGTCTATGGAATTTGATAAATGAGATTTGAGAATCACTACTTTATCACACTTCAATCAGATTTTATTCACTATAAGGTGTGACTAGTTCCAATGCCTTTAAAACATACACAGTTTAGAAAGACAACACGATTGTTTTTAGTTCGCACAATTGATTAAACACTTGAAGTGCAACGCACTACAAGTGAATTCTATTTTGCGAGTAGGTGCTCAAGTTTTCTATTACAATCAATGATTGTAATTAGCTTCAAAATAGTGCAACACAACTCAAATCAGAATTTTATTGACACAATCGTTTGTACTAAGAACTCAAAATTTTAGCAATATAAACCTAAAGAAAAAGACACAACGATTTGTTGAGGCAGTTCCCTCATCGTCCTCGCTCGAGGTATGTCTACCCTAAATTCTAACAATAGAATTGAGACCTGTATATAGATAGATATAACCTGTTGGTCAATGTTTATACAAGAAGCAAATAGAGATCAAACAATCGAACACAATTTGTTGTCGTAGAGTCTATTTCTTCTTGCCCCTTGATTCAAGTTGAATCAAGTCTTTCGAATGCGGTGAGTAAACCTCCGATTACGGAACTCTTTTTGAACAACCCTCGATCTTCAAATCTGGCCCGGCTGATTTCAGTCACCCACGTGTTGAACCTGAATCTTCCATTCATAATCCTCTATTTACCACTACTAAACCGACAGAACCTCCCGCTCTTAGATTACCTTCGCTCGGCTGAATCTGTGATGGATCGATTCGTACAAAAACCCCTAAAATCCAAGATTCTTAGAGGAAAAAACCCTAATGGTTTTATTCAAGAAAAACCTGCCGATTACTCAACCCAAACTAGATTACACCAATCTTTGGCTTTGGATGTTATCACCTCGAACATGCACAATGCACAACAAAAATGATTATGTGTACTTGTTGTGAAATGTTATGAAGAGAATGAAGATGATGAGAACAAATCGACACGTAAATTTCACTTTTCTTGTTTTCTTAGTTGATGTGTAAGGAATAACACAACTCAACTTATATACAAGACATAACTGACTTAACAAACATAACAGACTCCCAAAACAGTTTGACATAACAAAATTTTGACTTTACACAGCGAGCGATCGACGTATGCAGTAAGGGGGTCGACCTGAGCTTACCCATATACGTGATTGTGCAGAAAACAAGACCACGAATCGACTGGATGGTCCTGTTTTCTACATAATTACGTGTACGGGTAAGCTCAGGTTGACCCCCTTACTGCATAGGACCATGAAAATATGACATGGTGATAATGTCCAGCTGTAACACGGTGGGAGAACTGACTTTAAACAATGTTGCGGATAGCAAGAGTCGCCACCGACTTTTATTTTATCCATAAGGAAAGGTTATAAAAGAACAGGAAAGACCTTAGAGAATATTTTGGGTCCGGGGGGTAGGTTATGAAAAGGGAAGGTGTTAGCACCCTTTTCATCCATGGTTATCCATGGGCTCTTAGGTACTTAAGCTCACTTTTGAATTGTTTTGAAAGTGTAGTGTGTGAATAGCAAAAAATTTCAGAATAGTTTAATAATAATCCGTGTATGGATGTGAAAAAAACTTGTTTGAAAATTTTGTTGGAAATTTGTTTAAGTGTGAAAAAAGTTTGAAGTGAGCAAGTATCTAGGAGTAGCCTACCCTAATGTTTTAAGGTCTTTCTTATTCTTTATCCTTTCCTTAGTAAGACTATCCCTACTATAATGGAGTAGGTAGTCCTTACTTTGGATGTTAAGGGGTATGTGAGGGACAATTTGACTTTGAAGGCCATTGTGGGATGTAATAAGCACATATAAGGGACCATCATCATTTTTCGAAAGGGACTTGATTCGTAAAGGCAACCATAAGGGACTTTGATGATTTTTTTTATTTGAGGGACTTGCTTTATACACCCCACTTAACCATTATTCGTAGGCAACTTGAGGGATATCCTTAGGAAGTGAGACGGCGATTAAAATCGACTTACGTGTGTGACGTGTTTATTTTAGTTATCTTTATTTAAAAGTGATCTAAATTTATTTTAATATTACATACATGTTGTTACACTCCCTAATTACTAACCATAATAATAATTAAATAATTAAACAACTTTACATCCAAGAAACAATTACAAAATAATAAGCAAAATAATTAAATAGCAAAGATAAATAAAATATAAATAAGCAATAATAAATAATAAAGGGGGTTAATTCTAAGTTTACTCGGCAAGACATCGCATCTTGTGCCTACGTATCCTTACGGGAGTGGAATCAGAGTAATCGTAGTTCCCCTCAATAGGGAGGTTAGAAACTTCTTGACTGTGGTCAAGGTCTCAAGGGGAATAAACGCATCTTAAGGACACGCTTACGTGGAGTGTAGAAACTCCAAATCTCTACGTTGAAATGTTAAGTTGTAATTAGGGTTAAATTAGGTTAAGTTAGGGATTCCACGGCGGGAAACCCTAAAATGAGCGCGGCGGCTTTTTGACCTAATGCTAGGGGTAAAATTGTAATTTTGCCTGCGGCGAGGCATTTATGAAAATTTAGGGTTTGTAAGGTGAAAGGGTTTGAAGTTGAGGATTATTGGCGCGGCGACCAAAAGCTAGACCTAACCTTCGGATGAGTGTAGTGTGACAGAATAACAGTAAAGGCGTGAGATAATTGAATCATGCAAACCATGCAAGCAGAAATTTAAAGGCAGAATTTAAAGAGCGATTGTTAAGTTCGCGAGGTTACATGAGAGGAGCAGATACAATATGATAATGAAATTTGAATTGAACAATAATAAAATAAAATAAATAATGGTTCTAGTTATTATTTTAAAAAAAGATTTTAGTTATTATTTTAAATTTATCTAAAAAAAAGTTTTTCTTAAAAATAATAGGTTTTCATATTAATTTGGAAAAGATGTTAATGTTATTTATTTTAAAAAACAGATTTTTATATTATAACAAGTTTTAATAAATTAATGATAACAATAATAATAATAATGGTAATAATAATGATAATAATGATAATAATAATAAATAATGATAATAATAATACTAATAATAATAATAATAATAATAATAATAATAATAATAATAATAATAATAATAATAATAATAATAATAAAGCAATAATGAATTTTAAATGTGCCAAATAACCCAACAATGTTGCTAACGCAGAAATGCGCTCATCGCAACCAGATCTAAATCGGACGAAACAAAATTTATCGCAAAGAAAAAGAAATTAAGCAAAAAATAGTATTATTGCTCACACAAAAATGCGATCATCGCAACCAGATCGAACTAACACAAATGTCACGCGTCATGCACACAAATGTGCAAACATCGTATCGACATAATTCGATCAAAAATTAATCTTATATATATATAAACTCTAATAATTTAAAAATTATATATATATAAACGTAACAGTAATAGATAAAGAAAAAGAAATAACGGTAATAGATGAAGAAAAAGAAATAACGGTAAAAGATGAAGAAAAAGAAATAACGGTAAAAGATGAAGAAAAAGAAACAACAGTAATAGATGAAGGAAAAGAAATAACGGTAAACGATGAAGAAAAAGAAACAATAGTAATGGATGAAGAAGAAAACTAAATAACGGCAAACGACACTCACTCCTCTTAGGTTTTTTTTCATTCTCCCCCCTTTTTTCCAACAAGGCAACACATGTATATATAGGGAACAAATTAGGGTTAACACCAAATTGTCAATAATGTCCCTAAAGCCCATTTTAAAGCCCAAACTAAATAATTAGTTAAGAAAAAAAAAATAAAATTTAAAATAATTAAAATAAACTTAAAATAAAAACTAATAATCCTATTGATTCCTAAAATAAAAAATATTATAAAAAGAACAAAATTTTTTTCAATATTTTTTATTTTATGATTTTTTGGATATTTTTATGAATAATTTAGAAAAAAGTGAAAAAAATAATATTTTAAAAAATGATTTAATTAAAATACGAAAATAATAATTAAATAATAATGAAAAACTATTTTTGTTATTTTTTTAATGAAAGATAGAAAAATTTAGAGTAAAAATAATAAAAAACAAAAAAAAGTGACAAAGGTGAGATTCGAACTCTCAGCCTCTCACACTCATAACTCCTTACACATGTCCTCCTGCCAATTGTGCCATTTTTACTTTTTAGAAAAAAAAATGCATGCCATATGATATTTACCTGCAAAAAGTCAAACGACTACACAAATTTGTTAGTAATTGATTAAATGCAATGAAATGCGACGACAAATCTTAGGGCAAAATTTGGGGTATTATAGTTATTATGATAATATTTCTCACCCAACCTCTCTTTGATGTTGGCAAAAAAAAATCATGAAGTTTGACTTTGGTTTGACCACAGTTGACCTCAGTTTGACCTTTTAACTGCATTGACTGCTTTTGACTTATCTGATCATCTGACTGAGCAAACTTTTGAGAAAAGTCTTGAAACTTGACATGGGGGTTCTTATACACATATAAGATGTTATGAAGCTCACTTGAAGTCTTGGAAGTCCATTTAGCCTGATTAAAGTCAAAACCCTAGTTTTGGATGCACTGCTTAGGAGGTGCATTGTCTGAGGGAATTGTCAACTCTTCTGACCAATTGTGAATTTTGTGAACCTTGTGAACCTTCTTGGAACACAAAGTCTTGTATTGTGAGGGCAAATTTTGGGGTGCAACACCAGCATATATTTTTCTATGGAGCTGAGTTTTGAAATCATCGAAATGAGCGCATTTATCTATGAGGGTTTGCCTTCACAAGAAAAAATCAAGATGTTGTGTGGAATGACAATTTTCTGAGAACTTTTGAGAAAATAAAAGACTATCTGCAAGAACCACCAATCCTGATGCCTCTAGTGTCAAGACGACCTCAGATCATGTACCTAACAGTATTAGAAGGATCTATGGGATGTGTATTGGGTCAGCATGATGAAACCGGTAGGAAAGAACATGCAATCTACTACCTCAGCAAGAAATTCAACGACTGTGGAACGAGATATTCAATGCTCGAAAAGACGTGTTGTGCATTAGCTTAGGCTACAAAGCGCTTAATGCAATACATGTTAACTCATACAAATCTGCTGATTTCTAAGATGGATCCTGTCAAATACATATTTGAGAAGCTTGTTCTTACTGGACAAGTGGCTCGTTGGCAAATGGTACTGACAGAGTACGACATCCAGTATGTCACACAGAAGGCTATCAAAGGAAGTGTGTTATCTGACTACCTTTCCCACCAACCTATGGACAATTACCAATCTATGCGCTTCGATTTTCCTGATGAAGACATCGTGTTTGCCAGAGATTATACAATGCTTGGCCCAAACGATGGACCCAAACCAGGATCGCGATGGACGCTTATGTTCGATGGTGCCGCAAATGCTAAAGGCTGCGGAATTGGGGCAACAATTACTTCCCCAACCGGATTTCATTTACCATTCACTGCCAGATTGTGCTTCAAATGTACAATTAACATGGCTGAGTATAAAGCCTGTATCTTCGGGATTGAAGCTGCCATTGATAATAGAATCAAGATTCCAGATGTCTATGGGGATTCTGATCTTGTCATATGCCAAATCAAAGAGGAATATGAAACACTTGATGCCAAGTTGATCCTTTACAGAGATCATGTCTTAAAGCTAATCTCATACTTTGATGAGATCACTTTTCACCATATTCCCAGAGTAGAAAATCAATTGGCATACGCTCTAGCAACATTAGCATCCATGTTCCAAGTCAACTGGAAGAATGAGGCGCCAGCCATCTGTTTATAGTACCTTGATGAACCTGCTTATTGCTTGACAACTGACGCTGCAGAGCTTAAAGTTGATGATCATCCTTTGTTTTATGATATTAAGCAGTATCTAGAAGCACAAGAATATCCATAAAGCATCACCATCACTAATAAGAAGAAGCTTAGGAAGCTCTCATCAAATTTCTTCCTTAGCGGGGACGTTTTATACAAGAGGAACTATGATTCAGTTCTGGTCAGATATGTGGATAGACACGAAGCAGAACACATTATAAACGAAGTGTATGAGGGGTCTTTTGGTACACATGCCAGTGGCCACACAATGGTTAAGAAGATCTTGAGGGCAAGATATTATTGGATGACAATGGAAGCAGATTGTTATCGTCATGTCCAGACATGTCACAAATGCCAAATCCATGCAGATAAAGTGCATGCTTCACCGCTTCCTTTGAATATGTTGACTTCGCCTTGGCCTTTCGCCATGTGGGGCATAGATGTAATCGAACGTATCGAGCCAACCGCCTCCAACGGACACCGTTTCATCTTAGTGGCCATTGATTACTTCACCAAATGGGTGGAAGCCATATCTTACGCCAACTTTACTAAGCAAGTGATGGCCCGCTTCATTAAGAAAGAAATCATCTATCAATATGGGGTTCCGAATAAAATCATCACCGATAATGGTTCTAACCTTAACAATAAAATGATGAAGGATTTGTGCGAAAGCTTCAAGATCGAGCATCACAACTCGACACCATATCGTCCAAAGATGAATGGAGTTGCTGAGGCAGCGAATAAAAACATCAAAAAGATCGTCCAAAAGATGGTGAAAACGTATAAAGACTGGCATGAGATGTTTCCATTTGCCTTGCATGGCTACCGCACTATAGTGCGCACTTCTATTGGTGTAACCCTATTCTCTCTCGTGGATGGAATGGAAGCAGTACTGCCTATTGAAGTAGAGATTCCCTCCTTGAGGATATTAGCAGACGTCAAGCTAGACGAAGCCGAATGGGTACAAGCAAGACTCGACCAGCTTAACCTCATTGATGAGAAGCGCATGACGGCCATCTGTCATGGTCAATTGTACCAGAAGCGTTTGAAGAGGGCCTTAAACAAGAAAGTTTGCCCGCGACCTAGTCTTGAGGAAAATTCAGCCAACTCACACTGATTCAAGGGGAAAATGGACACCGAACTATGAGGGTCCATATGTGGTGAAAAAGGTTTTCTCTAGTGGAGCCTTGATTCTCTCAACCATGGAAGGTGATGATCTTCCATCCCCTGTGAATTCAGATACAGTTAAAAAATATTATGCCTAAAAGATAGACCCGGTGGACTAAAAAGAAAATCCATGCAAAAATGGGTGTCCTGGTGGACCATGTAAAAAGAAGAAGGTCCAGACAAAAATTAGGGACTAAAAAACAAAAGAAATAACCCGCTAAATTAAAAACCCGTAAAGGTAACTTAGGAAAAAAAAGGGTATCCCGGTAGGCTGAAAACTTGAGAAGGGCAGTCTAGGCAAAAGTTAGGGATTCAAAAGGCAAAACTGCATTCTGAGAAGACGTGTGAATTTTCCTCCTTGATCATTAAACTCTAATTGGGAAGGATCAATGCAACCGTTGCACTCAAAAGCAAGGCATATAGGGTCTTCAAAGATATATGGGTCATAGCAGAATTGAAACTCGATAGAGACCGATTTCAACATTGCCACTGCTATTTTTATCCATTTTTCTTTTTGAGCAATTACCTCTTTTAAGAATTGCCTCCTATTGTAATTTGTCTGTTTATGGGTCTTCATCAATAAAGTTTATTTTCGTCAAAAAGTATTCTCTTTTATTTCTTACCATATGTTTGCAAATTTTGTTTTATCGGTGATAAGTATTGCACATGTTAATTTTGTGATGAAAAAGTATGGGATTACTTCTTCTCTTAAGGTGGTTATAGGGTGACCATGACCTCAAGCAACAGGAAAAAACATCATTGAAACCATGAAATGACTTGGCCAAGACAAAAATCATCTAGCCCAGGGGAAACTAGCACCAAAGCAGGAGTCCCGACATCTCCAAAACTTGAGTGCATCATGAAGAAACGATGTCGGGAAGTCGAGCTTGTTCCCTAACTAGCCCAAAGCCCAATCATATTTGGCACCTTTTTGTTGTAAATCTGCTTTTGGCTGATACTTCTTAGTAAAACCACCTCCGAATAGTACCTTTCACCTTACATATCTCCTTTTCCCCATCAAGCCCAACCATGCTTGGCGTGAACGTCACTTAAGACTCTCGCATCCCCAGCATTTTTGCATACATTTCGCATCAATTGCACACTTGTTTAGCCAGTTCCTATAGAGAGTAAAGCATTTCTGAGGGCCTTGTCTCTTCCGGCGATTACTTGTGTAACTTCTTCTGTGCCTTTTTGCATAGGAGTAACCTTACCTTTTGTAATACCTTCATTGCCTTTTGCACGAGATATCTCCTCACCTACCTTTTGAAGGTGTGTTTGTTTCTTTTTGCGCGGAATCTTATCCCTTCGCTTTCTTTTTGTGAGCATTTTTGCTGTCTTTTACACACGAAAAAACTTTGCTTTGGGCATTGTCGATTATTTTGAACGCTGGATGCCTATATGGCCCAGAACTAAATGGTCACTACACAAAGAATGTCATTCTCGTTGATGATATTCTGATACCTTATACAAGGGTGGTTATTGCCCTCGACTTACCTTTTGTGAGTCTTATTCATGCCGTTATCGTAAGGTTTTTGGTTTGTGCATATTGCACCTTTCCATCCCCGGTTGTGCCTTTTGCACATTATCCTCAACATTTCGTCTTTGCATATTACGTTTTTCTCCCTATAGAATATCCTACCTTTTGTAGACCTTTGCCTTTGAGCCTTTTGTTCTGGTGTCTTTCTCTACCTTTCGTAGACGAAATTCGTTTCCCTGAATCTTTCGTTCTGGAATCCCCTCTACCTTTCGTAGAAGGAATTTGCTTCCCCGAGCCTTTTGTTATGGTGTCTTTCTCTACCTTTTGTAGAAGAAATTTGTGTCCCTGAATCTTTTGTTCTGGGTTAATCACTACCTTTCGTAGGAGAGGTTTTCTCCTAGCCTTTGCTCAAGAGTCTTTGCTGCTTAGTACATAAATTTTCACGATTGTTTCTTTCCCAAATAAATATCCTTTACTTGTTATAGTAGGATCGTTTTCTCCAAGCCTTTTGTTTTGGAGTCCTCGCTACCTTTCGTAGGAGAAATTATCTCCTAACCTTTTGTTCATGAGTATTTTCTATTTTTACAGAAATTTATTCGATCGTGTTATCCAGAAATGAGTTCCTCTATATGATATAGAAGGAATTTATCTTTTCTCCAAGCCTTTTATTTTGGAGTCCTTTTCTCCTTTCGCGTAAGGAATCTTTTCTCTGAACCTTTCGTTTTGGGGTCTTTTCTACCTTTTGTAGGAGGAATAATTCATTCTTTGATTGATGGGATCTATACCTTGGTAAGAGTTATTTTATTATATCTCCTAAGTCCTTGCTACCTTTTATGGAAGGAGTATCTCACTATATACAACTTGAGTCTTCCCTGCCTTTTGTAGGAGGAATATCTCTTAAACCTTAATTGTCATCTGTTACTATAAGGATGCTTCCTCTTTCAGGACTGGAAAAGCATTTGTGCTCTTTTGCATTGCATCTCGAGCATATCATCATATATCCCTCTTAACCAACCAATTCATCAAACTACCATTTATCTTTTGATAGATGCCTTTTTCAAAGCCATCATGTTTCTCTATCCTGATACATTCCACCCCGGTTAGCTAAAAACTTTGAGTATTCTTGTATTTAATTTCCTTGTACCTTGACTCTAAGGAGGCCTTTGTCAACTCACCTTCAAGTCCAAGGAGATTAAATAGTGGCATCTGTCACACTCTCTTTTTCACCCTAACCTTTAGACTTCATATCATTATCATTTGCATGAGCATTTGCACCTAACTTTGATCTTAGACAAGGAATCAAGATATCTTATCCAACAATCAAGAGGAGAGCTTCATCTTAAAAGCTCAATCAAGAGCTCAAGCTCAACTTTGTGGCAATCTCAAGTCACAAGGTATCCATCATCATTAAGGCATGTCACTCAACCACTCAAATCAAGAACACAAGCATTGATTCTCCACCTCCTATCTCATGGATAATTTTCTAGGGTTTTGATTCAAAAGGAAGGTTTGTGGCTAGTTCTTTGAGAAAAACATGATTCCAAAGCTCAACGCACACCTTAGGGGTCCTCTACATAGATTATGTGTCATCACAAGCCATCACAAGAGCCTCAGTCAGTGGAAATGGTCTTAGAGTTTCATCTGGTCAACAAAAGTCAATTGTGATTCAATTAGGTCAAGATCT
This sequence comes from Lathyrus sativus, assembly GCA_963859935.3. NCBI lineage: Eukaryota > Viridiplantae > Streptophyta > Magnoliopsida > Fabales > Fabaceae > Lathyrus > Lathyrus sativus. The sequence continues at coordinate 646,091,284 of OZ012737.1, read as the reverse complement.
TGAATTTCAAGGCCAATCAAGGGCATGATATTTTTTTCAAGTGGTTTCATGAGTTTGGAACAATAAGAATCAAGGAGAAACATAAAATCAAGAGTTTAACTAAATTAGGGTTTTGATAGAAAATTTTCTAAGTGTGAAAAACATTAATTCTAGCCATCTTGCAACTTCCATAACTTTCTCATTTTTGATCCATTGAAGGTAAACTAGTTGTCAAATTAAAGAGGACATCATGAACTATAGGTTTGTGGAAGGAAACATGTCCAAAAGATTCATGGTTTAGGAGATATGATGAGTCAAAGTTTGGAAAAAAGAGATTATGACATTTCTACACTTAGAAAATTTTCTAAGTATAGAAAATCAGTTTGAGGTACCTACTTTCAAGCCCATTTTTCATGGTGATACAAGCTTCAATTTAATTTTCCTAAAAAATTAGAATTGTAGAGCATCCTCCAAGCTTTCTTTTGAGTACTAGATCATCTCCATTGGATGTGTGGAGCTCAAGTTATGATGCTCCGAAATTAGGGTTTCAAAGTTATCAAAAGTGGACAAGTCTTAGGCAGATTTTTGGAGCCACTTTCCAAGACATTTTTCACTAAGTTCTTGATCTCAAATAACTTTCCCTTGAATATGAAAGTTAAATATCATTCTTCAAGCTTTCTATCCATTACTATAACATCTTCGTTGGACCAAAACTCCTCAAGTTATGAGGATTCAAAGGAGAGGTTTCAATTATGCCAAAGTTCTTAACTTCGATTTTTTTGTGCTATCATAGGCAGATTTTGAAACTTGATCTCAAACCATTTCTTTCATGATCTTGCATGGCTTATCTCAAAATGCTTACAAATTTAAAGTTGTAAATCTACCTCCAACCATGCAAAGTTTATAATCATTGGTTTTTTATTCATCAAGTTATAAGGGTTTTAAGTGAGCAACATGGGAGTGGATCTAAGGCATGGTCTATGAATGATCTTGGCACTTTGCCTCAATTTGACCTTGCTGCACAATTGCCTTAATTCTGATTATGGTACCCCAGGATATGACACACAAAGCAACTACGGCATATATCATGCAAGGGGAAATGTGTGAGACTCCATCATCCACCATTGATATCAAAAATCATGACTTTCTATTTTAACCACAGTTAATGTCTTTTAACCTCACTCAAGCCTCCTATAAAAGCTAAAAACCCTAGACGGAGCGTTTGGACTGGACTCTACAGCAAAAACAGAATAAAAACACTCTAACTCTGAAAATTTTCCACCTTCGAATCTCACTCTCAAAAGCTGGTTTCTCTGTTCTCTCTTCACTATCATCACTCTCCAAGCTCAAAGGAAGGAATATGAGGGGTTATGTGAAAGGCTCAGACCATTTCAGAGGTTGCAGATCTCATGTTTTGGTAACCTTCTTCTTACTTTTTTTCTCTCATTCTATAGGCCATGTTAGGTTCACATTGTGTACATCTGAAGCCCTACTCATGGTAGGCAATGTTTGCATAGCTTATGTTGTGATTGTGTTGAGTTTCAGTTTTATAGTTCAAAATTTTCCTCTTCGGTTCACCATGAAAACATAATCATTTTTAAAAACTAAAGGTGGATTTGGAATCTACGTGAAACTTTGAGTAAGAGGAAAGTCTTATTTTTCATTTCTGGAATTTTTGTGGTGGCTCCGATGAGGTGTCTACCGGAGAAGACGGCCGGAGCTAGGGCTCCAGCCTCTGAAATTGAGAGGAAAGATTACATGGCCTTGGCGCTTTTTTTAAAATTCAAATGAATTGAGGTGGGCAGATCTAGACCGTTGATCATGGTGAGTCAGTGCCACATCAATTAATGAAGCTGACATGTCAAGCCATGCGTATCTTTTTTTGTTTTCTTTTCTGAACTAATTGGACTTGATTTTCTTTTCACACCCCTCAGTTTAAGCCTATTTGCATGTTCAACTAGCACTCATTTCATTCTCGGTTTACTGCTTCACCCCCCTTTGTTATTTTATTTTTTTATATTTTATTTTTATCTTATTTTCTTTTGATTTTATTTTTAATAGTTAAAACCTTTTTAAAATTACACAAAAATATTTTTTAGTTGCTTTGACATGTAAACTAATTTTTCATAATTTTTATTTTTATTTTTATTTTATTATTTTATTTTAAATTATTGGTGTAGGGTATCTTTTGACCTAGTCTTGAACTTTTGCTTTGATTCATGTCCTTCCTATTTGACTCTTGATCTGATTTTTTGGAGTATTTTGACACATATGATGAGGTTGATTTTAATGTGCTTGCTGGCCTTGAGTGGTGTTGTTTGGCATAGTGTTCACTTGCTTGTTTATGACCCTCGAAATATGCTTGATTGTTGAACATATTTGGACTTGTTAATTTTATTTAGTGATCCACTTGTGCAATTACTTTGAGGATCTTTTCCTCCCATGTTCTTAGGTGTCTTAGCATGGGGTATAGCCTTATATGCATGTTTTTTTTTATTGTCTAAGTTCTTTGATTTGGTGTGTCTTTGTGATGTTGCTTAGAGATGAAGCATGTTTACTTTTAACCTAGTTCTTGAACTTGTGTTCTTGTATGAATCCATTTGATGTTTGGTGATCATAAGTGATATGAAAGGCTATATCTAAAATTCATACTTCCCTTGATTCATTATGTGTGGTTTGACTTTTGAATCTTTTTGTTTTTATATGAACGTTTGGTTTCTTTTAAGGTTGATAAAGAATGATGCATACTTAGTTATTTGCTCATGTTTTGAGTTTGATTCTCATTGAACTTATTTGATGTCTTGATGTTGAATACACTTTGAAATACTTGTGTTTAATTCTGAACTCTCATGTTCACATGCTCTAATTGCATAAGCTTGTTCATTGTTGCTTTGTTTCTATGAGATAATTGCTTGCATATGCATAGCTCTTGCTTTGACTCTTGGTGAATGCTCTTGTGCCTCTTTTCTTATCTTTTAAATGCTTTGATAATGATGTGATATAGATTCTGACTTCAATTGTCTTTCAACTTTATTTATCCACATTGTTTTGATTTGTTCACTCATGAGTATGTGGTTAATTTCCTAAGGCATGTGTGTTTGTGCCTTAACTATTTGACTTTGCCTATTTACTTGAGTTATGCTGTGTGACTTCTTTGAGTTTGCTTATATGATTTGAATGTGTATGGTTATTCATTTGTATGTCTCTTATTGTCTTTGATTTAAGTTTGAAACATGTTTTATTTTGCATACTTGCTTGTTTCATCCTATTTGACTTGATCGTGTCTTTTGCTCTGGTTGTCCGAAATGATTTCTTGATGACCTGTTCCATACATTCTTACTCATACCTCTTTCGTATTTCACATATCATCTCCCCCTTGGTGGGTACAATGTTTCCCTCTCCCCGTTACAATGTAATAATCTAGTTCTTTTAACTTCTTGTTTGTGCTTGCTTGTTGTTTAAGAAAGATAAAATGAACCTAGGATTAGAACACCTTTTCAAAATAAAGAAAAAATAAGGCTTGATCCAATGTCAAGTCATTTTTCAAAACTCATTAACTTGTTTTACACCTTAGGGTTTCTCTCTTCTCTTTCTCTTTTCTTATCTTCTCCATTAACCCCACACCAACCTTGTATGTATTCCATCTTTGTAAGTCGATTGTTTCGTGCATCGCCATCAACCTACCTTGATATATTCACCACCTTTTCTTTTCAAAACTTTTCTTTATTTTTTTTTGTCTCCTTGAGTCTAAAAAACATTGGTCTTGTACCAAGTGCATTTTCAAACTCTTTTTTCTTAATAAACTTGGATGGTTGTGGAACGGTTAGGCGAAAGCCTTCTCCTATCCCGAGTGCTTGACATTACCTTTAGGGTTCACTGTCATAAAGTACTTACCATTCAAAAAATCAAAACATCTTTAATAAGAGAATAAGATTCTCTTTGTATTGAACTGAAGAGAGAGGATTGAGTAAAGACTCCTTCCTCTCCGAGTATTAGGATACTCACTTTAGAGTGTGTGGCCTCGATACTCGTCTTTTAATACAAAGACGTGACTATATTCGCCACACCATTTTCACAATAAATATTTTGAGATAAAGAATTGGGTATTACCCGTAAGAGGTTACTATTCGAGGACTTATTTCACCCTTAAAACCAATTATTCACAAATCAAATGTGACATCTTTCCTTGACGGTGAAAACTAATTCTTTTCAAAAAGGTCATGTTACATCTGTTTTATCACAAACAGGTAACTCCTAAGACTCCACAAATGAGTTGCAATACACCTAACTGCTAGAATGCGTACGTTAGCATCGTCCATAAAAAACACCAACAAACTGTAGTTCGAACTACGGGCGCTCTGATTCTTCACTTCTTTTTAGTGAAGATACGTAGGCACAAAGACCCCAATCCTTGGTGAGCGCACTTCCATATATCATCTGTAGTCCTCCGAACTATGTTGACTCTGACTTTCTCATACCTGTTGAGAATACTTAGGCATAGGGCTGCAAAGTCCTACCGAGTCTTTTCCCCCTTTCCACCTTCTCTTTTCTCTCTATTTTTGTCCCATACCCTTCTATCTCCTTTTAGAACATTTTTAGAAGCAACATCCTTTAGCAAATATACATAGACAAATAAATGGTTCCCATCAAGTACGATGGATGTGAGGGGTGCTAATACATTCCCCTCACATAACTGGCTTCCGAACCCTTTCTCTTGGTTGTGAGACCATCTTATCCATTTCCTTCTTAGGTTTTTCTCGATGTTTTCCCTTCCCCTTTTGGGATAAATAAAGTTCGATGGTGACTCTTATTTTCTTTCACTTTCGCCTCTCCATCGTTTCATTTTTTCGAGTAGCGATAGACATGACCATAAACTTCCTTATGGACTTGAGATTTAATTAACATGTTGGATAGAGTGCCTGACACATTGATGTCACCATCAAGAATTATCAAACCTCTTTGTTGGAAATCTTTAACATAAAAATTTTTCATAGTCCCAATCATAATTCCCTCAGCATTTAGATCAGACTTGTCAGATACAAACTCCAATGTACATGCTTCCAACTCATCAAGCATCACGACATGTTTCTTATTTGTCATACATTCAGATATATGAGAAGGACTTATGTCATGACAACTATTCTCCCTTAGTTGAACTCCGAAAGGCTGTTCAAAGTTGGGAGGACATCCAGACCTGCCTTTAATAACACAATCCTTATGAGTTACTTCATACTTCTGAGATAAATGTTCAACCATATGTTTTGACATCTTGATGGACCTTTCTTTAATCATAACATATTTATCAATCCTAAGGTCTTGCAAACTCTTGATGTCTTCCTCCTTCCTCATAAGAACTTCTTTACCTTTAATACATTTTTTGTCACATTGGTAGATGATTCCCTTCTCAGAGGAACATCTTTTGGTCTTGGAATAACCAATCTCCTTGAGCCTTTGATTCTTCCCTTAGCATGATTCCCATGAGATGTTTTATCTCTATCCATGTTTTTGGTACCTTCAGTGTACCAGCTTTTACTTAAGAAGCCTTTGTGTTCTATGGATCCAGTTGAAGTAGTATTGGGATTCCACTTCTACTTAGCATGATCTTTCTTGTGACCTATGATGTTTAACTTCAACCATTCGATGTACGAACATATTTTCCATAGTACTGACATATCAGAGGTTGTTTCTTGCTCTTTCTATGATGGGACCCCACATGTTGAGCACGATGATGTGACATGTGATCTAACTTTAGAACTTTAGTCTTCTTTTCAGAATAGATAACCTTTTTTGAGGTAGTCTTCATTCCATCAACGAAGTTTGAACTCCTTTTCACATTTCGTTCAATTTGAATTAAGTTTCCTAGATTGGATTTTAGTGTTGACACTTGTTTTTCTAAGATTATGATTGTAGAAATACCTCTTCTGACTCCTTTAGAAGTGAGTCTATGGTTTTCTTTAGATTGTATGATGATAAGCGTGATTCTTCCAACTTAGAGAAAAAAATATTTTATGCTGCCAAAAGATCTTCTCTAGCCAATTCTTCAAAGTTGAACTCATCTTCAGAGTCAAAATATGCCATCACAATGTTGACAGTTTCCCCTTCACCTTCACTTTCAGAGTCAGACCGTCTGATGGTTAATCCCTTTTTATGTTTCCTTAGATAGTTAGGGCTTTATGGTCTAATATGTTCATAACCTCCACATTCAAAGCACTGAGTACCCTTTCCATTATTGGTATGTTCTTCATTCCTGTCTTTGTCCTGGGGATTGATGTTGGACCTCTTGTCTGGGACATTGGTCCTCCACTTTATGCCTAAAAATTTCAAGGTTTTTTTGAACTTTTTCCCAAGAAGAGAAATATCATCTGCCAAGCTTTCTTCTTTGGCACCTTGACTTCCATCTTCCTCGGTGTTGGATACAAAGGTTATACCTTTGTTCTTCTTTTTAAACCTTTCATTGATAGACATATCAAAGGTTTGCAGGGAACCAATAAGTTCATAAACCTTGATACTACTTAGGTCCTGGACTTCTTCAATAACAGTTACTTTCATATTAAATCTCTTAGGAAAAGATCTGAGAATCTTTCTAGCAAGCTTTTCTTTAGACATTTTTTCATCTAGGTCAAAGGATGTGTTGGCAATATCATGCAATCTGTTGTGAAACTCACTCACAGTTTCATCTTCATTCATCCTCAGGTTCTCAAATTTTAATTTTAGGAGTTGCAACCTTGACATACGAACCTTTGATGTACCTCTATGTGCAATTCAAATTTTCCCATGTTTCTTTAGCTTTTGAACATGTATTGATCAGCCTAAAATATTCTTGTCCATACCATTGAAAATTGAATTCAATAGCTTGGAGTTCCCCAGGGCTTCATCATCTTCAGTATCACTCTAATCATCCTCTGGTTTTTGGATGGTTGTACCATCTTCAGAGGTAATCATTGGATGTTTCCATCCCTTAATCACAACTTTCCAAGCTTTATTTCCTAATGATTTAAGAAAAGCCACCATCACCACCTTCCAATAGTAATAGTTTGTGCCATCCAAAACAGGTGGTTTGTTGATTGGCCCTCCATCTTTAATTGTCTCCATTTGATCATAATTTATCTCCTTGGGGGATAAATGCAAAACACGATGCTCTAGCAACGGGTGTAATAAGATACACTAGAAAAAAAATACTAATTAGTAATAGATGATGCAAAATAAAAGCAATAAAGAACACATCAAATTGTTTACCCAGTTTAGTGAAACTACACTTATGTTTGGGGGACTGAGTCCACAACCCAGGAAATAAAATTCTCTATTATTAGCTTAGCACAATTAGACTTACAAGCAGTAACAAACCATATATTGTTCAATGCTCCTTCTTAATTGTCCAATGACTTTCTATTTAGAGTCTCCTCTTAAATATGAGAACACACTCACTTTCTTCTCTGCAACCATCTCACTGACAGGGGAAAATAGACACTAAACCATAGTGATCAACTTCAATCTTCACAAGATAAAGAATGTTGAAAGTTACAACTCAACTAGACAAACCTTCCTTGCCAAGTTACTGAAACATTGAGGTGTACATAAACAATGTCAATTACAACTCAGCTAGACAAACCCTTTATGCCAAGTTTCTGAAATATAAAGGTTTACATAATGATTCAAATCTAATCCTTTAAGGTAATTAGCGTGAGTACACGACACATAAACTAGACACTTTAAGATATTCAAAGGGATTGATTTTTTTCCAATGCAGGTTTTAATCTCCTTATATAGGAAATAACTCTAGGTTTTTTCTTTGTGGATCTTTAGATATTTTCATCCATAATCTTTGCATAATCTATTGGATATTTGATTTTCCCCTTGAATATATCCGACAAGATATGATTTGTGTTTAATTCATATTCAAATTTAAATCTTCATTTAAATCTAAATTAAACTTCATTCAGCTGTCAAAAAATCATCTTATCATATTGTTAAATAAATAACAATAAAATCTTTAACCAATCTTCTGCAGGTCATACTTCGAAATGCACACTCTAGCCTATTGCACAAGGCTCAGATATCGTACCAAGATGCTGGAGCATCGTGCTCAGCATGTGCTATTTCTGCAGCTTCATACAACTTTAGCGAGCTAGACCAAACATGAACACTTGGACACTTCTCTAAGTTATTGTTTTTCTAAAACGCAACCAATCCAAAGGGCCAATCCCATAGAAACAACACATCATTAGAGCATTGTTTTCAATTACATATTAAAGACATAATTCCACTAGGGATGTTCACAACCTGGTTTGGTTCGATTTTTATAGAATCTGATGCCAAATCGATAAAAAAAAACCTTATACTAGTTTTCATGATAATGATGATATAAATTATGTGAATTAATCATGGTTAGTTCGGATAAATGGGATCATGGGTAGAATTTAAGATATTTGTTATCCGAATCAATTAACATCGAATTTCATTAGTCCGATTCGATCTGGTTGTTAAGTAAACCAACTCGTTGTATATATCGTCCAGGTTGTTTGAGAATTCTAGAATACATTTATGTTTTTATGCTTGTCGTGCACATGATGTTGAAGTAGAGATATAAGCATGTACAAACTCGCTTCAATAAAGTCTTGTGTGAGGGACTAAATTTAAAGTCTCATCCGAGGGACTCAACTTAAAATGTTTCCCAAGGGACTCAATTTAAAGCCTCAACTGAAGGACTCACCTTAAAGTCTCGCCTAAGGGACTCAACTTAAAATCTCACTTGAGGGACTGTCATACCCTAATTATTTTACCCCTAATATTCCACATCATTCACCTCATTTACATGACACCTATGTGTGTCTTTATGCATCACTGACCCACGACAAGTACAAGATGTGTGTATGCTTATTTTGTTTTACAAGTAAAATGTTCCCTCAAGGACTCAAAAAGATAAATTATCAAAAGATGGGAATTATACCCAACATCTAAAGTCCCCTAATCATTCATGAGAATCAAGATATTTCATTCATCCATAATCAAGTTCAAGATTTCATCATAACAAGCTCATCAAGCATCAAGATCCTTAGTGCACTAAAATTAAGGTTTTGACCTAATTCAGTCTCTCGGTTGACTTTTGGAGCAAGGCATGATCCAATACCTCAAGATATGTCTCAAGGACTTCAAGTTCCTCATATTAGTTCATTCATATGATTGGATTGTGATAACGCGAAATTATATCGTTTATTTGGCTTGATTTACATGCATTTATTTGTGACTTTTATTAATTTATCTTGATTTATGTTCTATTATATGATTAGTTTACTTTGTTTTGCAGATTGGGGAGAATTTGGACTAAAGAAAGAAAAAGAGAAGAAAAATACAGAAAATAGCAGAAAACAGAATTTGTGACTGTCACGGTCGTCACGGCCATGTCACGACCGTCACAGCCTTCACGATCGTCACGGCCATGTCACGACCGTCATGCTTCTCACGCTTGTCACAGATTCCTCACAACCGTTATGCATCAAATAACAGAAAGAAGTGGCCATGAGCACTTTCCTCCTTTTTCTCCTACATTTTCTCCACTCACTGCCCACTACTGGAAGTTACTCCCACTCCCTCCATAATTCACCCATGATCTCTGGAAGTTGAAGAATGAATTATTTCCTATAAATAGGCCTTAGATTCAGAGTTTTAGGGGAGGCCTTCGACGTATCGAAGTGCTGCCAAAATTCCCATTAAAGCCATTTTTCCCATTTTTATTGTTTTTATTTCTTTTCCATTTTTCCCTTTAGTTCAGAGCTTTGTATTTATTTCTGCAATTTTATTTGGCCAATTGGCCAAAGTAGAATCCTGCCGACATTGTGGAGGACTACTCTTACGAACCAGTATTTCCATTCCAACATTATTTTATTTTCTGTCTCGTTTTATTTGTATCCAAACCAACCGTATAACAATTTCCAACATTAGGGGATTGTTATACATCTATTTGTTTCCAACCTTCAGCACTCGTTTAATTTTAATTTCCGCCTACTCCGAGCTTTCCGGTCTGTGGAAGAAGGGTCTGCTCAATTATCTGTTAACCAGGTTTTTATTATATTGCAATTTGATTTATTTATAATGTCTATTTATTTTTCTGCCATGAGTACATTATTATTAAATTCCCTGTCTCTGTCTGGTTCAACATCGATGAGTAGCTAAAAACCTTAGGGCGGTATGTAGTTATAACAAACTTAACTGGTGAAATATAACCATAGGCTAAAAATAATTAATCACTTAATATTCTGGCTGATACTTTTTAATTGAAATAGACCTTTTCGTTACGAGAGTAAGAAAAGAGTATTAGGTTGGGTCAAGACCACGAGAGTGTGAGATTTTAACCAGATAGCTAAAGTTAGGCATTTAAATTAAATACAGCGAGAGCGCTTTAAGATAAATTAGAATTATTTAGTTTCCAAAAATTATCTCTAAACACTTATGGGCTAGCGAGAGCAGGCATAGGGCTTTGGGGATAAGATCTGATATAAGACCACGAGAGTGTGAGTTGAGGGTATTTAAACTGGTAATCTCTACCGAATAGATTAAGTGAACACCTTTATAAGCCTAGGTTAGATTGACCCACCTAAGTTAGTATAATTACATACCGACCGCCTTAATATTATTTTATTAAAACTTAAATTTAATTCCGCCTTTAATAGTCTTAGAAACCAACAAAAATCGTGACAACCATTCGCCTTAGCTTTACGCCGTAACAATAGATAACGGTAGATTGACATTGGTCTCTGTGGGTTCGACAATCTTTTATATTACTTCGATAGGCTGTGCACTTGCAGTAAGATACCGCTAGACGCATAAGTAGACACGTCTTTAGCCCATCAAGTTTTTGGCGCCGTTGCCGGGGACCAACAGTCAATATTGTGATTCCGTTGTTGCATAGTATAGACTAAGGCACTCTTATCTAAATCATTATGTATAACCCATATTTCCCTTATAATTACCACCCTCCATATTATAACTACCACCCCCAATATTTCGAGGAACCACAAATTCCGCTTAAATCCGACCTCGAAATATTATTAGAAGATTTCAATACTACGCACTCTCACCCAAATTCCCTCTATGATGACGACTCCCAATGTTTTGAGGAAACGCAAGATTTTGATACATCCAACCTCGAACTACTACTAGAAGAATTCAATGAGACGTCTACTCACGCTAGGATAAAATCTATGATGGAGCGCTTTGTGGAGACACAAACTCTCCAAAACGAAGATTTTAGAAGACAACATCTCCAAATTAATGAAGACCTTAGACATATGAACGTTATTGTCGATTCCCTCGCAACTCACAGCGAGACTTTGGAGACTCAAACCTCCCTGCTTAGACAAACACCTCTAGCACCCTTCCCAGAAGGACATGTGAATGTTGTAACAACCGTTAATGAAGAACAAATAGAAGATCCTAGGGAGATTGACGATGAACCTGAGGAGAGTTTTGGTGAGAAAAACATACATATTGAGAAAAATCCACCGACACCAACCGAAAGGGAGGTTGTCGAAGAGATAGAGAAGGAAGCACGTATCGTTGCTCCTCCTCCCTATACCCCACCTATTTCTTTCCCACAAAAGTTTGCAGAAGTTAAGGTAGACTCCCAATCCAAAACATATGTGGAGGTATTGAAAAATATACACACCAATGCACCTTTGTCTAAGGCCCTTCATAGAAAAAGAAAATTCGAGGACCGTGAAACTAGGGTCATTATTACTGTTAGAAGGGTACGATTAACTTTTGAGGTGGTGTATGAAATAACAAAGCCCAAATTTGAAAAGCTGATACGCAGAATAGATCCAGAACCACCACCACGCGTTCAAAACAAGAAACCACCCTACAGAAGAAAGAAACGAAAAGGTGAGGGATATGAGAGATGGCTTGATAAGTGGCCATGGAAACCGAAGACTATTCAAAGTTCGATCGAGGAACCATTCTCGAAAGAACCACCATGAGTACTTGCACTCCTTAGCCGTCGAGCTATCGACGCTAAACAAAGCGCTGTGTGGGAGGCAACCCACAAGGTCTTTATTTTAATTTGTTTGTTTAAATTTGCAGAAAATAAAGAAATGTATCGCTTGTTACTCCTTAGCTATATCTAAGCGAAAACTCTCTAGATGACGATCTGAGAAGATGAGCTATGCCCACGGACATTCCTACGAGTGTCGCTGCTGGTGGGAACACTGATGATGAGTACTTCCTCTTGACGCGAGCAACATGATGAGCTGGTTCTAGAATTACACAAACAAAGTATCTCAAAATTCCTGCCGCCGAAGTAGAAGTGATCAACAAAGACAAGGATAGCAAGAGCAGTAGCATTCATACAGGTTCTATCTTTCCTTTTCCACCTTTTACTGAAACATTGAGGACAATGTTTGGTTTAAGTGTGGGGGAGGAACTCTATCGCTTTCATTTTATTGCCTTTTAGTTTGATTTATTGTTTTTATCTATTTTTAATGCTATGTCAAAATCTTTGCATGTGCTGTCGAGTCTTTGTGAGTGGTCTTCGCCTGTTATTCAAACTTCCCCAAAATTTCAAAATTTCAAATTTCAAAATTTTAACCTCCAACAAAAACTTTTTGATTCATGACATGGTACTCCGAAAGTATATAGGCTGTTTAGGCTATGTTAGAAAAACTTGGGAAAGTTTTGATAAAATTGATATCGTCCTGACAACCTTAACCCCCTAAATATGCAAAATAAATTTGAGTACCCATTATGCCGAGACCTTAAAGCTCCAGGTTCTTATAGTAACCCCTAAGTAGTTTATTTAAGCAGTCAGCACCATCCTAAACACACTAAGTAAGAAACCAATGCAAATAAGTGTATGATCTCTAGTTTAAAATAAGAAATTTAGAAAGAAAAAAAAAAAGTATGAATAAAAAGACATGTTCCTTCTAAGTTAGGTGCTCCTCACCCGATCACTTAGCCCACCGGTACAAACTCTTTAAAGTTCAATTGATGCTTAAGCATAATTGTAGTGGAAAAAAAAAGAAATAAAAATAAGATCATAGTCACTAACAGGTTTACTTGCCATGAATGTGTATGGATAACGGGCTTAATGTGATTGCACTATAATGAAATGGGGTGAAAGAGAGCATGAGTTATAGGTTGAGTTATAATGGCATGATTCCGATTGGTTTGCATAAGTAGGGAGTTTTTGAAATTGTGTCGTTATGATATCCTTGGTATTAATATTTAGTACCTATCGATCTAACATTAGCCTAGCAGCCGCGTATGATTAGAGTTTCGTCGTGACCTTGTTTCGAACTATGTTTATTTCTTTTTACCATGTTGGTTGATTGCTTGAGGACAAGCAATGGTTTAAGTGTGGGGATGTTTGATAACGCGAAATTATATCGTTTATTTGGCTTGATTTACATGCATTTATTTGTGACTTTTATTAATTTATCTTGATTTATGTTCTATTATATGATTAGTTTACTTTGTTTTGCAGATTGGGGAGAATTTGGACTAAAGAAAGAAAAAGAGAAGAAAAATACAGAAAATAGCAGAAAACAGAATTTGTGACTGTCACGGTCGTCACGGCCATGTCACGACCGTCACAGCCTTCACGATCGTCACGGCCATGTCACGACCGTCATGCTTCTCACGCTTGTCACAGATTCCTCACAACCGTTATGCATCAAATAACAGAAAGAAGTGGCCATGAGCACTTTCCTCCTTTTTCTCCTACATTTTCTCCACTCACTGCCCACTACTGGAAGTTACTCCCACTCCCTCCATAATTCACCCATGATCTCTGGAAGTTGAAGAATGAATTATTTCCTATAAATAGGCCTTAGATTCAGAGTTTTAGGGGAGGCCTTCGACGTATCGAAGTGCTGCCAAAATTCCCATTAAAGCCATTTTTCCCATTTTTATTGTTTTTATTTCTTTTCCATTTTTCCCTTTAGTTCAGAGCTTTGTATTTATTTCTGCAATTTTATTTGGCCAATTGGCCAAAGTAGAATCCTGCCGACATTGTGGAGGACTACTCTTACGAACCAGTATTTCCATTCCAACATTATTTTATTTTCTGTCTCGTTTTATTTGTATCCAAACCAACCGTATAACAATTTCCAACATTAGGGGATTGTTATACATCTATTTGTTTCCAACCTTCAGCACTCGTTTAATTTTAATTTCCGCCTACTCCGAGCTTTCCGGTCTGTGGAAGAAGGGTCTGCTCAATTATCTGTTAACCAGGTTTTTATTATATTGCAATTTGATTTATTTATAATGTCTATTTATTTTTCTGCCATGAGTACATTATTATTAAATTCCCTGTCTCTGTCTGGTTCAACATCGATGAGTAGCTAAAAACCTTAGGGCGGTATGTAGTTATAACAAACTTAACTGGTGAAATATAACCATAGGCTAAAAATAATTAATCACTTAATATTCTGGCTGATACTTTTTAATTGAAATAGACCTTTTCGTTACGAGAGTAAGAAAAGAGTATTAGGTTGGGTCAAGACCACGAGAGTGTGAGATTTTAACCAGATAGCTAAAGTTAGGCATTTAAATTAAATACAGCGAGAGCGCTTTAAGATAAATTAGAATTATTTAGTTTCCAAAAATTATCTCTAAACACTTATGGGCTAGCGAGAGCAGGCATAGGGCTTTGGGGATAAGATCTGATATAAGACCACGAGAGTGTGAGTTGAGGGTATTTAAACTGGTAATCTCTACCGAATAGATTAAGTGAACACCTTTATAAGCCTAGGTTAGATTGACCCACCTAAGTTAGTATAATTACATACCGACCGCCTTAATATTATTTTATTAAAACTTAAATTTAATTCCGCCTTTAATAGTCTTAGAAACCAACAAAAATCGTGACAACCATTCGCCTTAGCTTTACGCCGTAACAATAGATAACGGTAGATTGACATTGGTCTCTGTGGGTTCGACAATCTTTTATATTACTTCGATAGGCTGTGCACTTGCAGTAAGATACCGCTAGACGCATAAGTAGACACGTCTTTAGCCCATCAGATTGATCTAAAGAACTTGATTCATAAGAAATGCAAGGGTTCAAGTTCATCTGGACCACAAACTAGGGTTTCTTATGAAAAGTCAACTGTACCTTTGAATTTTGACCAATACATGATCTCAAACCTTGAGACATGATTCAAGACACTAAAAAAAACCTTGGATTCCATCCATTGTGTTCAAATAGGCCAAGGGGTTGATTTCAATAAGAGATCACAAAATCAAAGTTCATTTAATACAAAAGTCAATTGTGGTCAAAATCAAGTTTGACTATTGGAGTTTTTGGTCAAACATGGTCTCTTAAAGTCAAGAATGATGTTATGATATGATTTAGATCATGATTAATCAAGAAAAATCAAGAAAATATAAGTTACTTATAAAAAGGGCAACCATGAAGAAATGGAAATTTTTTCTAAGTTATGAGAAAATCCTAATTTGGTGCAAACTTTGAAAGACCATAACTTCCAATCCAAGCAACCATTTTCTTTGATCTAAAGATCAAATTGAAGAGCTTGTTACATACTGCAACTTTGTCAATTCTGATGGATTCCCAAAAAGTTCATAGATTTTAAGATATGAGACCATGAAGTTAGGGTTCCAATACTTTTGCACTTTGACACTTAGAAAAATTTTAGACAGAGTATGTCTCGTGTTGGAACCAACTTTGAGGCGATTTTTCATTACGATCCATAATGATTCAAGACTAAACTTAAACATAAAAGTTGAAGTATGATATACCAGCTTTCCAAAATGATCAAGAACATCAAAATCCTTTATTTGAGCGGAGAGTTATGAATGTTGTAATAAGGCTTGATCAAGTTGATGTTCATGAGAGAATTGCCAAACCTACTTGTGCCACGCGATTTGGATAAGCCTTGAAAACTTCAAATTTTCATAAGATCAACTCCCAAATGATCATATAAGCATGTGCTCTACAAAGCATAACTGAATTTTCAAAGACTCATCACTTGGCATGTGAAAATGATCATTTCAAAAGTGAGAAGTGAGGTTTTGTCCTCTAGCATTAAAGTGGAATAGTGATTTTTAGCAAAAACCCTTCATTCTATTAGGACTTGACCATAGCATCAAGGGATAGGATAAAACCATGAGGAATCAAGCTCAAAATATCAGAATTCAAGCCATGTGAAGAATAGTCCATGTGTACCTTGGCTTTCAAGCTATAGATGCATGGCATCACTTGTTGGATAATGGCTTGCATCACAATCCTTTCAAGTTCAAAATATCAGACTCATTTCTCCTATAAATATAGGACATTTCCATCACAAATAGACACACCAAAACATTGCAAGATCTTGTTTTCTCTCCTTCCTCCTCCGCGCTAAAATTCAAAGTTCTCAAAGAGTGAAAACTTGGAATTCTAAAACTAGTCCATCTCCACTCTAACCAAGCATCCAAACACTTCACATACATCATGCGTAAGTGATCCAAACACTCAAACCTCAATTGTAACATTAGAATCACCAATTCACATGCCATTTACTCAATATACATCATAAGCTGCATATTGGATCGAGCCAAGTGATCCAGAGGGTTTCAACTTATTCTAAGCATTGTAACACCGTCCTTGAGGGTCAAGGAAGCTATCGAGATTATTAAATCACATCTGTAACACATACAATAGAGAATTTGATTCTCACTTCCAAGGTAAGTTTCCTCAAAACTTGAACTTTATGATACATGCATCGAATTTGATCATTCAAGTTACAGACGTGTTTGGCATGATGTAAGGATCATTTTACCTCATTTAATTTCCATTTATCATGATCATATAGAATTTCATATTGAAAAGTTCAGTTAGAGTTCATATGGATTTCAAACCAATTTCTTTTGATACACTGAATTTAAATGAAATTGGGTAATTCCATTCAATTCCTTGATGAATTTCTAGCAACTTTCATGTTTACATTATCTCATTTCATTGTATATTGAGGGAGTTAGAATTTTCAAAAATTCTGATGAAGATGAGGAAGACAACAATGGTGGTGGCGGCGCCATTTCCGCATTTAATGTTATTTTAAAATATATATGATTAAGTATGGTTTGATACACGGATGTATCACTACCTCAGTGGTTAAGGTGTGTGTTTAGGAGACTTGTGAGTGTGAGGTCTGGGGTTCGAATCCCCCTCGCCCAGACCTTTTGACTTATTTATTTTAAAAGCATTTTCAAAATGAAACTCTCTATATTATTTTCTCCTTCCATGGTATATCAAGCACATGCGCATGACTCAATTGGTTATGTTTTAAGCCTCTCATCTCAAGGGCGTGGGTTCAAGCCTTGGTGGGAGCATTACAATTCTTTTAGCACTATTTTTCTTCACTTTTCTTCACAAATTCACTCAATTGTTTCATTGACCAAATTTAATTTTTTTGAGCCAATTTTTTTCACACTTCTCACTTATCTTGTATATTTTGAGAATCCATTTAAAATCTCCAAAATAGTATTTATTTTTGTCATTTTTCTTAGGTGGAAAACCATGACTTTTTAATGTGTTTTTCATACTTCGTTCATGTTTTCCTTTGATTTTTTTTCTTGACCTAATTGCACATACATGTCCTTATGGTCATGATACACTTTGCTTAAACCTTGTTCAAAAAATTTAACTTTACTTTTTGGACTTATACTTCATCCATACTGTGAGATATTAGATCGAACTCTAGTATGGTCGAAGGGTAGCTTCTGGTTCAATAGGAATTAAGCATGAGGTCGAAGTCTATTCACATGCTGCTGTCGGAGTAATGTGTGTTGTAGTCGAAGTTTATTCTAACATGCATTAGTCAATATTGCTAGGTTTGTTAGCATTTTGAATTGGTCCTTGCTTTTAAGCTCAATTGTTTAAGTTATCTTGTACCCTAAGTTAGCTTGTAATGGGTAATTGTTAAAAAGCCCATTAGGTTAGTATGTTAATTTTCTTATAAATAACATGTTAGTCTCTCATCTTGGCATAACGAAAAATAGGAAGATAAAACCCTAATTCAAGTGAGAGAGGTTATTTTGTTATTCTTTTATACTTTTAATCTTGTTCTAAGAGAAAGGAAAGAATAGCGGTGTATAACCAATCCTTGTTGTTTCTTGTTGTTTTACCTTGTTTTCTTTGTTAACCCTAACCTTTGTGTGTTTCTTGTTTATAAAGAAACTGTTTATATTTTGTTTCAAGGCATTCTATTCATAATAAATTGGTGCAGTGAGCATGGATAAGATGCGTTCAACAAAGTATGAGATTGAAAAGTTCATCGAATTGAACAACTTTGGTCTCTGGCACTTAAAGATGAAAGACCTACTGGTTCAGCAGGGTTGTTTGTAAGCGTTGAAGGGAAAGGCAGTCGTGGACACTGCATTAACGGAAAAAGAAAAGGCGGTCATGATTGAGAGATCCCAGAATGCAATATTTTTGAGCCTTGGTGATAAGGTTCTTCGACAGGTATCAAAGGAGACTATAGCATCGGGATTATGGGTGAAACTTGAAAGTTTGTACATGACCAAATCTCTGGTGAATCGACTCTACCTGAAACAAGCTTTGTATTCATTCAAGATGAGTGAAGAAAAAGTGTTGGCTGAGCAGTTGGATATGTTCAACAAGCTGATTCTTGATCTTAAAAATATTGATGTGAAGATCGATGATGAAGATCAAGCACTGTTGTTGTTGTGTGTTTTTCCCATAACATGTGCTCACTTCAAAGAAACTCTCTTGTATGGAAGGGAGTCCCTGAGCTTTGAAGAAGTTCAATCAGCCTTGTATTCTAAGGACTTGAATAAATGAAAAGAGCATAAACCTTCGACGGTGGATGAAGGTTTGGCCGTTAAGGGAAAATTCTTGCAAAAGGATGGTAAGTTCGACAATGAGAAAGGTAAAAGTCAGCAGAAGTCTTATAGTGGCGAAACATCTGGTATTCAATGTTATCAGTGTAAGAAGGAGAGTCACACATGAAAGGTATGCCCTGAATGCCTGAAAGATCATGGAGGTAAAGATAATGGCAACACATCCATTGTTCAAGATGACTTCAACTCATATGATGTTCTTGTGGTTTCAAGTGGCGACTCAAGAAAAGAGTGGATTATGGATTTCGGTTGCACTTGGCACACGACTCCAAACAGAGAATTGTTCGAGGAGCTATGTGATCAAGATGGTGGATCAGTGCTGCTAGGAAACAACAAATCTTGCAAAATTGCAGGTATTGGATCTGTGAGATTCAAGCTCCATGATAAGTCAATAAGGTTATTGATTGAAGTCAGGTATGTACCTGATTTAAAGAGAAATTTGACTTCTCTTAGTAAATTCGACAGGAATGGATATGTTTTTCAAGGAGAGAAAAGTATCTTAAGAGTCATGAAGGGGTTGAAGGAAGTCTTGAGAGGCGTGAAGAAACAAGGCTTGTATACCCTTTGAGGCTGAGGTTGTAAGTGGTTTGACAAATGTTGCATCCACAAAACCTGTGTCGAAGACAGAATTATGGCACATGAGATTGGGCCTTGTCAGTGAAAGAGGCCTGGTCGAATTGGGGAAGTAGAACCTACTAGGAGGTGATAAAGTTGAAAAGTTGGAGTTTTATGAATCTTGTGTATTTGGTAAATCCTGTAGGGCAAAGTTTAACAATGGCAAGCAAAGAACACATGGATCTCTAGATTACATTCATGTTGATCTTTGGGGTCTGCAAGGAATCTTTCACACTCAGGTGCAAGGTATTTTCTATCCATCGTTGATAACTATTCCAGAAAGTTATGGGTATTCATCCAGAAGACGAAGGATGAAATTTTTGAGAATTTCAAAAGTTGGAAGGTTCTGGTTGAAACTCAAACTGACAGAAAGGTTAAGAGGTTGAGAATCGACAATGGTCTTGATTTCTGCAATAAAGTGTTTGACAGTTACTGTGTTGAGTATGGGATTTCAAGGCATAAGACTATAGCAGGTACTCCTCAACAAAATGGCTTAGCTGGGAGATTCAATCGAATAATCCTTGAAAGGGTTAGATGCATGTTGGTTAGTGTTGGATTGAATAAGGTGTTTTAGGCGGAGGCTGTTTCGACAGCAACCTATCTGATAAATAGATGTCCCTCGACTGCCTTGGGAATGAAGATACTTGAAGAAGTTTGGTCGGGACATCCACCTAGTCTCGACAGACTAAGAGTATTTGGTTGTGTGGCCTATGCTCATATTAGACAAGACAAGGTTGAACCTAGATCTCTAAAATGCATGTTAATGGGATACCCTGAAGGAGTCCAAGCTTATAGGCTATGGTGCCTAGAGCCAAGTCACGGGAGGTGTATCACCAGTCAAGATGTAATTTTCAATGAAGTAGAGATGGCTTTCAAGAAAGCTGATGATGCTGATGAAGAGCTAGAACATAGAGAGATTCCTGTTAAGGTGGAGCATATTGATGTTGAATTGTGTATCCCAGATGAAGTCGAAGAAGACACAGAAGATGTTGTCGAAGATGAGGAGACTGATAATGACTACCTGCTAGCAAGAGACAAGTCGAGGAGAATCATCAAGACACCTCAGAGACTTGGGTATGTAGATCTTACAGCTTATGCCTTAATCTCTGCAAGCGAGGTTCTAGATGAAGAACCTATAGACTATAAGGAAGTTATGAGGATTCGAAAGAAGACTGAATGGCTGAAGGCCATGGATGATGAGATGAAATCTCTTCATGATAACAACACTTGGGAAATGATCAAGAAACCTGTTGGAGCCAGGTTAGTTACCTGTAAATGGATTTTCAATGTTAAGGAAGGAATCGAAGGAGTGGAGTCAAAAAGATACAAGGCAAGATTGGCCGCTAGGGGGTTCACTCAGAAAGAAGGTGTCGACTTTAATGATGTGTTCTCTCCTGTTGTGAAGCACAGATCCATTAGAATGTTTCTTGCCATAGTGGCCCAGTTCGACCTTGAACTGGAACAGATGGATGTGAAGTCTGTATTCTTATATGGTGATCTAGATGAAACAATCCTTATGAAGAAACCTAAAGGGTATGTCGAAAAAGGGAAGGAAGATTATGCGTGCAACCTGAATAGATCTTTACATGGACTAAAACAATCTCCTCGACAGTGGAATAAGAGATTTGACAAGTTCATGGCACGCATAAGTTTCATTAGAAGTTAGTTCGACCACTATGTTTACTTCAGATTTCGACCTGGTTATTCATTTGTTATTTTGTTGCTTTATGTGGATGATATTCTAATAGCAAGCAACAATGTCGAAGATGTAATGAGGGTAAAGGCTGAACTCAACAAGGAGTTCGACATGAAGGATCTGGGAGTTGTGTCCAGGATTCTTGGGTTTGACATTCAAAGAGATAGAAAGTAGTCAAAATTATGCTTATCTTAAGAGGCATACCTACGGAAGATTCTCGAAAAGTTTGGCATGTCGAATTCAAAGCCTGTTGTGACTCCGACAAACTCTCAATTCAAGATGAGTATAGATCAGTGTCCCAGTATCGATGTTGAAAGAAGTTATATGAATAGCATTCCATATGCTAATATAGTGGGTTCTTTGATGTATGATATGGTATGTACTAGACCCGACATAGCATATGCAGTAAGTCTTGTAAGCAGGTACATGGCAAATCCTAGAAAGGCTCACTGGCAAGCATTGAAGTGGATTCTAAGGTACATAAATGGGTCTTTAAATAGAGTCCTAATTTATGGTGGAAACTTGGATGAAGATATTAAAGTAGAAATCTAAGGATATGTCGACTCTGATTATGCAGGTTGTATGGATTTCCTAAAATCTATTTCTGGATATGTGTTTACTATGTTTGGGACAACAATCAGTTGGAAAGCTACACTTTATAAGGTCGTTTCCTTATCCCCCACTGAAGCGGAATATATCGCCCTAACTGAAGTTGTGAAGGAAGCATTGTGGCTTGAAGGTTTTGCAAAGGAGCTGAAACTTCAAGGTCGAGTTATCACTATGAAATGTGATAATCAAAGTGCAATACACCTGTTGAAGAATTCAGCCTATCATGAGCGAACCAAGCACATTAATGTGAGGCTGCATTTTGTCAGAGGGGTAATCGAACATGGAGAAGTCCAAGTGCTGAAGGTTTTGACAGATCATAAATCTGCTGATATGATCACCAAGATGTTTCCCAGTTGCAAGTTTTTCCACTGTATGCAGTTGATAAAGCTGTATGAAGAAAGCTAGTTTCTTGATGTTATAGAGTGATATCCAAGGTGGAGATTTGTGATATATTGGATCGAACTCTATTATGGTCGAATGGTAGCTTCTTGTTCGATAGGAATTAAGCATGAGGTCGAAGTCTGCTCACATGTTGCTGCCGGAGTAATGCGTGTTGTAGTCAAAGTTTGTCTAACATGCATTAGTCAATATTGCTAGGTTTGTTAGCATGTTGAATTGGGCCTTGCTTATAAGCCTAATTTTTTAAGTTATCTTGTACCCTAAGTTAGCTTGTAATGGGTCATTGTTATAAAGCCCATTAGGTTAGTATGCTAATTTTCTTATAAATAGCATGCCAGTCTCTCATCTTGGCATAAGGAAAAATAGGAAGATAAAATCTTAATTCAAGTGAGAGAGGTTATTTTTTTATTCTTATATACTTGTAATCTTGTTCTAAGAGAAAGGAAAGAATAGTAGTGTATAACCAATCCTTGTTGTTTCTTGTTGTTTTACCTTGTTTTCTTTGTTAACCCTAACCCTTGTGTGTTTCTTGTTTATAAAGAAACCGTTTATATTTTGTTTCAAGGTATTCTATTCACAACACATACCTTGTTTAGGCATTGTTTTCTTTTGAAAATACATTGGTTATTCTTATGAAACCCTAGGGTTTTACTTCAAATAATTTTCTTTCTACTCTTTTGAAAACCTCCTTGATGCTTGACGAGGGCTTCCACTTGAGTTTAGATTCCCTAAAGCCCTTGATTCAACCATGGTTGAATGTCTTGCTCAGGAAATTTCCTGTTTAAAATTTCACTAAGGTCTTTTATTACCCTTTAGTGTTCATCTAATCTTTGATTCATCTTGAATACATACTTGCTTGAACTTCTTTGTAATTGCTTCCATTTATTAAATCTTTGCTCACATGTCCAAGTACATGTTCAAGTATTTCCTTCATAAACTCTTACCATGATAGATATATCTCTCTGGTGGATATACATTTGCATATTGTCTCACATGCTTAATCATACCATACTCATGTCATCCTCGATGACCATACTTGTTTTAAAGTTCAAATGAACTTACCTTGTAAACGTTATCTTAACATTTATTACACTTAGGGCTTAGAGTTCGAACTACAACTGCTCTGACTTCCTTCTTAAGGATATGTAGGCATAGGATTGTGAGATCCTAGCGAGCAACCTTTTAGCTTTTCCCTTTATGTTTATACACAAAAACATTAGGATACCCTTCAATTACAACCTAGGTCAAACCAATAGGTTCCCCTTGTTGAAGTTCCAACCTTATCAACCTAGCCTTCTCTTGGGATTTGTACAAGGAGACTTCACAATCAACTTAGCCTGCTCTTGGGCTTTATATAAGGAAGTCATACTTCAAACTCAAAACTCTTCAACAAAGAGATGAGAATTCCCCTTTGAAGTCCTAAAGTCAAACACCCTGCCCCTTGTGGCTTCAAATCTTCAAACTTTAAGTAAAACCCTAGCCAACCTTTGGCTTCAAACTCAAAACACTTCCCCATGGATGAGATATGAGTCATCTCTATTGAAGATATGTCTCTTCTATTTTCACACAACATTCAATTAAACATTTTCAAACTTTTCTTCATTTTAAGTGATGTAAGTGGCACACTTGGTGATTCAAATCCAAGCAGAGGTCCTTCTCTTATTATGGTATAAAAACACTTATTTCAGTTAAGTGATGTAAGTGGCACACTTGTTGGTTCTAAATCCAAGTCAAGATCCTTCTCTTAATATGCAAAGACCCATTTAAAGGAAGATGTGGCATTACTCTGGATTTTCTACATCCAAGTTCAAAGCTTCTTCCCTTATTATTTTAAATGTTTGTGGTGAATAGGTGAGATATCTCTCTTTTAAGATAACAACTTGTCTCTTCTCTCAAACCCAACAAACCCAAATCCACCCATTAGTAGGTGGAACTAGGAACACTCTAGTTTCTCAAATTTCCTTTTGAGAATGCGTAGACATAAGATCGCGAGATCTTAGCGAGCATAGTAATAAATAAAACCCTAGGTTTTCATACCTTTATCTTAAACCATTTCAGCTTACAGAAACAACACAAAAATATCTCCTATCACTTACTCAAAATAGTCAACAAATCTCTAATACATATCAGATGACTTTATCAATAGTAAACACAAATATACGCAAGAGGTTCCTATAAAATACTATAGATACTTAGGGTTCTAATACATTCCCTTTGTATAATCAATCTCGTTCCCAAATCTCTCAAGTGCATTGCATTGAATGCACACTCACAGGTTTATTTAGATTTTTTCCCCTTCCCTTTCTTGGGATAAATTAAAAGTTCACATGTAGACCAAAAAATGGCGACCTCACTTCGAAAGAAGTGAACGAATGTCGACAGAGACTCAATTTAAAGCCTCACCAAGAGATAAAGTACCTTCTGCCTGGATTAAATTATTTTTCCCTTTTTCAAAGTCTCATGCTAAAGGTACTGTGTACCAGTATAATCTTATTGGGCTATAAGATGTGGCCCATGATGAAAAAGTGTTTGAAGCTCCATGATGTTGTACTCAGTCGCCGGATAGGGTCCGGTTGCCTTGCCCGTTTGAATTTGGGCACAAATGTTGGATCCGATGTGTGATCCATTAGCTTATTTTATGTGGACTATGAGATATCCAAGTAATATCAGTCAAAGAAAAAATAAGTTTTTCGTTACTCCCACATTCCTAATGATGGAATTGTAGAAACCATCTTTTGGTTTATTAGCCCAAACTCATCTATAAATATCTCATTTCATAATTGATGAAAGACATTCACTAATTCAACAAAAAATATGTATATAAAGTAAATCCTAAGCAAGCTCCCACCTCGTTGTACTTTTTAACAAGTGCAATAGTTATATCATTTTTATTTTAATTTAATTTTTGGCAAAACTCCATACTTTTATACTGAATTTTTGAAAAATACTATAAAAAATCAAATAAATGAGATTATATTGAGTTTTCCTAAAAATATGGTATAATTGCACAAACTTAATAACAATAATAATAATAATCTGATATTTTAGAAAAAAATATGATAAAATATATAAATTAAAAAAAATGGTTAAATATATTTTGTCTTTGCAATGTGAGTGACTTTCAATTTATCCCCTATAATGTTTATATTTTGTTTCTTTGCCCCCTTTAGTGACGTGACAACTATAGAATCTTCATAGTTACAGACTTGGCAGACCACGTGTTTTTTTAACTTTTAATTTTTTATTTAAAATCCACGTGGATTCCACACACATACCACACACGCACACACACGCACGAACGCACGCGCACACACACACACACACACGCACACGCGCACACACACACACACACCACACACACCGCACACCGCACACACACACACACACACACACACACACACCGCACACCGCGCACGCGCACACACACACACACACACCACACACACCGCACACCGCACACACACACGCACACGCACACACACACACGCACACACACACACGCACACACACACACACATGCACACCACATGCACACGCAGACGCACACACACGCAGACACGCGCACACACACACTGTTAAGAGTCCCACATCGGACAATATATGGCATGAACATGTGTTTATAAGTGGGGGTAATTCTCACTCTACCAACTGGTTTTGTAGGGTTGAGTTAGGCCCAACCACATTTCTTAATATGGTATCAGAGCCTATCGATCGGACCTTGGGCAGCCCACCATATAAAATCCACGTACCAAGCCCAAAAAGAGTGTTGGACGTGAAGGGGTGTGTTAGGAAGATCCTAAAGTCCCACATTGGTTGGAGATAGAGCATTGAAATAGTTTATATAGAGTGGCACCCCTCACCTTACCAACCGGTTTTGTAAGGTAGTGTTAGGCCAAACTCTAATATGGTATCAGAGCCTCGTTTAAGATCCGGTGGGTCACCTTCTATGGTTTCTGCTATCGGGCCACCCACCATTTATTTCCACGCTTCAGTTGTCTAGTCCTGAGCGTGAGGGGGTGTGTTAAGAGTCCCACATCGGACAATATATGGCATGAACATGTGTTTATAAGTGGGGGTAATTCTCACTCTACCAACCGGTTTTGTAGGGTTGAGTTAGGCCCAACCGCATTTCTTAACACACACACGCGCGCACACACGCACGCACGCACACACACGCGCGCACACACACACACATACACACACACGCGCGCGCACACACACACTATTTAAATTTAAATTTAATTTTTTTTAAAGTATTAATAAGTTGTACTCAATAAACTAAAAAAAACTAGAGGATGAGAAGCAACATTAAGAAAAAGTTAAATTGTCGTACCTCCTTTATACACTCATGCTCATCAAACGACTGTTTGTCCATGGTAGGTGTTATAAGGTACCACGCCTAGAGATTAAAATATTGGTGAAAACCATGAATAGAGAGTCATACTAAACTAATAAAGATTTAATATCAGAACATATAATAAAATGAGGAAGTTCAACACTAATGTAGAAAATAAAAATTAGTCATTATTTTTCTGACTCAAAGCTCATACCAAATCAAATTCTTCATATGACTTCATCACACTCTGATAACAGGAAGCGCTGCTTAACCATGTATCAATTCAATTTGTCTCCCAATAACTAGCATCATCTCTAAAGACATATTTGAAATACATTTTATTAAACTAAAGAAGAAAAAATAAGACTCCATTTTTCACATAGGTCATTATTTATTTAACTATATTTCACAGTAAATACACTAATACAAATACTTATATTGTCTGATGATATATTCTTCCTTTTATATGTATGACTCACCATGAAGAGATCGTAATAATAGTAAATGCGTAAAGTATTTCACGTGCAATTAAGAATATTTACATTTAAATTAACAATTGTATGAAGATAGATTAATATGATCTTTCATGAAAAAAAAAATCAATTTACAACATTCGGTAGAAATTCTTACCATCAGAATTTTGGCATGAGTCATAAAGAGCAATAAAAACAAGAGCTCGTCCATCTTTAAAATGAATATAGTAAGTTGTAAATTTGAATTATGTTTTTTCCACTCAAAGAAACTTAAACATATACTTAAAATAATTAATTCAAAGAACTGAACTTAAAACCACTAAAAATCTAATAGATAGACATAATAGGTAAACAAAGATAACTATAAAAGAAAGACACTCTCTTATTAAAAGAAATATGTTAAACCACAGGAATGTTGTCATAAAGAAGAGTGAAAATAAGAAAAAATTATGAAAAGCATTCTCATCAATTGATTCAGATATAGCATTTAAACTGCAGACTATAATACAAATCAGATCAAACTAAGTATTTCATTAAAAAAGATTATATTTTATAGTAGTGGTATTGTAGTGCACAAACTGCAATAAAAGATATAAAATCAGTTAATGTATATCATGTAACTCCACTATAATTTAATTTATGCATAATTTTAACTCCACTATAATTTAATTTATGCATAATTTTAACTCCATTGATAATCTATTAAATTTCACTGTTGAATATATATATATATATATATATATATATATATATATATATATATATATATATATATATATATATATATATATATATATATATATATATATATATATATATATATATATATATATATATATATATATATATATATATATATATATATATATATATATATATATATATATATATATATATATATATATATATATGACATACAAAAAATATACAATTTGGTAAACAAAAATAGTTTAAAAGACTTGTTTGGAAATCGTAAACTTATGGAGTATTAAAAACTTGTTGAGATTTTTTAAAATAAATGAAAAAAATATAAAAGCAAAAAATGACTTGAGGAATATTAAACTTTAGAAAAAATAATTTTTTTTAAAAAGTAATAAAAAAAGGTAAAATAAAAATTTTAAAAAAATAAAATTCACGTGAATTTAATAAAAAAAAAATCATCTAATCTACCAAATTAACAACTATAAAAATTACATAATTGTTACCTTACTATAGAGGTAAAAAAAAAAGAAGCAGAATTTAAACATTATAAAGTGGAATCAAAATATATTATTTTATATAGAGTAAATTGAAATTTGCTTATGTTGCAGGGATAGAGTATATTTAATTAAAAAAATCAAAATCATTTGTATATTTTGAATTAAATATACTAATTATTGATTTTAATAATTTAAAAATATTATAGTAAAAGTGTTGGATAAGTGGAGTGTTTGAACCAACCTAAAAAGTGTCAAATAAATTTTTCCTATTTCAACTTTCAACCAATCAAGAAAAATGAATCATCTCTTACTTACAATTACAGATTTTTTTTTTAAAAATAACTAATTTTTTAAAATTTAATATCAAATAAAATAATAATTCAAATTTTTTTTTAAAACAATTAACTTTTAACCTTGTGTCTCCAATCTAAATGGCGAATGAGTGCAAATAGAGAAAGTTCTGCCATTTGAACCCATCATTTTTAAATGGATTTGTTAATCTATTTGACGAATCAGACATTTTCCTTTTCTTTTTCTTTTTCGTTTTTAAATAATAATTCGTATATATTTTATAAAATAATAAATATATTTGTGATATAATTTTAAAATATATTTAAATTGATTTAGGTTTAAATATATTTAAAATAATAAATATATTTGTGATATAGTTTTAAAATATATTTTAAATATATTTGTGATTTAAAATAAAAATTATTTAAATTGATTTAAATAATAAATATATTTTTTAAAGTAGAAATATATTTAAATTTTTAAATTATAAATTAATTTAATAAAAAATAAAAATTGACTTAAATATAAATTTTAAATTTTATGATATAGTTTTATAAAATAATAAATATATTTGTATATAATTTTAAAACATAATAAATATAAATAGGTTTAAATTTTAAAACATAATAAATATATGATTAACATATAATTTTAAAACATAATTCGTATATAATTAAATATATAATTTTAATATATAATTGTAGGTCACTTTTGTAACTGTACTTAAGACATATCATATGGCGTACGTATTATTTTATTTTTCTATAAATACGACTGCAAACGCATATATTTATTTACAACAAATACCTCTTCCACAAAATTTATCTGATTATGTCAGGGTCGTCCCAACAAATACCTATTCCACAAGCCAACACCCAAAGATCGGACACACCTCAGCAACCTCGTGGTAGACCTCGTTGCTGCGCGCGTCCTCTACAATGTGGTACCGGTGTCGTTTAGATAGAGTCGGCCGTTAATTTTTTTTTATCAATTGTAATTTAGATTCTATTATAAATTAATATATTTTACTATTTATTCCATTTGTTTTTTCTTTAGATTATTTAAATTTCAAATAATATTTTAATTATGTAATTTATATTCTATTATAAATTAATATATTTTATTATTTATTTCATTTGTTTTTTTTAAATTATTTAAATTTCAAATAACATTTTAATTATGAAAAACATAAAATAAAACTTATAAAAATAAAAATAAACAAAAACATAAAAGAAAAATTAGAAGAAAAAAAAAAGCACTGATTCATCAAATGGATTCATTTAAAAAATCTGTGCAGTCGTCGGTTCAAATGACGACATCTTTACTTTTTTACTCTTTCACCATTTAAATTGGGACACAAAATTAAAAGTGTTTTAGAGAAAATATTGAATTATTATTTTATATAGTATTAAATTTGAAAAAATTAGTTATTTTAAAAAAAAATCACAATTACATCTCTCTCTCTCACTAAACTCTCTTTTCACAAAATCACATAAAACAATGACAACCTAAAAGACTATTAGGTTTACTTTTGAACAACACAAATGGTATTGGACACCTGTTTTCAACGCAATATTAATACACAAATATAAAATCAAACCAATGAAGTTAAAATATTATACTTTTTATTTATACATCTTTGTAAATTAAATGAATGACCAAGTTGTTAATAATAGAGATAATAAAATAGAAAAAATATTAATTTAAATTAAAATAGTGATGGAAATGAATAAGCAAAAAGGAATTGAAAATAATGGCAGCAGCACTGACAGGCAGTTGGAGAAGATAACCTATAAATAGGTATAGGTATATTATATAAATAAAGAAAAGGAGTAATTTTAATGATTGTTGTGTACAGTAATTTTATGATGGCCACACGTGTGTCTCGACGTGGGAACACAAGTTGAAATCAGCACTTTTATTTGCTTTTATTGAGGCTGTAACATTCACATTCATTTCAATTTTGTCAGGTTGCACGTGTTCTCAAACAGGTCCCCCCTCCCCCACCACATTCATTTATATTTTGACATAAAATTTAATCTTGTGATTGACTTAGAGATGGCAGACTTCAAAACTCTCAGTATGTTTTTCTTAAAGTCTCAAATTGTGTCTGGGGCAAACAATCTTTATATTAGATCAAGGAGTTTGTTTTAAGTTTGTTCTGTCTTTAAATTAAGAGCGGTAAATAGAGATGCATGTTCCGTTTATATCCGTTTTACAAAAGTTTGAAGAAAAAAAATGTGACATTGTTGTTCTTCGGATTTGGAAATTAGAGTTTGGCACAAGGAAATTATCGGGACGAGTCGCGTACTAGGTCGCTTTCTTTAAGACGTTTCGCCGTACTGCCAAATTATGCAAAGCAGTCGAATTTACGACGACGCCTTCAGGATAAAACAGCCCCAACTTACGATTATCAGTTGCACACTGATGAATCGCTCTAGAAATACACCTGTCTAAGTATCTGGTGAAAATAACCAGTCAAGAAAAGAGAGTTTTGAGATGAAGAGAAATGAGAAAGAGAAGAGGGAAATCAAAATTCGTGTGAATTTGTGAAATCCGATGTACCCACTTCTGAATTTCTACCCTGTATTTATAGGCAGCAAACTGCACCTGAGTGGGGAGAAATTCGTGGGGAGTGGAGAAAATGGTGGGAGACTGAGAAATTCGTGGGGAGTGGAGAAAATGGTGGGAGACTGAGAAATTCGTGGAGGACTGACTGACCAATTATTTTCTTAATTAATTAATATTTATTATTAATTAATTTTCCACCGAATTATATTAATTAATTAATGATGATTAAATTATATAAATTCGGGTCCAAAAAATAATTCATCTAGACCGGACCGAACCGAGCCGAGCCGGACGGACGGCGGCGGCGGCGCGCGTGCGTGTGTGTCTTGTTGGTCATGGGCGTGTCCTCACTCCTTTCACAAAATTGGGTGCCCTTTAGGGCCCAACCCAATAGACAAAGTTGGAATATATAAACACTACTAATATTTCCATTCCCTTCAATGTGAGACTAAAATGAATCTTTTCAAATTCACTTCTATATTAGTTCTCACTTGTGTTCATTTATTGCTCATTAATTGTCAACAAATGTTTCCAATTCCCACTATAATTAATTAAAGTTCCAACATTCCCCCACTTGAATTTAAAAGAGATTTTAGAAGTACGTCAGACGTTTCTCAGGTTGAGCATAAGCAAAGGTGTCTACGACTTGAACCTTAGCGTAGCGAGTAGGATTCTGATTCAACAAGAGTGACACCATTGTCTTGAACTCTATCTCGGACATCAGACCCGCACACAACCTTTCCGTAAGGTGTATTCTTGTAGCCCGTGCTTTAGTGGCCCTGCACGTGTATCCCGGTTTAGTGAATGCTCTAGGAATTCTGCCTCGAAATTCCATAGGAACCGGCCTAGTTCCACAGTCACATAGGTGAATCTATCAAGAGTACTCCTGTAGCCTAGGTACTCCCTCATACAAAGTATAGATCTCATTAAGAGTTTCTATTATCTCATCCTCTCATTACTTCAGGATTCATGCTTTACTTGCATGATCATTTTCATATTACTCATAACTTGTTATTACCCATTGAACCTAAGTCTTGGGATCTCCAGTCATTTAGGTCAGGTTACCATCATGAGTAACAAATTACTTTATAGGCATTAGTCCCATCTTTTTGGAAGTATTATGGACTTTCTCTCTAGCTAATCCTTTCGTCAAAGGATCTGCTAAGTTCTCATCAGTGCGTACATGATCCACTCTCACAGCTCCTTTAGAGATACAGTCTCTAACAGTGCTATGTTTTCTTCTAATTTGACGTCTTTTACCATTATAATAACGGTTCTCAACTTTTGCAATAGCCGCGGTACTATCGCAGTGGATCAACACAGCTGGTATAGGTTTTTCCCATAAAGGAATCTCAGCTAGCAAGCATCTTAACCAACTTGCTTCTTCACTAGCTGTAGCTAATGCTATCATCTCAGACTCCATTGTGGACTGTGCCAGAATGGTCTGTTTCTTTGATTTCCAAGATACAGCTCCTCCGGCTATACTAAATATATAACCACTAGTAGCTTTGGAATCATCCGATAAGGTGTTCCAATCTGCATCACTATACCCTTCTAGTACAGCAGGAAATTTCTGATAGTGTAGGTCGAGTCCATAGTCCTTTTAAGGTACCTCATTACTCGCTCAATAGCTTGCCAATGTTCATTACTCGGCCTACTTGTAAATCTGCACAACAGTCCTACGACATATGCAATGTCGGGTCTAGTACAATCAGTGGCATACCTAAGACTGCCAATGATGCTCGCATATTCTGCTTGTTTGACACTTTCTCCAGTGTTCTTAAATAGTTTCACACTTGGATCATACGGAGTGCATGCAGGTTTACAATCAAAGTATTTATATTTCTTTAAGATCTTCTCCACATAGTGAGATTGATCCAAAGAAATTCCTTGTTCGAATCTCGTGATCTTGATACCCAGGATCACGCTTGCTTCTCCGAGGTCTTTCATATCAAAGTTATTGCATAACAATGATTTCATATCATTAATGGCCTGAATGTTTGATCCAAATATAAGTAGATCGTCTACATATAGACATATGATAGTACAAATGCGATTCTCAGATTTGTAATAGACGCACTTGTCACTTTCATTCACTTTGTACCCATTAATTATCATTAGGTTATCAAACTTTTCATGCCATTGTTTAGGGGCTTGTTTTAGTCCATACAAAGACTTATCTAACTTACAGACCTTGCTTTCTTGTCCTTGGATTACAAATCCTTCTGGCTGTTCCATATAGATTTCTTCTTCTAAGTCACCGTTTAAAAAAGCTGTTTTAACATCCATTTGGTGTACTATTAAGTTATAAATAGCTGCTATTGAAATGAGTACCCTAATGGATGTAATTCTAGTGACCGGAGAAAAGGTGTCGAAGAAATCTATATTTTCTCTTTCTCTAAAACCCTTGGCTACAAGGCGAGCCTTGTATTTCTCAATCGTTCCATCAGGTTTTAGTTTCTTTTTCAAAACACATTTACAACCAATTGGTTTGCAACCCGGAGGTAAGTTTACTAAGTGCCAGGTCTTGTTAGATTCTAGAGAATCTATCTCATCATTAATGGCTTCTTGCCATAAGTCTGCATCCATAGATGACAGTGCTTCTTGAAGATTTATTGGATCTTCTTCTACATTATAGGCCGCATAATCGGGCCCATAGTCTTTAGCAACTCTTGCTCTTTTACTTCTTCGAAGCTCTGTTTCTACATTGTCGCTGCTTTCAGTGCCTTTTATCACAGGAATGTGACTCAATTGTGTGCCCCCACTATTTCTCGATTTGAAAGGAAATTTGTCTTCAAAGAATTCAACATCGTTTGATTCTATAATTACTCTGGTAGTTAGGTCATAAAACCTGTATGCCTTACTATTTGCTGCATACCCAATGAAAACACATTCATAGGCTCTACTAGCGAGTTTAACTCGTTTCGGATCCGGAATTCTGACATAAGCCAAACAGCCCCCAAGTTCTTAAATAAGACAAATTTGGTTGTCTTTTCTTTAATATCTCATAGGGTGAGATCTTACTTTTTGACTTTGGAACTTTATTCAGGACATAGCAAACAGTCAATAAAATTTCCCCCCACCAGTGAGGTGCAGCACCAGAATTCAACATGATTGCAACCACAAGTTCAGTAAGAGTCCTATTCTTTCTTTCTGCTTTACCATTCATTTCAGGAGAGTATGGAGCAGTCGTTTCATGTATAATACCATGTTCAGCATAAAAATCATTAAACAAGCTGGAGTCATATTCGGTTCCCCTATCACTGCGAAGTCTCTTAATCTTCTTGTTAAATTGATTCTCAATTTCAGTTACATACACCTTAAACATGTCAAGCGCTTCACTTTTATTCTTCATTAGATATACATAAGTATAATCAGAGCAATCGTCAATAAAAGTGATAAAATAACGTTTATTATTTCTAGTTAAACTTCCATCTAATTCACATATATCAGAGTGTATAAGATCTAGGGGGTCAGATTCTTTTATAATTGACTTATGTGAAGTTTTTGTTATTTTAGCTTGACTGCAAAATTCACATTTATTGGAATCATTAACATTTAGTTTAGGGATTAGGCCTATGTTGCTTGCATTAGAAAGGATTCGTTTATTAACGTGACAAAGTCTACCATGCCAAATATTGAAGTCACACACAGAGTAAACAGAAGGAGAAATTTTATTCAAATCAACATTCAACTTAAACATGCCATCAGTGGCATACCCTTTTCCAACAAAAATACCATTCTTAGTGATGGTGTACAAATATGCCCCTAAAGTTTGACTAAACCCAGCCTTATTCAAAAGAAAACCAGAAACAAGATTCTTCCTAATTTCAGGAACATGCATGACGTCCTTCAAGATCAAAGTCTTTCCTGAGGTGAACTTCAGCTCAACATCTCCAATTCCAGCAACATTAGTGGTGTGAGCATCTCCCAACAACACTTTCTTATCTTCAGCATTCATGTATGTCTTGAACATAGCACGATCATAGCAGACATGACGAGTGGCGCCAGTGTCTATCCACCAACCATCACTTCCACCAACCATGTTGATTTCAGTGATCATGGCAATGAGTTGCTCATCAGTCAGGTTGACCTGAGCATTTGAGCCAGCTGCAGGTTTAGGCCTGCTCCTACATTTCTTTGCCATATGGCCCGGTTTCCCATAATTATAGCAAGTGAAAACCGGAGCATCATTTCTTTGAGGTGGTGGCTGTTGCTTAGCAAATGGAGCCGATGGGGCCCTAGAGGGATTCCCATTCTTAGTTCGGTTCATAGCATTGCGGTTCTGATTCTTTAAAGGTTTGCCCGTAGGCTTCAGAATCGCACCGAATTTCTTTTTGTTGTTAGACACAACTAAGACTTCTTCTTTCTGATCTTGTTTCCGAGCCTCCTCTTCAATTCGGAGGCGAGTTATCAGACTCTCGATTGAAAATTCTTTTGTTTTGTGACGAAGCACATTTTTGAAATCTTTCCAACCAGGGGGCAGTTTGTCAATAATTACAGCAATTTGAAATTGTTCATTGAGGGGCATACCTTCTGTAATGATCTCATGAGCAATCTTTTGTATTTCGTGGCTTTGAGCTTCCACCGACTTCTCATCCACCATCTTATAGTTCAAGTAGCGGCTGACAGCAAATTTCTTCGCACCTGCTTCTTCAGTATCATATTTTCTTTGCAGAGCCTCCCAAACCTGTTTAGCAGTCCTGTAGCTACTGTAGTAGTCGTACAGATCATCAACAAGGCTGTTCAGAATGTGATTTTTGCACAGATAATCATTCTCGTGCCATAAGGCGATTTTTTTTCGGAGCTGTAGATCATCTGCTGCAGCCTTAGCTTTTGCAGCATCTGAGTCAGATATTTTTGGAAGTCCCGTCTGAATCTGCAAGTGAGTTACCGTTAGGTAGTTCAGATGATGCAGAAGGGACAACCGGGATATCCTCAGTCAGAACGTGGGCAACCTTTTTCAGAGTTAAGAAAAATTTCATCTTAGCTTGCCAACGTTTGAAATTGGAACCCTCAAACCTGAAAGGTTTGTCAGAGACCGAAGCGGCCGCAGTAGTACCGATAATTTCCTCAGTTGCCATGGCAGTTATGAAAACGTCTTAAAATTGTTGTTCTTCGGATTTGAAAATTAGAGTTTGGCACAAGGAAATTATCGGGACGAGTCGCGTACTAGGTCGCTTTCTTTAAGACGTTTCGCCGTACTGCCAAATTATGCAAAGCAGTCGAATTTACGACGACGCCTCCAGGATAAAACAGCCCGTTCAAACAACTTACGATTATCAGTTGCACACTGATGAATCGCTCTAGAAATACACCTGTCTAAGTATCTGGTGAAAATAACCAGTCAAGAAAAGAGAGTTTTGAGATGAAGAGAAATGAGAAAGAGAAGAGGGAAATCAAAATTCGTGTGAATTTGTGAAATCCGATGTACCCACTTCTGAATTTCTACCCTGTATTTATAGGCAGCAAACTGCACCTGAGTGGGGAGAAATTCGTGGGGAGTGGAGAAAATGGTGGGAGACTGAGAAATTCGTGGGGAGTGGAGAAAATGGTGGGAGACTGAGAAATTCGTGGAGGACTGACTGACCAATTATTTTCTTAATTAATTAATATTTATTATTAATTAATTTTCCACCCGAATTATATTAATTAATTAATGATGATTAAATTATATAAATTCGGGTCCAAAAAATAATTCATCTAGACCGGACCGAACCGAGCCGAGCCGAGCCGAGCCGGACGGACGGCGGCGGCGCGCGTGTGTGTCTTGTTGGTCATGGGTGTGTCCTCACTCCTTTCACAAAATTGGGTGCCCTTTAGGGCCCAACCCAATAGACAAAGTTGGAATATATAAACACTACTAATATTTCCATTCCCTTCAATGTGGGACTAAAATGAATCTTTTCAAATTCACTTCTATATTAGTTCTCACTTGTGTTCATTTATTGCTCATTAATTGTCAACAAATGTTTCCAATTCACACTATAATTAATTAAAGTTCCAACAATGCACATAGCTGAGGATGTGATCCATCACATATTAAAAGTGGGGGTGGAAAATAGTGAACTCACGAACACTATATATTTTAAAATTAAAATATAAAATTTATATTAATATTTGCATCTGTAAAAATTTCTTAAAAAAAAAATTTTCATTGTCATTGTCATTGTCACCCTAATTTTTTAGCAGAGCCAGCAAAGTCTTCATAAGTTATTAGGAGAATCGATTCCTTAAATTAGTCAGAACAAAATCGGATATTAAAATTTATAAAAAACAAAATAATATTTTGACAAAATATTCATTTATTTTCAATTCTTTAATATAATTTTTTAAAGCACAAACAATAATATGAAACTTAAGAGTGGAGAAAGAATAATTTACATCAATTTTTTTATATTTAACACCCGTTATTAGAGGGTGTGAATTCAATGGGTGAGAAATGTCTGATAAACTTATATCCGTTTTAAAATGAGTGTAAATAGATGTTATATTACACCTTTTTTTTAAAACAGGTATAAATATATTTCATATTATAGAAAACGAGTGTAAATGTTTACATATACACATTTATATAATATATTTAAAAACGGGTTTAAACTTTTTTTTTTTAAATAACCATCTTTTTCAAAAAAATCTAAAACAACCATATTTAAAAAAATAAATAAATAAATTAACCATGTTTCAAATTAAAAAAAAACGTTCACAAGAGGAGTAGTTAAAGGATATGACGCATGCACTCTTATTTTATACATATGCGACATTATGCATGGCGCATGCTTATAGGTTATGCCACTGCATGTGGCGCATGCATGCATCCTCTCGGAGCATGCGCCACAGGCAGTGACTACTGTGTTGTTTAGAGTTTTTTAATATATAGTGCATCTCCCATCATTTTCATCCATCTTCTAAGTCTCTTCTTCAAATTTTTTTTACAAAATATCGTCTTGTATACACAAGAGAAATGCCAATTTGATTTATTCGACAGTAAAGCCTCCGATGAAAATCCGACTCTGGAACATGGAAACTTTCTAGCATCTTCAGAAGAACTTGATCCGTTAGTTAAATGGAGACATTACACACAGTGAAAAGATCAGAAGAATTCAAAGGCTTGTTAAGGTGTACAACGACAATGGAGAAAGTCGTTTATGGGACTTAGTTAAAACTTACACCGATTGTCATATTATGATGCATATTTGTGAGAAAATTATCCTGATGGTTGTAATCGCATAAATATGTTGTTTAGTCGTTGTATTTGTTTGTCTTGTTATTTAGTTGTTGTTTAAATTGTTGTAACAGAATGTTGTGATATTTATGAAATGAACGTTGTTTACAATATCATATAAAATTGTTACATAAAATAAATTACATATAAAATTATGTTGTGGAGTTTGGTCCAACATTGAGACAGTTTGTACGATTGTGTATGGGTTATCCTATTAGGGCGACCATTTTTCTTTCTTCGCATATTTTCATTATGCCAGACTATCTCCCTTTGATATGCAGGTTAATAATCCTCCTTTGCTACCAGTAGAAAGTTATTTATGTACACGTTGTATAGGTTTATGGCTTTGTAAGCGACATATAGTAAGTTGGAACGGTCCTACCGAGCCATTGAACATGTCGCTATGACATAGGAGCAAAGCATACAGAAGGCTTGGAATATTCCGCAATCTCACCAACCTCTATCTAGTTTGACTCGATACTATCCCTTTGGCCTCCCCTCATTATGGTCCATTGATGCATGGTTCGTACGCCCAAAAGAGTCGGTGAAATATTCCATTTTCGGTAAGATGCTATCAATCGGAACATGCAGAGCAAATTACGACACAAGATCTTATACCTCGTCACATTAGTGTGATTGACAATATAATCAACTGAGATTTCCATGTGATACTTAATAGCTCTCACTTTGTCTTCTTTTGTGCGAAACATGTCTCTCTCTTTTAAAGATCTTTTCGTCTCCTTATACGGATTGTAAAATATATCTGAGGATGGTTCATCTGCACCTAAGTTTAAGTTTTTCATTTGTTGAGGTAGACAATACACGTGACCTGAAAGTAATGGCTCTTACTCATGGTCGATAGTATTATCGTTCACACTAGAGGATGTGTACATGTTATTGGGTCTACTTATCAAAGGTATGATTGTCAATGATAGAGTTAACCAAGATAACACCATACGCAAAGAACTTTAGGGTGCCCCTTTCTGTGAAGACACGACAAGGGGTCAAGGTATTAATCTAAAGTATCTTAAATAACACTATTCAAGTATAATATTAACCGAAGATTCGACTGAGTATAAAAAAATAATTAAAACTCGGTGTTATATTTTGATACTATTTGGTAATTTTTTATTTCTTGAAACTATTGGTAATATGGTAAACATTATGTATTTTCCTTTGTTAAGAAATATAATTAAAACTCAGCTCTTTTGTCCTATCTATATTGTTCTTTGTGTAAAACGTACAAAAGGGCACTTGTTTATTTTATTCTTGCGTTTTTTTTCTCCAAGCATGGGGTTGGTCAAGAATGTCGTCACTTTCTCCCATCAACGAGGACAACTTCACATTCTCATTCGCAACAAAGTAAGTTTATCTTATTTTTTTTCCTAGTTGCTTACTTTATACGACAACTAACACTAAATAATTTATTTTAACTCTTTTCGGCTTAGGTGGTCTACTTTAGGGATGAAATACAACAAATGTCTCAAACACACTATAATAGTCTATCGAAATCTTATACACCATATTGGACTAGACGATGTATTATAACTAAACAACTCATTAGAATCTAAATTTGGTTTTAATATTACCAATTTACAAATCTTCTTATCGTGTATTTTTCCTATACAGTTTATCTGAAGGCCATATTTGGGTCTCGACCATGAGGTTAACTCTGAAGATCTTGCAATTTGGACAACAAAAACACCAATCATCGGGTTCACTACTATGAAGATGCACCAGAGTGACTGTGTCAAACTGCAGTTTAAAATGTAGCAACAAATCCAAACCCCTCGACATGTTTGGCACAATGACATCAAATAAGAGTCGATGTCCAATGGATTTATTCCGATTGGAGAGAGTTCGCTAGGGAGATGTATTTTCAATGGAAGCATCGACATCAACTCATCTTAAACGAACCTATCATACATGTTGCTAGACCAACTCAAAATTATATGAATTGGTATATGCCGGTTACAACGACATAGTTTGTGTTTGACCCGAGGTATTTTATCGACTCATACCAACGAGCTTCATCATCATACACCCAACAACAAACTCCCGCCCAACAACCAACCTCGTACCATTACCAAACCCAACAATAATGTCAACCCACCCAAACCTAACAACTCGCCTCACAACATTACCATACCAGATACACCTAACCACCAATAGAACATGATTATGAACTCACAAACACCCAACTCCGCAACCAATTGATGCCACACACCCAAACACAAAATCAAGAGCATGACTCATACCAACAACAACCATATATCGCCACCACATCTTACTATAGCCATGATGATGCATATGATTCCACCTCATCCCAACATAGCCCCTAACCAATGTACACCCAAACATCACACCACCAAAGCACTCAAACATCATATCGCCAAAGCAGCCGACCACCACATGCCTTTCAAACACCACAAGAATAATTGCTTTGTTTCCAAAATAATTCAATGTCCCAATTCAACCAAACCTCAATCAGCTCGTCAACACGTAACTCAACCACCATGACCCTACTACGACAACATGGGCACATAACTCAATTACAGCAGCGCCGACTACGACAGAGAACTGATTGAAAATTTGTTAGATATGTCAGGACCCTCGCACCAACCACCTTTGTCTCAGGAAAATACTACGAAATCTAAAACACCTCAGGAAGATCGTGTGAGACCTCAAAGGCAAGAGAATGCGCATTAAATTTCAATCCAATTGTTGTGTAATTCTATTTGATGGAATAATATTATAATTTTTTTATTAAACATTTTATTTAATATTATTTTGTTGGTTTTTTTTCACTTTTGAATTTATTTGAGTATATGCGAATTATTAGCGTTGATTTATGGTTACTTTGATGAAATATTAGATTAGATTAGATTAGATTTAATATTTATATATAATCTAAGTTGTGTTAGTCCAAGTCCAATTAGGGTTATATATAAATAGTCACAGTATGTATTACTATTTACACCAATCCATTCAATAAATTCTTATTTTCTTGTTCTCTCTCTTTCTCTCCTCACTAAAAGTGTCTCACGCACTAACAAATTAGTATCAAAGCTCTGGTTAGATTCTTGATCGTGTTTTCAAAAATCACACGTCAGAGATTGTGTTTTCGGGATCGTGGGTTATTGTTGATCAATCGCTGCAAAGATGAATGGTAACGAAAATTTATCAAACTCCCTTCCAACTCTTGATGGCAATAATTGGCTTCGATGGAGAAAATAGATGCAATCTCTATTTGACTTTCATGAAACCCTAGAAGTGGTTACTATGATGCTCTTACGCTTGGTGAAGATGCAACTAAAGCACAGAAGCTTACAAGGATGCCAAGAAGAAGGATTGCAAAGCGGCATTCTACATCCAATCGATGGTTGATGCAGCTAACTTCGACAAAATCGCTCATGCTGAATCGGCGAAGGAGGTGTGGGATATTCTTGTCAAATATTATGAATGAGTCGAGAAAGTTAAGTTTGTTAAGTTGCAAACATTGCAACGACAATATGAATTGGTGTCAATGGGAGAAGATGAAAAAATTGCAGGCTATGTGTCGAAGGTACAAAAACTCGTCCATCTAATGGAGGGGTATGGTGAAACTGATAAGATGATGGTTGAGAAGGTAATGTGTATATTGACCTCTCACTTTGATCACGTTATCGTAGCTATTCAAGAATCCAACAATCTTGAAACTCTAAAACTGGAAGATTTGGTTGGTTCGTTGGAAGCGCATGAGATTAGGATTGTCGAAAGGAAAGAAGTTCAAGACTCGATACAAGCACTACAGGCACAATCGTGGAAGAAGAATGGTGGTTCCAACAATTTCAAAGGCAAAATCGACAAGACTCAGGTGTCGCTACTGCGAAAATCGGCGCCGGCTTGACAGGAGAGTCGCCACCGTGCGTTATTTATCCCTCAGAGCGGGAAAGGAAACGCTCGAAGTAAACCTCGCAAAGACGGGAAAAAGGTATGGTCATCGCAACCAAAACCTGGATTCGGGAGTCGGTTACGCAAGGGGAAGGTATTAGCACCCCTCACGTCCATCGTACTCGATGGGATCCACGCTTGGTGTTTATAGGTAAAAGGGTGTGTTATCTATCTACGCTAATGGCTGGTCTGAAAAGAAAATAAAAGGACAGGACTCGACAGAACATACGGTGTTCTGGGCCTACGTATTCCCTCGTGCAACGGGAAAGTCAGAGTCAACGTAGTTCGACTACTTACGACTAAACGGGGGAAGGTTGCTCGCCAGGACATCGCGTCCTGTGCCTACGTACTTCCACACAGTATGGAAGATCAGAGCAAACGTAGTTCGGCTAACTACGGGTAAACAGGGGGTTCTCACACAGCAGTGAGAAAACAAACTGGTCTCTAAGGCTCGGGAACCTACAAATACGATCTGGTCTCAAATGCGCTCGGGCAAGAGAAAGGGATAACAATCAGTCGTTAGCGGGGAAGTCTCGATCGCACAGCCGCGAGAGAACAAAGATTAGTTGTTAGTGTGCTTGCTAGGATATCGCATCCTATGCCTACATATCTTCGTCTGGAACGAAGAATCAGAGCAGCTGTAGTTCAGCTAACTACGGATCAAGCTACTCAAAAGCTCCTACAGAAAGGAAAGGGAAACCCTAAAACTATAGCTGAGAAACAGGGGAATCCACCTACTGCTATCACACCTGGTTGACCATCCTAATGTCTATCATAACAACTCCGCAGCGGAGGAGTCAGAGCTCCTAAGGGATCATGGCAACAGGACTAAACCACAAACAAGAAACTGCAAAGTAAAGAAATACTGAGAATATGCATGAATGCAACAACTAGACAAACAAGGCACAGAGGCCGCAAACCACAAAGGCAAGGGAGCTCAGCTCTACCAAATACCAACAAGCAAAGCCACGCAATAACAAACAAGCAGAAGGAGGACCACCTCAACTTCTCATGCACACAAAGTCTACTTCTACAATGCACCTAACTCAGAACTATCTAGATGAATACCTAAGTCTAATGCAACATAACATCACACAAGTCAAACAACCCAAAGAGACTAACCCTGAGCAGGGCCTCTACCTATAAAACAAGAAACTACTCCTGGGCAAGGCCCCTAACAAACCTGAGACAACTCTTAATCTATCTCTAAACAGAACCCTATACAATACCCTAAGCAAAAGATCTAAGCAAAAATTCTAATCAAAACCCTAAGCAGGAGGAATCAATCCCAGTCTCCAAGCTTCAGAACAAGCTTACCAGAGAAAAGGAAGCTAAGCAGACAAGCCCGTAGTGCTTTCCTCAGGAAAGTACCAGGAGGTTACTACTCAGGAATCGTATCCTATGCGGCTCGACAACTGTGATCAGTTTACATTCCTCCTCAGGAGAAATTAAACTCACATGAAGGCTCCGGCATCACTGGATACTTGAGAAATACCTATATGCACTATGGGAACTAAGTGAGCAGACTCATAGGACCTTCCTCAGGAAAGTACTAGGAGGCTGACACTTAGGAATCGTATCCTACGTGGCTCAACAACTGTGATCAGTTTACATTCCTCCTCAGGAGAAATTAAACTCACAAGTTGGCTCCAACATCACTGGATACTTGAGAAATCCTAGACAAACTACTGGAACTAAGTGAATAGACCCATAGGACCTTCCTCAGGAAAGTACTAGGGGACTTCCACTTAGGAATCGTATCCCATGTGGCTCAACAACATGTGATCAGTTTACATCCCTCCTCAGGAGGAATTAAACTCACAAGTCGGCTCCGACATCATTGGATACTTACGAAAGAGGTGAGAAGAAAGAATGAAAGTCATTCACAGTGCCTTCCCCAGGAAAGTACCATAAACTCCCTTCAAACTTCAGGATCTCGAACCTCACAAACAGACAACAAGCTTCCGGACTAAGCCTCAATCCACTGCATCCTTGCAAGCTCCAACAGGACTGCAACCAGCTCCTATCCTTAAGAAGAACCCACAGGCCAACAAACCACAAGAGACTATCTCTGAAGTTCAACCACAGTTGAACTTCAAAGTCAGAAGTCATCAAGACTTCTCCTATCTTCAGGCTCAGACAAATCATATCAGAACAACCTACAAAAATCTATCAAAAATCTAATGGGAGACCTACATGGCTCTATGACAACATACTGAAAAATCAGAACAAAATTCAACACCAGATGAAAGAACTAAAATCAGCAACACAGACATATCCACAAACCAATTTATTCAACATCAATAACAATGAAAAAATGCAATTAAAATGAAAATGCATGATTAAGCTAACGTTTCTGCACTATAAAATTCTACACTGAATTACGAGTCTATAGAAAAAAGAACGGAATTATTTGACTAAATCTACTATTTTTCATGAATTTTCTAATGACATGTATGCACTAAAAATATTAAAAGCATCAATTAAATGGAA
This sequence comes from Lathyrus sativus, assembly GCA_963859935.3. Taxonomy (NCBI): domain Eukaryota; kingdom Viridiplantae; phylum Streptophyta; class Magnoliopsida; order Fabales; family Fabaceae; genus Lathyrus; species Lathyrus sativus. Next base: position 646,046,610 of record OZ012737.1, on the reverse strand, counting down.
AATATACAAAAAAAATAACAAACAAAAATAAAGTGGCATTTTTTTATTTTTATTTAATTTTCTAGATGCTTTCATGAAATGGTAGAAAAAAGAAGAATTAAAAAAAACAATTATTTTCAATTTATTATGAATTATTTACAATCATGAAAATATAAAAGAAAGACAAAATAAAAGAAAATGGGGGAGGGGGTTCAAACAGTAAGGTATTCTAGTTATTTAACATTGGGCCCTGATTGGGGGGTGCTAACAGCATCAGGGCGCAGGGCCCAAGTTCATCACAAACCAATAATCAAACACAGAATAAAAAAAGAAAAGAAAAAAACGCCTGAGGGTGCTGACTTAGCAGGTTTCCCAGTTATTACCTCAATGGGCTCAAACGAGTGGGGTGCAGATAGCCATTAGGGCCTAAGGCCCAACTCAATTCATCCTGCTCTCACACGCATGGGGGGGAGTAACGAGTAAACTGGGGTGTAGCTGGCAAAACTTGCGCTTGGGCCTAAGCCCAAATCTGATCCTAAACCAAATACTCAGCTGAACAAAACCAATCCTTCTCCCAAACCCTAACACTGTTCACTCACCTCTAACCCTAGCCGTTTTCGTCCGCCTCCCTCACCCTTTCTCTGAAACTCGATTCCAGGAAGAACAAAAACCACGCAAAACCTCACACGCCTCACCACACTCAAGCGAATCAACGCCATAACCTCAAACTCAGCACCCTCTCATATTCAACACAAATCAAACCTCAAACCCTAACCAGACAATTTACCCTAATCGAGGTTGCATTCATCAATTGCAGTGGAGCTATAGTGAAGGGAGACAAACCTGGGTTTACGCGAAGGGAACAAAGGATCTTTGAAGATCTAGGTATGTATCAGGCGCGCGTTGTTGAAGAACGAAGAATCTGGATCTGTGAAAGTTCTTGGACGGGTTTTAGCTTGAACGATAAAAGGATCTGGAGATCCATGTTGACGAATGCTGACGAAGATTGTTGGTGACGATCATGTTCAAGAACGACGATGAACTTCTTGGAAAGTGGCGTTGGAAGATGAATACGCTGATGAAACGCATGAAGGTCGTCAACGATCTGGAGCTTCTACGAAGATCATTGGAGGTCTTCGAACATGTTGAAGGTTGAACAATTCCTGGAGATGGCCGGTGAAGACTGTTTGAAAAAACGGATGAAGTTGATGGTTGATGATGAACTGAAAATTTCTGGAGACGTTCTGAGGAGCGACGAGGATGGATGGATTCTGGGAGTTTACTTGAGGTTTCCGGCGAAACTTGATGTCTCCGGCGAGGTGGAGACGGTGGAGAACGAAGGAGATCGGAGGCAATCGGGGTGAAGAAGTGGTTTTCTGGGGTTTTTTGGATGTTTGCAGATTCCGGTGAGTTAGACGGTGGCCGGAAGACGTTGGGGGTCACCGGCGGTGGGAAGTTACGGCTGATGCATGGCCGCCGGTGGTTTTCTGGTGAAGCTCCGGTGAATGATGGCGAGGTGACAAGTGGCGCGCATGCGCAGAGAGAGAGGGAGTGGGGGACAACTGGGGGACACGTGTGTGAGTCTGGGAGCGTCTCTGAGTTGTGGTGGCGTGATTAATGCGCAACGCGTGGGGCCTCTCTCTTTCCTACACGTGGCGCCCGCTATTTAAAGCTGAGAAATTCCTGAATATTCTGGATCCTTCTGGACGCATCTGGGGAAAGACTGGACTTTTTTGGACTTTTTCTGGACTCAATTGAGAACTGGGCCTCAAAAAAGGACACCTCCTAGGCCCACGAAAGTGAATAAAAAACCCCAAAAAAATTGAAAAAGCTGATTAATATCTTAATTAAAACTAATAACCTCTAAACAAAACATTAAAACCCTAATTAACTCTATAAAAATGATTAAAAGTCTAATTAATTCTATCTTATCCTAATTAAATCTAAAAATCAATTAAGATCTAATTAACTCTAAACTTCTACTAATTCTCTATTAAAATTCTAATATTATTTAATATCTATCAAGACCTATTATTAATAAAAGAAAAGACTGTATTATTTTCTATATTATCTAAAAAACAATTAAACCTATTTTAAAATCTATACAAAATTCTAAAAATGATTTAAAAACAATTAAACCTATTTTTAAAATCTATAGAAAAATTCTAAACTATTAACATCTATTAGTAATAAAAGAAAAACTATATTCCCCTTTTTCTTTATTATTCTAAAAACTATTTAAAATCTTATTTATTCTAAAAATCTATTTAAAAAATTCTATAAAATCCTAAAAAGAGAATTAAACTATTAAAAAATACAAAAACCCTATTTAAATTCCAGAAAAATCTGTAAAGCCTATTAAAAATTCACAAAAGTCTATTAAACCCTAAAAATGCAGATGAATGCACATGACCCCCATAAAAGAGCGCACGAGACCAGATCGAATCGAACAGAGATCCCCGGGCATCAGAATATCATCAAAATCACTGTGCAAGCTAAAAATCACCGAGGAGCACACAATTTCCCGAAAATAAAACCCTGGTGATCTGGACTGGATCTGCCATATCTGATAGACGAAAATCAAGCTGTAAACTCTGATATCCTCTGTCTGTGCCCAAAAATCATATATCTGAGCTGTGAATATGAATTTTAATCATGAGTCAGATAGGAGAGTCGGTTGGTCAAATTTTAGGGTGCAACAGCTGCCCCTATTCAAGCGACTTGGACCTGAAGGGTTTGAAGAGCGCTCAGCCTTCAAACATTCAGAGGTACGAGACGGTTGAATACAAATAAAACCCGAAAATTTGCCAACCGCGAGCATATACTGTCCAGAAAACCGAGTCCAGTTATTGCGGCACCAAACTGATTAATCATCTGATAAAGAACTCCTGATTTGAATACCCGTTGCTTGTGATACCCTATGTAACAAAACTCGAGGGCTGCACCAAAATACCTGATCCTTTCACATTGCCTACTGATAGGCAGGACGAGAAATATACTCACATCGCCCAAAGATGGACGGGAAGACACCCTGATTGAATACTCACATCGTCTAAGGGTAAACGGAAAGACAACATTAATCTCCCAATTCACGTCGTCTAAGGATAGACGGAAAGACACCATAATCTCCATATTCACATCGTCTAAGGATAGACGGAAAGACACCATAATCTCCATATTCACATCGTCTAAGGATAGACGGGATCATCCTGATTGGTGAAACAAATCAATATTCTCATCGTCTAAGGGTAGACGGCATCATCCTGATTGATGAAACAAATCAATATTCTCATCGTCTAAGGGTAGACGGGATCGTTCTGATTAATGACAAATCAATATTCACATCGTCTAAGGGTAGACGGGATCGTTCTGATTAATGACAAATCAATATTCACATCGTCTAAGGGTAGACGGGAAGCAATAACCTCTGAATTCACATCGTCTACTGATAGACGGGAAGAAATAATTCTCCGTATTCACATCGTCTACGGGTAGACGGGCTCATCCTGATTGATGAAACACATCAATTCACATCGTCTAAGGGTAAACGGAAAGCAATAACCTCTGAATTCACATCGTCTACTGATAGACGGGAAGAAATAATCTCCAAATTCACGTCGTCTAAGGGTAGACGGAAAGACACCATAATCTCCAAATTCACATCATCTACTGATAGACGGGAAGAAATAGTCTCTGAATTCACATCGTCTAAAGGTAGACGGAAAGCAATAACCTCTGAATTCACATCGTCTACTGAGAGACGGGAAGAAATAATCTCCAAATTCACGTCATCTAAGGGTAGACGGAAAGACACCATAACGCGATTCAACACCAACCCTTGAATTTCAGAATCCTTCTGTCTACGGGAATTGATGGAAAGATCAACATCTTTGAAGGGGCCACATCATCAGTATGGACCGACGGGAAGAAAACCACCTTCTAAGGAAACATGTCGTCAATAAGAATCAACGATCACGAAAACTGAACATTCTTCGAAGAGCCTCGCCATCAATAAGGATTGACAGTCAGAAAAGTACCTCTTGAAACGTCATCTCATCCAATAAACAGAAAGAAAACCCCTATCCGAAATATCGTTTTGAAACCCCTCAACAACCAAAGATAGCCGGAGAAGGCTCGCTGGGGAAACACCTCATCATATGTAGCTCGAAACTTCACATCGTCTGCTGACAGACGGAAAGGAAAGCCACTTGCTAGAAAAACTCTATTCTGAACCCTATTGAAAATCAACCAAAACTTCACATCGTCTACTGATAGACGGGAAGGAAAGCATATCCTGGGGGGAAACCCCTTCTTGAGACCTTACTGCGACCACCCGCAACTTCACATCGTCTATGGATAGACGGAAAGAAAACCACATTCGTACTCAAGACGTCTAATGATAGACAGAGAAATCCACTTATTGGAGGAACACATCGTCAATGTGAATTGACGGGAAGAAAAGCTTGTCGACATCAGATGACTGCTTGATCAAAGCATAATCGTTGTATGATCTGAGATACAAATAATCTGCTGAACTGTCTGAATACTGTTGCTGGATAGATGCCCCTGAACTGATCACAGAGTAATTCACGCGCCATATGAGGCTGATAGAAAATCTGACTTATGCTTCGTATGCCTATGCATATGCTTTAATCTTTCTACAGCGTAATGCTTCATTCAGGATGGAAATGCTACGCATTTTGACGATGATATGCAAGTATGATGCAAATATGATAATGCATGCAATATGCCAATGCAGGCTCGAGCTGCCGGAGAGGGCCGGGTACAGAACCACTTCAGCAAAATAAATGCTGAAGGCGAGGCCTACTCTGCTAGGGATAAACCCGGATATCACTGAATCGTCCTAGCAAAATAAATGCTGGGAGAGTGAAATCAACTCTGCTGGGGATATTGGGAACTTAACCGAACACCTTGACGAAGTAATACCTTGCCGGGGTATATAACTCCGCTGTGAAATAGCAGACGTGCTGAATATGATTAGACTCCTCTGGGGGATAACTTATCCATACCAATGACAAATTGGTCTTTGCTGGAGACAATGGAGGGAGTCCTCCTGTGAGCTGATGAAGCTCGGATCTGGAAATTGATGTGCCAACACGGATGGGCTTCACAGTAGTCGCAAACATGGATTTGAGCTCTTAAGCTATCTTGCTGGGTCAGGTACAACTGACGCTGGAAAACATTCTTCTTGAATACTCAACCTTTCAGTGGAGGGTCAAGGGATAGTAACACGACTTCCCGCAATCATCTCTCTCTCGAAAATCGACTGCATCTGCTCGAATAACTCTGAATGACCCTGTAGGTACGGAGAACGACAATCCTTTCGCTTCTGATATGCCCCCAGCCTACAGGACATCTGTGGGGATAGTCCTTGAAAGGAAATCTGCAAATCTGAGCCTCGATGGTCTGATATAACATGCCTCAGCGTTCTGAACCTCGGAAAGATACTTCTGCGTGCTTAAGATGGTCTGCCCCTGACTGCAATGACCTTGCCCCGATTATCTGATTCAGAATAGTGCCCTTGGCTACGCCGTATTCGCCTGAATCTCAACCTGATTACCCCGGATAATTGATTTCGAAAAGCTGACCTGACTGGGGATCACAATAAAAGCTTGCCCCTGTTCTCGGAACATTCGGGCGTTCTGCATTCTATCTTGACCATACTTTCCACTGTAGGAAACTTTTCTGCTGTCCAGCGCTTACTCGCAAGTAAAGCAAGTTGTTCTGCATAATAGATGTATTAATGCAACACATATGACAGCTTTGACATCCAATCTGTTCACTGGGAAAAGGAAAACAGTTTATAGCATATAATGCACAAAACATTTATCAACATCAGTACCAACATGGTAAGAGGAACCTTTTTAGGAGTCAAAATCGACGCGACCTTTACCGGAGTATGCTTTCGAAACAACCTGCTTCAATTAGGACTTTTGAAGGTTGTAACGTGGTCAGGTTCATGGTTTTGAAGGAAAGGATAAAGGCTCAAAGTTTACTTTAACCCACCCATTCTCCTTGATGTTCTCCCATCCTACGTTCAGCTAATTCGACCTTAGCGCTCACCTCTCAGAGGTTGAAAGAAAATAGGAATGATAGTTCGAGAAACCTTTGGATTTTGGAGTGACAGCCACTCACTTTTCGTCTTTGACACTTGAGGTCACACGACTCGTATTTCCATCGAAGCTTTTTCTTTTGATCCTTTTCATCTTTTTCTTTTCATATCCCTAACTTTCGCCTGGACTGACTCCCTTTGAGTTTCTTTTGATTTTTTTAAGTCCAGCGGGATGCCCTCATTTTTGCCTAAGTCATTTGTTTTGAAGTTTTCTTGACTTAGCGGGCTTTTGATTCTTTTTTCGTTTTTTTGCGGACGAGTCGTGTGACACTAGTTGTCTGACTTTTTGGGAAGTGATGTGGTTGTCCCACTCTTGATTGAACCGTTGTGGTCTTTTAGGCACGACCTCTAGGGACGTGATTGATCCTCGAACGGACACTCCTTTTGCAATTTGGACGCTCAGTCGAATTAGCTAACACCTACCCTGCCCCAGGTTAAAGATCGAGGGTTTTTTCATTCACAGAAAGAAACTCCTACTACGAGGCTCAAAGGGGTTGACAAGGGATTATCTTCCTTATATCTCCGGTGTTTAGGGATTTGAAACAATGCCTGTACATCATCAACAGGTTTATTTCAAAAGCATACAATATCGGTAGTTGCATGTCGGTCATTTTCGTCATCCTCCCCAAATTCTTCTTAACCAAGCGTTGGACATTTGTAAAAAACAGTTAGTGAACACGAATGGATTTAATCAAAACATGCATATTTATTTCATTATCATCAATTTGAATGAAAACAACAAGTTTTACAAACAAGCTTACAAATTCAAATAGGAAAGCAACTACAAATGTAAAGAAATGACAAGCTAAAACAAAGAAAATATGCTATCTTCCGAGAACCAGGCTTTCACGTCTGCCCTGCTGCTGAACCAGCTATCTTTATTAGAGGCAATTCGATGCTGTCCTGATCTGCTTTCAACGACTTAACCAAATTATAGAGCCCCTCCTCCTTTATTCAGATGATTCTAGGACCTCCCGGCCCGAAGCTGATTGCTGCACGATCAAGCAGATCCTGCACTTTGTGCTTGAAAGCATGGCAACCTTCTATATCGTGACCCGGGGCTCCGGAATGAAACTCGCAGTGTCTGTTTGCATCGTAGCCGAACGGGGGAGCTCCCGTTATTGGTGCCAGAGTTCTTTTCTCTACCAGATTCAATCCCACCAATGTCTGCAACAAATCGGCATATGTTGAGGGAGGTTTCTCAAACACTCTTCTCGGTTTACTACCCTGGAATCTTCGCTGAGCCTGCTGTGCCCCCTGCTGAGGCTGCTGCTGCTGTGGCATTGGCTGTTGCCGAACCGGTTGTTGTTGCTGGTATCTAGTTGACCCTTGAACACCCTTTGGATCAAATGCAACCTCAGTTTCTTGACCTTCAATGTATTGATTAACGCCCTCCTTATGCTTAGCCATTTTATTTCTCAAATCTGCCCCAGGAATAGGCAACAGTTGTGGGCATGGAGATTCTGACACCATGGAGTCCAGGATACGCTTCTGACCCACTGCAGCTTTAGAAACATCTGTCATTTTAGCATCGACTGAGACAGGAGCAATGTGCACCGATACGCCGCCCGGCGTGAATTCAATATCGTGCGAGTCAATCAGGTCTTGAACATTGTGCTTAAAAGCATGACAACCCTCGATGTCGTGCCCGAATGCCCCGGAATGAAATTCACATTGCTTACTGGCATCGTACCCATGAGGAAACACTCTCGTTGGTGGTTCCAACGTTCTTTTCTCAACCAGACTAAACCTCAATAAAGCCTGCAAGAGCTCAGCATATGTCATAGGTGGTGCCTCAAACATTCTCTTTGGCTTCCCTTCCTGGATCCTCCGTTGGGCCGGACGTATCTTCTGTTGCTGCTGCTCAGGTTCCACATGCACAGGTGGCGCGAGCTTCTTCATTGCGGCTTCGAATAGTTGATCGTCCTCTTTCCTAAGCACATTCTTGACTACCTCCATGATCAAGCTCATTTGGGTCTTCAGCTGACTGTTCTCCTCCTTGAGAATCTTCTGCTCCAGGCGCATCTCTTGCATGTCTCTCATCATCTGCCCCAGCTGGCTTCGGACTTCAATCAATTCAAACTGATTCTGTTCCATATCTCTGAAGGAGTTCCTGCAATAAACTGAGACGATGAGGAAATAAGGCCCACGGTTCTGATATACCTGTTAAATCATAATGCAATGCGGAAAGCAACCATATATTCATAACGAGACAAAGAGAAACTCAAGCTATAAGCACACAGACGAACATCTCCCACACATGTACAATCAACAAAAGCATCACGTAGGCACAAATGAGTACGAATACAATGACCCCAGCCAACAATCCTGGCGGTGGTCGGCAAATACTAGTGCACAAAAGCTAAACGGGTTAAGCAAAGAAAACAGATGCGACATCCGGCACAGAAACCTCTAGAAATTTCTCCCATATTCAATTGAACTCTCTGATTGACAATCTTCAGAGCACACACTTCCTGTGGAGTCTTCCATGACATTAACTGACGAACCCACACAACTGGAGGATGGAAAATCATTAATCTGAACAAAACCCTGAGGCGTGATGCAAATACGGCTGGAGTCTAACAGATCTTGAATCTGGCTTCTAAGCACCTTACAATCATTGGTTGAATGCCCCTGTGCCCCATCATGGTACTCACAGCGGGCTCTGGCATCAAAACCTGGAGGATACGGTGGAATCACCGGCTTAGTCTCTTTCGGCACTATCAATCCACTTTTGACCAGATCTGGCAACAACTGACTGTACGACACCGGTAGTTGAGTAAACTGCCTTTCAGGTTTCCTTGGTCTTCGTGGAGCATGCTGACGCGATCGGCGATAAGATGACCGTTGACTTGAAGTGTCTGAAAACTGATCCTGAGATGCTAGAGATTCTGAGGTGGCGTCATCTCCTTCCCACTCTATTGAGAACTGACAACTGACTCAATCTTATCAACTGGGACGTAAGGAACACCTCGAAACTTTCCACTCCTGAGTCCCCTCTCAACAATCTCTCCCAGCCTCATCAGGCCCACAAAGTTTGTGCAACTGAACAATTTGTCAAAATAATGGCCTTTCAGAGTACCCAAGAAGATGTCAACCAGTTCTCTTTCCGGAAGCGGTGGTTGAACACTAGCAGCCAATTCTTTCCATCTTCGCAAATACGCTCTGAACGATTCATTCTTCGCCTGAGACAATTCTTGCAGATCTACGAGACTAGGAGTCAAATCCAAGTTGTAATCGTACTGCTTCATGAAAGCTCTGGCTAAATCCACCCAAGATCGAATCTGATTACTCTCTAATTGCACATACCACCTTAGGGATGCCCCGGTCAGGCTATACTGGAAGCAATGGATCATCAATTTATCATTTCGCACAAACGAAGTCATCCTTCGACAGAACATCATCAAATGCAGCTTTGGACAGCTATCTCCCGTGTATTTTTCAAATTCCGGCATTTTGAACTTGCATGGCAACACCAGGTCAGGAACCAAACACATGGCCACAGCATCCAGGTTAACGGCATCTTTTGCTTCTAATGCTTTCATTTGCTCTTCCAACACTCGGAGTCTTCTACCATCGTCAAGAGCTCTTGGATCTACTAACCCGGTCACTGGAATATCTCTCCGGTAATTCATCACAGGGAAAGCAACACATTGATTGTTAACAGGAGGATAACGTTCATTTCGGACAAGAAACTGCTCATGTCGGCCTCGGTTCTCATTCGTAGGCTGTACAACTTGGTCTGCAGTAAGATTGTTCGCTTGCGGGAAGCCTTCCATAGAATCATGCTGATGGTTGGACGCCATAGTAAATCTTGCCAAAGTGTTAGGAACCTGGAAATTGCCTTCAGACATAGCTACCAATTACCTGTAACGGACTACACTGCTTGATTCCGCTCAAATTTGCTTCAGCCCCTTGGTCGTTTTCAGCACTCCACTCTTGCCTCAAACAATTCCCTGAGAATTACCCTCTGGTGAAAACAAAGGTTGGATAAGTGCTCTGACCTGCTAGAGAAATGCTATGCAGTATGATTTATGCAAACAGAAATACGAAAATGCTAACGTGCATGTGTGCATTGGAGATATTTTTCCTCCAATTCCAGTGTCAGTGGTAGCAAGACGAGATAAACCATAAAGACAATATTTGGAAAAAACCCTCGTATATTGATTAGAATAACAGCCTTGTCAAGAAGTTACATAACTATGCTCCATACAGCTGATATGATAAGGAGGATCCCAGCCAACATGCCTGGTGGTGATCTCAACATACAGAATACAAGAGAAATCAAATACGGGTACGGTTGCGGAAGTCCTCGACCATCTTCTTTGTCTCTGCATGATCTGGTTGATAAATCAAACCTTCTATCAGCCGATCCCTCTTCCTGACCGTCCCCTGGATGTCTCTGACAAAGTCTTCCCAAGCCTTGTCATTGGCACCGCCCCCAGGTTTGGGTCTCTTGGCATCTGCTCTATGCTGGAAATCTTCCAAATTCTTCATGGCATCTGTCAACTTGCGCTCGGCCTCGTATCGGCGACAGGCTTCTTCTTCAAGCTCTTCGTTCTTCACTTTGACCTGTTCTTCTAACTGAGCAATCTGTGTCTTCAGCTCTTCTTCTCGCTCCTTGCGCTTGGTCATAGTGAGATCCCAGTGTTCTCTGAACTTGGCTAGCTTTGTGTAGGCCCTTTCCAGCTCTTGCTTCTTGGTGGCCAACACACTACTAACGGAGTCTACATCCAACTCCAGACGCTTCTTGGTTTCAGTCAATTCCAATAGCGTAGTCTTCAGATGTTTCAGAGTTTCAGCCTGTTGCTTAGAAACATATCCTGTTTCAATCTTTTCATGCCGAGGCTGGGCATTCTCCTGCTCTAAAGCCTCTCTAGCCCTGGCTAGCTCTTCTTTCTCCGCCATCAGCTGCTTGTAAACCTGAATGTCCACAGTGGTAGGCTCCTCTACCGAAGGAGGATGCAATGGCTGAACTGCTGGATACGGCATAAGGAACTTCACAGCTCGCTCACGAATCCATTCTACATACGGGCTAGGAACTCGAGTATCCCTTCTGCTACCTGAAAGCTTCCCTCTCTTGTGCAAGTTTTTCCAGGCTTTCTCAAGTTTGGTCAGCATTCCTTTCCCTATTGCCCCGGTGAGATACAGAGATTCCTGTATCTCCTCGGGCTTTGGCGCTCCTTGAGGTACATACCCAAATTGCTTGATCAATAAGGAAGGGTTATAGTTGACACAACCTTTCCTTCCTATTAACGGAACATTTGGGAATCCTTCGCCTTTGAGTATGACTTCAGCTCCAAATACTTCTTTATTGACCCATACCACGTTCTCAGCAGTCAATCCCATTAAGCGCTCGGGCCATCCTAGAGAATTGATAGAGGTGACAAAAGGGCCTGACTTAGGCATATGACTGGTGAACCACCTGCATAGGAGAGGTACACCGCAAGACACATTCCTTCCTCGTCGCTTTTCATTCTGGTAGTGGGTTGAATGGTGGATATCTCCCAGCAAAGTAGGAACTGGGTTCTTCGCGGCCAAAATATAGAAGGCATCAGAATCAACAAAATCAGGAATGTTCGGGAACAACACGATGCCATAAACACATACAGCAAGGATAACGTCAAAAACATCCCAGCTACCCTTCTGAGCATATTCTCGAGCCTTCTCCACCAAGACATCCAATGGAAATCCCCATACGTCTCCTCTTCTGATCATCTTCCCAGACAGCTCAGACTCTTTCAAGCACAGGATGGCAGAAAGCTCAGCCAGCTTGGGCTCAGCGTCCGTACGATAAAAAGGCATCTGCTCACGGATCGGTATATCTAGAAGTGCAGAGTACTCCTCCAGGGTAGGAGCCAAAACGAAGTCGGGAAATACAAAACACCTGAGCTCCGCGTCGTAAAACTGTAACAGAGTATAGATGCCGCTGGTCTCGTAGGCAGATGGCTGATAAACGTAGGTCAGAATCCTCCCATATCTCTTTCTGAAGTCACCCATTCCCCTCTTCTTAGCAATAGCAATCAACTCTAACAATAGACTGATATTCGGCGACGGAAACTTATAGGGCAATACTCTCTTCAGGTTTTCCATGTCTTGCTAGGAACAAACACCAGAACTGGAAGGGAAAATATGTACCTGCAATACACACACGTTAGTTGAATGCAGATGGTAATGCAATGATGCAATATGATAAATAATGCAATCTGCGAACGCAGGGGCTATGCTGTAGCCTGAAGAGGAATGTCTCTGTGATCAAGGACAGAAAACCAACACGGTCACCAGAATCTCATGCCACTAACTACCATCTGATACTCAAAATATCAATCCCCAGGTAAGAAAACCATCTGAACCTCTGTATCTGACGAGAATACCATCTGATAATAGCCTCAACCTCAGATAAGAAACCCATCTGACCCAGACAACACACCTGGAGATGAATCAAGAACACCATCTGATAACGGTACTGAATCATGGTTTCTGAAGGCCAGTTTTCCTGCAATAACCCAGTCCCTCTCACAGGTAGGATAGACCTAATCCACGGACAAAGGTACGGCATCCTATGCGGTCATCAGCGTCACAGACTTTCATGAATGATGATACGATTCCCAGAAGGAGTGGCATCATCAAGTCATGAAGAGGCCTCACTTAGCTGACTTCCAAATGATCGGTCCCCAGAGTCGACAATTCTCACGTCTGGACTCCCCTCAGATCCTCAGGACCGGAAAGGAGCACCTCTGCAAGAATCTCGCCTGAGCGCAGATTTTCGTAGGGAACTGTGCCTGCTCAGCAGACAGGTTCGTCTACTACTTCTCCGCAACTATATCTAGGTGTGTACTCAAGCCCAGGTCCGGCTTTTCACTCACAGTAACCTCCCTTGCCCACAGCAATAATCATAATAATATAATGCTGGAAAATAAATGCGGAAAGGTAAAGGTACAGAAAAGTAAAGTGCAGAAAAGTAAAACACAATATGCACAACACCCAACCAATAAACATCCAAGCGCTAGGATTGACTCACGTAGGGGATGGGAAACGGTCCCAGCATAAGGGATGGGAAGAGTCCCTAGATGCTATAAGTCCCCAGCAGAGTCGCCAGCTGTCGCTACTGCGAAAATCGGCGCCGGCTTGACAGGAGAGTCGCCACCGTGCGTTATTTATCCCTCAGAGCGGGAAAGGAAACGCTCGAAGTAAACCTCGCAAAGACGGGAAAAAGGTATGGTCATCGCAACCAAAACCTGGATTCGGGAGTCGGTTACGCAAGGGGAAGGTATTAGCACCCCTCACGTCCATCGTACTCGATGGGATCCACGCTTGGTGTTTATAGGTAAAAGGGTGTGTTATCTATCTACGCTAATGGCTGGTCTGAAAAGAAAATAAAAGGACAGGACTCGACAGAACATACGGTGTTCTGGGCCTACGTATTCCCTCGTGCAACGGGAAAGTCAGAGTCAACGTAGTTCGACTACTTACGACTAAACGGGGGAAGGTTGCTCGCCAGGACATCGCGTCCTGTGCCTACGTACTTCCACACAGTATGGAAGATCAGAGCAAACGTAGTTCGGCTAACTACGGGTAAACAGGGGGTTCTCACACAGCAGTGAGAAAACAAACTGGTCTCTAAGGCTCGGGAACCTACAAATACGATCTGGTCTCAAATGCGCTCGGGCAAGAGAAAGGGATAACAATCAGTCGTTAGCGGGGAAGTCTCGATCGCACAGCCGCGAGAGAACAAAGATTAGTTGTTAGTGTGCTCGCTAGGATATCGCATCCTATGCCTACATATCTTCGTCTGGAACGAAGAATCAGAGCAGCTGTAGTTCAGCTAACTACGGATCAAGCTACTCAAAAGCTCCTACAGAAAGGAAAGGGAAACCCTAAAACTATAGCTGAGAAACAGGGGAATCCACCTACTGCTATCACACCTGGTTGACCATCCTAATGTCTATCATAACAACTCCGCAGCGGAGGAGTCAGAGCTCCTAAGGGATCATGGCAACAGGACTAAACCACAAACAAGAAACTGCAAAGTAAAGAAATACTGAGAATATGCATGAATGCAACAACTAGACAAACAAGGCACAGAGGCCGCAAACCACAAAGGCAAGGGAGCTCAGCTCTACCAAATACCAACAAGCAAAGCCACGCAATAACAAACAAGCAGAAGGAGGACCACCTCAACTTCTCATGCACACAAAGTCTACTTCTACAATGCACCTAACTCAGAACTATCTAGATGAATACCTAAGTCTAATGCAACATAACATCACACAAGTCAAACAACCCAAAGAGACTAACCCTGAGCAGGGCCTCTACCTATAAAACAAGAAACTACTCCTGGGCAAGGCCCCTAACAAACCTGAGACAACTCTTAATCTATCTCTAAACAGAACCCTATACAATACCCTAAGCAAAAGATCTAAGCAAAAATTCTAATCAAAACCCTAAGCAGGAGGAATCAATCCCAGTCTCCAAGCTTCAGAACAAGCTTACCAGAGAAAAGGAAGCTAAGCAGACAAGCCCGTAGTGCTTTCCTCAGGAAAGTACCAGGAGGTTACTACTCAGGAATCGTATCCTATGCGGCTCGACAACTGTGATCAGTTTACATTCCTCCTCAGGAGAAATTAAACTCACATGAAGGCTCCGGCATCACTGGATACTTGAGAAATACCTATATGCACTATGGGAACTAAGTGAGTAGACTCATAGGACCTTCCTCAGGAAAGTACTAGGAGGCTGACACTTAGGAATCGTATCCTACGTGGCTCAACAACTGTGATCAGTTTACATTCCTCCTCAGGAGAAATTAAACTCACAAGTTGGCTCCAACATCACTGGATACTTGAGAAATCCTAGACAAACTACTGGAACTAAGTGAATAGACCCATAGGACCTTCCTCAGGAAAGTACTAGGGGACTTCCACTTAGGAATCGTATCCCATGTGGCTCAACAACATGTGATCAGTTTACATCCCTCCTCAGGAGGAATTAAACTCACAAGTCGGCTCCGACATCATTGGATACTTACGAAAGAGGTGAGAAGAAAGAATGAAAGTCATTCACAGTGCCTTCCCCAGGAAAGTACCATAAACTCCCTTCAAACTTCAGGATCTCGAACCTCACAAACAGACAACAAGCTTCCGGACTAAGCCTCAATCCACTGCATCCTTGCAAGCTCCAACAGGACTGCAACCAGCTCCTATCCTTAAGAAGAACCCACAGGCCAACAAACCACAAGAGACTATCTCTGAAGTTCAACCACAGTTGAACTTCAAAGTCAGAAGTCATCAAGACTTCTCCTATCTTCAGGCTCAGACAAATCATATCAGAACACCCTACAAAAATCTATCAAAAATCTAATGGGAGACCTACATGGCTCTATGACAACATACTGAAAAATCAGAACAAAATTCAACACCAGATGAAAGAACTAAAATCAGCAACACAGACATATCCACAAACCAATTTATTCAACATCAATAACAATGAAAAAATGCAATTAAAATGAAAATGCATGATTAAGCTAACGTTTCTGCACTATAAAATTCTACACTGAATTACGAGTCTACAGAAAAAAGAACGGAATTATTTGACTAAATCTACTATTTTTCATGAATTTTCTAATGACATGTATGCACTAAAAATATTAAAAGCATCAATTAAATGGAAAATATACAAAAAAAATAACAAACAAAAATAAAGTGGCATTTTTTTATTTTTATTTAATTTTCTAGATGCTTTCATGAAATGGTAGAAAAAAGAAGAATTAAAAAAAACAATTATTTTCAATTTATTATGAATTATTTACAATCATGAAAATATAAAAGAAAGACAAAATAAAAGAAAATGGGGGAGGGGGTTCAAACAGTAAGGTATTCTAGTTATTTAACATTGGGCCCTGATTGGGGGGTGCTAACAGCATCAGGGCGCAGGGCCCAAGTTCATCACAAACCAATAATCAAACACAGAAAAAAAAAAGAAAAGAAAAAAACGCCTGGGGGTGCTGACTTAGCAGGTTTCCCAGTTATTACCTCAATGGGCTCAAACGAGTGGGGTGCAGATAGCCATTAGGGCCTAAGGCCCAACTCAATTCATCCTGCTCTCACACGCATGGGGGGGAGTAACGAGTAAACTGGGGTGTAGCTGGCAAAACTTGCGCTTGGGCCTAAGCCCAAATCTGATCCTAAACCAAATACTCAGCTGAACAAAACCAATCCTTCTCCCAAACCCTAACACTGTTCACTCACCTCTAACCCTAGCCGTTTTCGTCCGCCTCCCTCACCCTTTCTCTGAAACTCGATTCCAGGAAGAACAAAAACCACGCAAAACCTCACACGCCTCACCACACTCAAGCGAATCAACGCCATAACCTCAAACTCAGCACCCTCTCATATTCAACACAAATCAAACCTCAAACCCTAACCAGACAATTTACCCTAATCGAGGTTGCATTCATCAATTGCAGTGGAGCTATAGTGAAGGGAGACAAACCTGGGTTTACGCGAAGGGAACAAAGGATCTTTGAAGATCTAGGTATGTATCAGGCGCGCGTTGTTGAAGAACGAAGAATCTGGATCTGTGAAAGTTCTTGGACGGGTTTTAGCTTGAACGATAAAAGGATCTGGAGATCCATGTTGACGAATGCTGACGAAGATTGTTGGTGACGATCATGTTCAAGAACGACGATGAACTTCTTGGAAAGTGGCGTTGGAAGATGAATACGCTGATGAAACGCATGAAGGTCGTCAACGATCTGGAGCTTCTACGAAGATCATTGGAGGTCTTCGAACATGTTGAAGGTTGAACAATTCCTGGAGATGGCCGGTGAAGACTGTTTGAAAAAACGGATGAAGTTGATGGTTGATGATGAACTGAAAATTTCTGGAGACGTTCTGAGGAGCGACGAGGATGGATGGATTCTGGGAGTTTACTTGAGGTTTCCGGCGAAACTTGATGTCTCCGGCGAGGTGGAGACGGTGGAGAACGAAGGAGATCGGAGGCAATCGGGGTGAAGAAGTGGTTTTCTGGGGTTTTTTGGATGTTTGCAGATTCCGGTGAGTTAGACGGTGGCCGGAAGACGTTGGGGGTCACCGGCGGTGGGAAGTTACGGCTGATGCATGGCCGCCGGTGGTTTTCTGGTGAAGCTCCGGTGAATGATGGCGAGGTGACAAGTGGCGCGCATGCGCAGAGAGAGAGGGAGTGGGGGACAACTGGGGGACACGTGTGTGAGTCTGGGAGCGTCTCTGAGTTGTGGTGGCGTGATTAATGCGCAACGCGTGGGGCCTCTCTCTTTCCTACACGTGGCGCCCGCTATTTAAAGCTGAGAAATTCCTGAATATTCTGGATCCTTCTGGACGCATCTGGGGAAAGACTGGACTTTTTTGGACTTTTTCTGGACTCAATTGAGAACTGGGCCTCAAAAAAGGACACCTCCTGGGCCCACGAAAGTGAATAAAAAACCCCAAAAAAATTGAAAAAGCTGATTAATATCTTAATTAAAACTAATAACCTCTAAACAAAACATTAAAACCCTAATTAACTCTATAAAAATGATTAAAAGTCTAATTAATTCTATCTTATCCTAATTAAATCTAAAAATCAATTAAGATCTAATTAACTCTAAACTTCTACTAATTCTCTATTAAAATTCTAATATTATTTAATATCTATCAAGACCTATTATTAATAAAAGAAAAGACTGTATTATTTTCTATATTATCTAAAAAACAATTAAACCTATTTTAAAATCTATACAAAATTCTAAAAATGATTTAAAAACAATTAAACCTATTTTTAAAATCTATAGAAAAATTCTAAACTATTAACATCTATTAGTAATAAAAGAAAAACTATATTCCCCTTTTTCTTTATTATTCTAAAAACTATTTAAAATCTTATTTATTCTAAAAATCTATTTAAAAAATTCTATAAAATCCTAAAAAGAGAATTAAACTATTAAAAAATACAAAAACCCTATTTAAATTCCAGAAAAATCTGTAAAGCCTATTAAAAATTCACAAAAGTCTATTAAACCCTAAAAATGCAGATGAATGCACATGACCCCCATAAAAGAGCGCACGAGACCAGATCGAATCGAACAGAGATCCCCGGGCATCAGAATATCATCAAAATCACTGTGCAAGCTAAAAATCACCGAGGAGCACACAATTTCCCGAAAATAAAACCCTGGTGATCTGGACTGGATCTGCCATATCTGATAGACGAAAATCAAGCTGTAAACTCTGATATCCTCTGTCTGTGCCCAAAAATCATATATCTGAGCTGTGAATATGAATTTTAATCATGAGTCAGATAGGAGAGTCGGTTGGTCAAATTTTAGGGTGCAACATCAGGGCAAGAAGTCTTGGTCAAATCCTCACAAGAATAAGATCGATGGTAGAACTTCTGAATCCTTGAAAAGAGGAGAAGGAAATTCCTATCAGAAAGACAAAGTAGAGAAAAGAGTTGTATAGTGCTCTAACTGTGAAGAGTATGGTACATGAAAGACAAGGGTTAGACAAAAGGCAAGGACGAAAGAATGAATCTTGCACGTCAAGATTCAGATGATTATGATGATATGGTGATTATGACTACAGTTGTTGATGACTATGTCAAATCCAAGATTTTTATCCTTTACTCAGGTTGTTCGAATCGCATGACTGGTAAAAAAAATCATGGCTAATAGATTTCGATGAGTCGAAGAAGAGTAAGATGAAACTTACTGATAATAGCTCGTTTCCAGCAGAAGGTATTGACAACATAGTTATTCAAATGAGTAATTGAGCAAAACCCTTGATCAAAGATGTACTCTATGTCTCTAGAATGAAGTGCAATCTACTAAGCGTTGGACAACTATTCGAAAAGGGGTTCTCAGTGGTTATGAAAGATGGAGCCTTAGAACTTTTCGGCATCCAGAATAACTTGGTATTACAAATCACATAAACGTTGACAAATAATCTGCATCTAATCTGATTGAATATCAACTAAAATTTTCTTACCAAACAACATTCATCATGGCCTGTTGACCAGGTCCAGATGTTGCAACACATCAGGCAGGCTCGAACATTGTGTTCCACATGTTGCACCAATAAATCCA
Organism: Lathyrus sativus; assembly: GCA_963859935.3. Classification (NCBI taxonomy): domain Eukaryota; kingdom Viridiplantae; phylum Streptophyta; class Magnoliopsida; order Fabales; family Fabaceae; genus Lathyrus; species Lathyrus sativus. The sequence goes on along the minus strand of OZ012737.1, from coordinate 646,027,402 downwards.
AAGTAATTTTTCTCCATAACCTATAGATCTTCTGTCATATAGTGATTCTTGGATAGAGAAATATTAAACCAAAATTGCAATACCATGTTTCCGTTGTCAGAGACCAGATGTTACAGTCCACATGTTGGAACATCATGTCTAAGTTGTAACACCCATTTTATTTATTTAGTTATTTTGGTGTTATTTTAATTATTTTATGTGGGTGTGCCCTTAGGTGGGGTGTGTTTGATGTGTTGTAGGTGATCATCCTTGATATATAAGGATTAGTCTTGGTGATGTGGAGTGGAAATGATATTATAATAATAGCAATATTATTATTATTATTATTATTATTGTTATTATTATTACTATTAATATTAGTATTAATATTAATTTGGTGGAATATTATTATTATTCATATTATTACTATTATTATGAATATTATTATTAGTGGGAGAATAATATTAGTAGTACTATTATTATTGGATTTAAATAATAAAATAAGAAATAAGTGATTAAAGGAAATAGAGAAGTTTTTGGGGAAAGAGAGTGAGAACACGATAAACTGCCAGAGAAAGGATTTTGGGAGAAGAGAAAGAAAGTTACGATAAACAGTTTTGCGAGAAAAAGTGAGAAGAAGAACAAGGAGGAAGAGAAGGGGGCTAGGGTTGTCAATCCTTCAAGATTCTTCAACGATTGAGAAATTAATCGAGGTAAGGGGGGAGAAACTGATTGGGATGGTATATACATGAACTGGGTAGAGGGGATTCCTTAACCCCGTAGGTATTCTGATAAATATGTTGAATTGTTGCTATGATGTTAAATATTGTTGATTTTTGATTAATTGTGTATATATAATGATATGTGATGATTTGTTGTTGCCCTTGATGTGTGGGTGTTGATGTTGATGTGGATTGGGCAAGTTCTGAGTAACTCTGAGAGTGCCGGTAAAGTATCTGATGTTGGTATTAGAGTAAGAATTATAGGTGGATTGGCAAGTATGATGTTATGGTTTGTAATACTGATAGAATAGGAGATAGAGGTAGCATATTAGGCTTGGAATTGACTGAGATAGCATAGTAGAACAATGGAGATTTTGGGGTATCGCAGCATTCGCTGGGTTTCGCCTAGCGAGTGTTGGCGAAGGCTAGCGAGGGTTCGCCTGGCGAGTGTTAGCGAGCAGTGGCGAGTAATTCCAAATAAACTCCCAGACCTAAAAGGTATAAAGTTCGCCTGGCGAATGTGGCCAGCGAGGCTTCGCCAGTAGGTTCGCCTGGCGAGCCATAGCGAGCATTTTCTACGAGGCTTCGCCTGCGAATGAAGCAGCGAACGCGACAGCAGAATGTGGTTTTGGTACTGTGTCGCCTTGTGCATTAGCCTTGTAGGATCGCTTTGATCATGATAAGTGTAGGGATGATGGGATGGATAATAAAGGGTGCATAGGAGGTGATTGGAAGTGAATTCCGTATTGTTTGAATTAAGTGGATGGTTGGTGAAAGTGTGTATGATATGGAGTATCGTGAGGTGATCATTATGATCGTGTGTACCCGATTGTTGGGGTATGAGTATACCTGCTGCTGGAGGGTGAACCTTTATTTATATGTGGATTAAATGATATAGTTGATTGGTGTATGCTATATGTATGCATGTGATGAATAGATACTTGGTGCTAATAGGTAAATTACATAGTGTTGAATGTAAATAAAATAATTAGATTGATATGGGAGATGTGCGAGGCACGATGTGTTGATCAGGAGGACCGTATAGAGTTAACTTAGTTAATACAAATGAGTGGTGTATAATAGATATATGAGGTAAGATGGTGTGGTCAACAGGATCGTGTATATTAAGATGAATTAACATAATTGACTAAAGCTGGACGGTGGAATCTTATAGTAATTGAACTAAATCGTGGTAACAGATTGGTGTGAAGTACATATGGGATACAGTGGTAGGATCGGGGGGATCGTGTAACTTTGATTAAAGCAATTACTTGATTAGGAGATGTACGAATGACGTACAGTGATGGGATCAGGGAGATCGTGTGAACTTAATTATAATAATAGTTTGATGTGTAAGCATGTATGATGAATGGTGATGTGATCACTGGATCGTGTGCACTTAGTGTGCTTGTGTTGATTTGTGTGCATTTGGTGTCATGCATATTATGAAGTGTTGGTGGAATGAGTCATTGCTCGATGGAGTGTATGTGATTCATTCGTATTCCTTTGAGTGGGGAATTGGTGGGGACAGATCAAGGCCAAGGGTGGGTGTATGTGATATATCCGGGTTCACATGGAATGAACCAATGAGTCGGTGCCGCATGCATGGTGTTGCGTTGCATATTTGCATTATGATGTATTATGTTGATTGGTGGACTATATGTCGTGTTTGGTGGATGTTGGGTGATGATTGATATGACTGTTGTAGTTACTACCTTTATTTCATGTATGTAATTACCGATATATTTTGATCATGTTTTCTCACCCCTTTGTTGCTGTTGTGGTCTGTGCTTCCTCGGAAGTACAAATAATCCAGATACATAGCTAGCTTGGATAGCGGTGTGCGAGTCGAGTCTTAGGATGCTCTAATACGTAACACGGGATATGGGTGTTTTAGTTGAACTTATTTCTTTTCCTGTGACGTATCATGAATTTGATGTATTTCATTATATGAACAATTTCCGCTGTATTTTGGTGAAAACACTTTTAATGAAGGATGTGTTGGATTTGATTATGTGATATCCCACTTGGGAGGTGAACAACTCTGATGTTTATTTATAATGTTTATATTTTAATTGATTTGGGAAGTGGGGTGTTACAATTGCTATCAGAGCAGGTTGGTCCGTCCGGCCAGTGTAGTTGAGTTGAGTCTGTCCCTAGGATAGAGTTGTGTACCTTTTAACCTGGTGTTGTTAGTTCCCTTGTATGCGACACGTGTGTGAAAACACTGTCGGTACATGGTTATTTCCTAACCTTGTCTGCAGAAGTAGGAATGATGCAAGTGGGGGAGAAGTTTGTGCTTCTCCAGGATGCTGTAAGTGTGGGGTGGTGGCTCAGTGTGCGGTTGAACGTCCTTGTAGTTTGGTAAAGATGGTTTATATCCCATCACGATTTAGGTTGTCTATTGACAAATTTAGGAACTGATCACCCTTAATCTATTGTTGATAGTAGTTGGAATTGTGTTGGATGGGATAGACGTGTCTTGCAAGCTTAGACGGTGTGAGTAGTGAAGTGTTTTGAGTTAAGCTAAGTGCTTAAGAGTAGTTTTGATGACATGGCGCAGGACGGTGTTGAAATGTCTAATTTTGATGGAACTCCGAGTGTTAAGGAATGTGTGGAACTTGGTGGTTTGCCGATTAAACTGTGGTTGTCTGGAAGTATCCTAACGAGATAGTGATATATAGCCAGAACGTGAAGTGGAGTTGTGATCGACTTAGTTACGGGAACTAGTCCGATATTGAGAGCTCTGTGTTATAAGTCTATTTGAATGGTCAAGGGATTCATTCGATTAATTGGTTTTAAGACTTGTGTCTGGTATGTGTGTTAAGGCAGGAGAGGATAAAGTCGAGTGTATGATGGGCAATGATTTTTGGCGATTATGAGAAGAGTTCGGCGTGGAATGCAATATTAGTGTACTTGAGTTTTAAAATATTTCAAGTTGGAAAGGTGTTGAATGACTTCCTAAGTGTGAAATTGTTGTCGTACGTTGAATTCCGAGATCACATCTTTTTACGTAATCGAAATCGGACATACGGAAGTCAGGAAACGGTCGGAAATAAAATTTTGGACTGTCATGTTCGCCAGGTGTTCGCCTAGCGAAGTGTCCTGGGCAGAAAAATGTCGTTTCGTATTTTTGTCGTAACGGGAGAACCGTAACTCGGAATGACGTACGGTTCAAAGTGTTGGAAAGCTACTCCGATGATCTATGTGATGGTGAAGTAGTGGAATGGATTTAAGTTACTTATTGATGGACTATATTTGGATTTTGTAGTAGATGCAGAACGTGTGGTTCGTGTTTCCGCCGTAACTCATGAATTGAGTGTCGGTTTGACATGGGATGTTCCATACTTGTTTGAGCAAGACAATGGATGTGTTAATCGATGATATTTGGATATATTGGATTAGTATAGAGGATCATGTTGAGCATCGGGAACTTGAGTTATCAGTGTTGGAGTAGAAGCATCATATGCAATTGTCAAGAAAGTTTTAAAAGAGTTCTGAGAGAGCTGTCAAGAGCTCGTGGGTTGATTTTTTTTGAATCCGAAAGGACTGTTTGTTGTGTTTTGTGATGCCTTGTTGATAAGATTGGGAGGTATGTTAAGTGCAACATCGGCAAGTTTTAGTTATGCTTTAAGGTAACTTAAAGTACATAAGAGGAATTATCTAACAAGTGATTGAGAGTCGAATGTTTTTGTGTTTGTGCCAGAGTTTGGAGGCTACAATTGTTTAGTTGAGATTTGGGACATTTGTTATTCTCGAGAGCTTAAGGTATTTGTTTGATTTGAAAGAGTGGAGTACGAGGCAGATGAGATAATTGAGATTTCTGGAGGATTATGGTTTCGGATCGAATTACCATACGGGTAAAGCAGTCGTAGTAGCTGATACATTGAATTGGAAATCTTTGTATATACCAATGAGAATGGTGAAAATAGTTGGGATTGATTGAGCAATTTTATGATATGAGTTGGGTTTGTGAAGAGACTTCTTATGGAGTTAAGCTTAGTATGACGGACCTTACTAGTGGTATTCTTGATGATATTCGAGAGGGTCGGAAATCTGGTTTGAGTTGGTAGATTGAATTGAATTTAATGAATTAGAGTCAAAGAGCTGACTTTCAGGTTAATGGAATTGATACCATGAGACATCGTGATAGATTTTGTGTTCCAGATATTGTTGAGTTGGAATAAGAGTATTATTGAAACAGGACTTTGAGGTGGAATGAGTACTCGTCCCGTTGCTATGAAGAAGTAACCGAATTTGGGGAAATTGTTCTGATGATCATAGATGAAGAGAAAAGTGGTTAAGGTTGTATATGTTGGTTAGGCTTGTAGAAGGTCGAATATTGGGCATCAGAGACTGTTGGATCCGATGTAACCGTTGAATATTCCATAGTGTAAATGAGGTAGTATTTCCATGGCTTTTGTGTCGGGTTTGCCGAGGAGTGTGAGAAGAATCTAATTTACCTTGGAAAATGGTGGGAGGATTGATTAGACCAGCTCATTTCATGTCAGCGGGAATTAATCATTCTATGTTGAAACTAGATGAGATGTATATTGAGGAAGTTGTGAAGTTGTATGAGATACCGTCGAGTGTTGTGTCAGATAGAGATCTGAGATTTACATCGAGATTCTGGGAAAGTTTGCAGACAACTTTGGGTACCAAGTTGAGGTTGAGTTCTGCCTAACATCCACAGACAGATGAACAGACAGAGAGTACTATCCAGTCTTTAGAGGATTTGCTGAGAGCTTATATGTTGGATCAAGGTGGATCGTGGGATAGTTATTTGTCGTTGGTTGAGTTTACCTACGATGATAGTTATCATTCTAATATCGAAATGGCACAGTATGAGGCTTTGTATGATAAGAGATGTAGGACTTCTTTGTGTTGGTATGAGTCAGGCGAGAGTGTTGTACTCGGACCTGAAATTGTGCAAGAGACGACTGAGAGGTCAAGAGGATCCAAGAACGGATGTGTTTTGAGAGTTACGCTGGTAACTGGGGTTGGTCGAGCTTTGAAGTCTCGGAAGCTCGCGCCGTGTTTTGTAGTCTGTGTGAGAGTGGCATGGTGAGGTGCTGCAAGAGGCAGTGTGACCTGAGAATTGGAGAGCTGGATGCGGGGAGCGTATCCGGAATTGTTTCCATCAGGTAATTTTCGAGGACGAAAATAATTAAAGTGGGGGAGAGTTGTAACACCCATTTTATTTATTTAGTTATTTTGGTGTTATTTTAATTATTTTATGTGGGTGTGCCCTTAGGTGGGGTGTGTTTGATGTGTTGTAGGTGATCATCCTTGATATGTAAGGATTAGTCTTGGTGACGTGGAGTGGAAATGATAATATTATAATAATAGCAATATTGGTGATATTATTATTATTATTATTATTATTATTATTATTATTATTATTATTATTATTATTATTATTATTATTATTACTATTAATATTAGTATTAATATTAATTTGGTGGAATATTATTATTATTCATATTATTACTATTATTATAAATATTAATATTAGTATTATTATTATTATTAGATTTAAATAATAAAATAAGAAATAAGGGATTAAAGGAAATAGAGAAGTTTTTGGGGAAAGAGAGTGAGAACACGATAAACTGCCAGAGAAAGGATTTTGGGAGAAGAGAAAGAAAGTTACGATAAACAGTTTTGGGAGAAAAAGTGAGAAGAAGAACAAGGAGGAAGAGAAGGAGGCTAGGGGTGTAAATCCTTCAATATTCTTCAACGATTGAGCAATTAATCGAGGTAAAGGGGGAGAAACTGATTGGGATGGTATATACATGAACTGGGTAGAGGGGATTCCTTAACCCCGTAGGTATTCTGATGAATTTGTTGAATTGTTGCTATGATGTTAAATATTGTTGATTTTTGATGAATTGTGTATATATAATGATATGCGATGATTTGTTGTTGCCCTTGATGTGTGGGTGTTGATGTTGATGTGGATTGGGCAAGTTCTGAGTAACTCTGAGAGTGCCGGTAAAGTATTTGATGTTGGTATTAGAGTAAGAATTATAGGTCGATTGGCAAGTATGATGTTATGGTCTGTAATACTGATAGAATAGGAGATAAAGGTAGCATATTAGGCTTGGAATTGACTGAGATAGCATAGTAGAACAGTAGAGATTTTGGGGTATCGCAGCATTCGCTGGGTTTCGCCTGGCGAGTGTTGGCGAAGGTTCGCCTGGCGAAAGTTAGCGAGGGTTCGCCTGGCGAGTGTTAGCGAGCAGTGGCGAGTAATTCCAAATAAACTCCCAGACCTAAAGGGTATAAAGTTCGCCTGGCGAATGTGGCCAGCGAGGCTTCGCCAGCAGGTTCGCCTGGCGAGCCATAGTGAGCATTCGCTACGGGGCTTCGCCTGGCGAATGAAGCAGCGAACGCGACAGTAGAATGTGGTTTTGGTACTGTGTCGCCTTGTGCATTAGCCTTGTAGGATCCCTTTGATCATGATAAGTGTAGGGATGATGAGATGGATAATAAAGGGTGCATAGGAGGTGATCGAAAGTGAATTCCGTATTGTTTGAATTAAGTGGATGATTGGTGAAAGTGTGTATGATATGGAGTATCGTGAGGTGATCATTATGATCGTGTGTACCCGATTGTTGGGGTATGAGTATACCTGCTGCTGGAGGGTGAACCTTTATTTATATGTGGATTAAATGATATAGTTGATTGGTGTATGCTATATGTATGCATGTGATGAATAGATACTTGGTGCTAATAGGTGAATTACGTAGTGTTGAATGTAAATAAAATAATTAGATTGATGTGGGAGATGTGCGAGGCACGGTGAGTTGATCAGGAGGACCGTATAGAGTTAACTTAGTTAATACAAATGAGTGGTGTATAATAGATATATGAGGTAAGATGGTGTGGTCAGTAGGATCGTGTATATTAAGATGAATTAACATAATGGACTAGCGCTGGACGGTGGAATCTTATAGGGATTGAACTAAATCGTGGTAACAGATTGGTGTGAAGTATGTATGGGATACGGTGGTAGGATCAGGGGGATCGTGTAGCTTTGATTAAAGAAATTACTTGATTAGGAGATGTACGAATGACGTACAGTGATGGGATTAGGGAGATCGTGTGAACTTAATTATAAAAATAGTTCGATGTGTAAGCATGTATGATGAATGGTGATGCGATCACTGGATCGTGTGCACTTAGTGTGCTTGTGTTGATTTGTGTGCATTTGGTGTCATGCATATTATGAAGTGTTGGTGGAATGAGTCATTGCTCGATGGAGTGTATGTGATCCATTCGTATTCCTTTGAGTGGGGAGTTGGTGGGGACGAATCATGGCCAAGGGTGGGTGTATGTGATCTATCCGGGTTCACATGGAATGAACCAATGAGTCGGTACCGCATGCATGGTGTTGCGTTGCATATTTGCATTATGATGTATTATGTTGATTGGTGGACTATATGTCGTGTTTGGTGGATGTTGGGTGATGATTGATATGACTGTTGTAGTTACTACCTTTATTTCATGTATGTAATTACCGATATATTTTGATCATGTTTTCTCACCTCTTTGTTGTTGTTGCGGTCTGTGCTTCCTCGGAAGTACATATAATCTAGGTGCATAGCTAGCTTGGATAGCGGTGTGCGAGTCGAGTCTTAGGATGCTCTGACACGTAACACGGGATATGGGTATTTTAGTTGTTTTTGTTGAACTTATTTCTTTTCCTATGACGTATCATGAATTTATAATGTTTATATCCCACTTGATTACCACTGTATTTTGGTGAAAACACTTTTAATGAAGGATGTGTTGGATTTGATTATGTGATATCCCACTTGGGAGGTGAACAACTCTGATGTTTATTTATAATGTTTATATTTTAATTGATTTGGGAAGTGGGGTGTTACAACATGTGCCTCATTTACACCAGAACCAACTTGAGCAAACTCCATGTTGTTTTGCATAAAGCTGTCAATCCCAAAAGGGTCAATTATCTCTCATTTAAGCAAATTTCAGCAAACTAACTCTTCAAGCAGAAAAATAACTAAGTATCAACGATATAATTAGACGCAACATTAGCAGCAGTAGCAACAAAAGAACCAAAATATCAGAGCATACATCATAACAACAGTAAAAGCAGCACATAACAGAGCACAATTCATAAATCATAAGGCGATTACTCACACACAATATCACGAGTTTTCTATGCACAATACTCCATAAACAATCAACATGAAATCATTAAATATGAGTTAGTCATGCATGTACACAAGGTTAGTAGTTAGTAGTTTAGAGTTAGAAGCTACTACTAACACACACAAAAATTAACACACACAGTTAGGGCCAGATGCCAGGCCAGATGCTTCAGCAAGTGTGCACACAGAGATCAGATCAGTTAGTACCATATAGATCAATCAGTACTAAGCACAACATGATATATCTTCATAAACCACAAAAGATAAAAGTCAGTAGACAAGTCAGTAGTAGTCAATAGTCACGCTACTATACTACACACATCATCACCACCACAATTTGGAAAAGGTCTTCCTAAAAAATTAGCCAGTCAGTCAGCTCAGAGGTTAGTATGTTAGCATATACACACATGACAACAGAAATACAAACCCAAACAAGGAAACAAAATATGCCCAAATATAAGGTCCAAACAAACTAACCATAAACACTAGAAAATATTCTTCAGACTTATTCATATATCCATCCTCTTGAGTTCATGTAGGTAACCAAGTCTATGTAATGCCCCAAACAACTTTCAAGATTACCGACTGACCCCCACAAACCAACACGTCTCTTTTCAGCATGCTTTGTCCTCACTCGTACGCTTTTTGAGAAACTTTCCAGAAGGTCACCCATCCAAATACTACTCCAAGTCAAACCTTCTTAACTATGCAGTTCTTATGTGTTAGGCTATCAAAAAGAAGATGCATCTTGTTGGTATAGGTAGTACCAATACATCTTTATAAGCCTTCCTTCAAGGATGCAGTCCCCACCTTGCACAGCCTCAAGATCCTTCTCATTTCGATTTGAATTTGACGATTACTCTCTACCCTCTTCAGCCTTGAGTGTTACATCTACTCTCTCTCTCTCTCTCTCTCTCTCTCTCTCTCTCTCTCTCTCTCTCTCTCTCTCTCTCTCTCTCTCTCTCTCTCTCTCTCATCTTCAGCCGCGTGTGTTACATGCCCACTAACCTCCACTCGGTTCCCCCCAAATTGCATTCTACTAGGATAAGTCTGGCTCTGATATCATTTGTAACGCCTCAGTCAGCTTTCAAGGTTACCGACTAACCTCACAAACTAACACGAGTCTTTCCATCATGCTTTGTCCTCACTCACACGCTTTCCAAGAAACTTCCCAGAAGGTCACCCATCCAAATACTACTCCAAGACACACCTCATTAACTATGGAGTTCTTATCTATTAGGATACCAAAAAGAAGATGCATCTTATTGGTGTGGGTAATACCAATACATTCTTATAAGCCTGCCTCAAACCATACAGTCCTATTCATGCACAACCTCAGGATCCCTCTTATTCCGATGTAAATTTAGATACCACTCTCCACCACCTTCGGCCTCGAGTTTTACATCCAATCTCTGTCCTCTTCGGTCGCGGATGTTAGAGTCTTCATCTGCCTCTCTGTTATATTCATGTGTTTGAGTTGGTCTATTTTTCAAGGTCTTCCTTTTAGTTATAGATTTCTTCCAGATCACAAATGCTTCATCTAATGATCAAGCAAGAGACTCCACACCATTTGTAGAAGAATTATAACCTGTTCCATTTTTTTTTTCCCATCCTCATGGAATCCTTCAACAACCTTAATGATAAAGAATCCCTTATTAGAGGGTTGCATCATTGGATTCTTAGACTTTTGACTCATATTGTAAGAGATAAACAGTTGAGGAAGAGGAGAGAATGTAGTTTTCTAAGAGCAAGATAAAAATAAGTGGATGGTGTTCTTGCTAGCAACGAAGGTCCATATAAAACGAGGTTTTGATATTAGATAAACAAGCTTTGTTTTACGTGTTGCACAAACCAAAAGAGAGAGTAACTCCCCTGCATGCCTCTCTGGCTTTGACTGTTATTGATTCTCACAAATACAAACACCTATTGCACCCTTTAACTTTACAAAGTGGACTTCGTCTATTGCCTTAGTGAAAATGTTAGCCAATTGTTTTTGAGTAGCCACATGTTCAAGAGCTACAACTCTATCTTTAACAAGCTCCCTAATGAAGTGATGAAAAATGTCAACATGTTTGGTTCTACTATGTTGAACACGATTCTTTGAAATATTGAGAGCACTCAAGTTGTCATAGAATAATGTCATGAAATCTTGTCCCACATTATACTCCTTCAACATTTGTTTCATCCAGAGCAATTGCGTACAAGTGCTCCCTGCAAAAATATTCTCAGCTCCAGCAGTAGATAGAGAGACACAAGTTTTCTTCTTGCTGAACCAAAATATTAAGTTGTTGCAAAGGAAGAAGTATCCACCAGATGTGCTTTTTCTATCATCAAAACTTCCATCTTAATCAACATCAAAATATCCTACCAAAATATGGTTAGTGTCATGTAAGTATAGAATACCATAGTTACATGCCCAATAGACATACCTCAAGATTCTCTTTACATGAGCAATATGACTGGTCTTGGGTTTTGTTTGATATCTAGCGCGCGCACGCACACACACACACACACACACACACCAATAGAAAATGTATAGTCATGTACGTTTTCTATGAGGTAGAGTATACTTTCAATCATGCTTATGTATAGGATTTAATCTATATCGGATCCATTTTCATCTTTGGTCATTTTCACACGAGTAGCAGCTGGAGTTCTTTTTTGGCTAGCATTGTCAAGGTCAAACTTCTTCACTATACTCTTAACATACTTAATTTAAGATACAAAGATGTTGTGTTCCATTTGTTTAACTTGAAGACCAAGAAATTAAGTGAGTTCACCTACAAGACTCATCTCAAACTCAGACTTCATTTGTTGAAAAATATGTTCTACCATTGAGTTTGATATTCCTCTAAACACAATGTCATCAACATAAATCAGCGCTACCATGAGGTTTCCCTCGTGTATCTTCACAAGTAGTGTTTTATATATTCCTCCTCTTTTGTAGCCATTGTTGATCAAAAACTCTGTTAATATTTCATGCCATGCTTTTGGAGCTTGTTTTAACCCATAAGGAGCTTTCTTTAACTTGTACACATGATCTGGGAAACTGGGATCAATGAACGCCTTTGGTTTCTCTACATAGGCTTCTTCATTGAGATAACCATTCATAAAATCACCTTTGACATCCATTTGATACAATCTAAATTTCAACATGCATGAAATTCATAACAGTAATCTAATAGACTCAAGTCTAGCAACAAGATAAAAAGTCTCATCAAAGTCATCTCTTTCTATTTGAGTGTACCTTTGAGCCACTAAATTTTCCTTATTTCTTGTTACATTACCACTTTCATCAGATTTGCATTTGTTTAACTAAATCCAATACTCAATTTCTTCAAAGTTGACTAAGCTCCTCTTACATGGAATTTATCCAGAACTCATTAGTTAGGGCTTCTTTGACATTCTTAGTTTCAATATTAGAGATGAAGTAAGAGTTGGCAATCATATTTTTGGAATCTAGTGATGACTCTTTCCTTAAGATTCCCTATGACATTATCAATAATATGATCCTTATGAAGTCTGATGGAAGGAAATTTGTTGATACTGGTTTCTTCAGAATTTGCACTTTTAGTCTCAATTTCAAACACCTTGTCTAAGACATCTATTGGGACATCTGTTTGTTGAGGGGGAAATGAAATCTTCATCCTCAACAACATCATTTTGTTAAGTACTATCATCAACAATGACATAAAAGAATTCCATCATAGTCTTGGTATGAGTGTTGAAGACCCTGTAAGCCCTGTTATTGATAGAGTATCCAAGGAATATCCATTCTTCACTCTTTGGATCAATATTTCTCCTTTGTTCAAGAATTGGTAATATATAGCACTTACTCTGAAAGACATGGAAATATTTGACATTTGGTTTTCTGCCTTTCCAAATTTCATACAATATAGCTTTGGTTCCAGATCTGGCAGTCACTTTATTGTGAATATAGCAAGCAGTGCTCATGGCTTCAGGCCAAAAATGATAAGGACACTTCTTGGCATGAAACATGACTCTAACAACTTCTTGTAAGGTTCCACTCTTACATTCAACTACTCCATTTTTCTGAGGTGTAATAGGTGTTAAGAAGTCATGACTGGTTCCTTCAGCAGAGCACAATCAGATAACTTCGAGTTCTCAAACTCTTTGCCATGGTCACTTCTTATATTGATAATTTCACTCCCATTTTCCTTATAAATACTAAGGCATAGATCTTTGAACATATCAAAAGTATCATATTTTTCTCTAATGAAGTTAACTCTTGTATATCTTGAACACGTCTCTTTCCACCAAGACTTTCCACTTGCATATGTCCCATTGTCATACCCTAATTTTTACCCCTAAGATTCTACCTATCATATCATTTACATCTCACCAAGATCACATGAATGGTATCCTTATAGCCTCCACCTCTTTGGGGTTTGCCTTTGTAGGAGATCACCAAGCACCTTTTGTGTTCTCTTATTATCTTTTTGCTTGTTTACATTCTAACATTTCTAACATTATTCAAAATACAAAAAATATGTGCTATTTCCTTTTCTTATTGTACAAAAAATATGTGTTGATTCAATGCATCGGAACCTTCTGAAGCTAACTGAACCATTTTCATGCTTTGAAGCTTCCAAAATCAAGCTCTCTATTTTCACCATTGTTGGCCTTCAAAGCTTCAAATTCAAATTTAAATCTAATTTGATCTTCAATAGCTGTCAAATAAATCACAAAAACATTTCCAAATAATCTGCATCAAATCTGATTGAATCTCAACCATAATTTTCACACTAAACAACATCTATCATGGCCTACTGACCAGGTACATATGTTGTACAACAGACATGTTGGAACATCGTGTTCCACATGTTGCACTAGTACATCCAAATTAACTCTTCTCTATAACTTATAAATCTTCTATTGTAGAGTGAATCTTGGGTAGAGAAATAATAAACCAAAACTGTAATACGATTTATCTATTGTCAGAGACCATATGTTGCAACCCACATGTTAGAACATCGTGTCCAACATGTGTTCCTTCTGCACCAGAACTAGCTTGAGAAAACTCCATGTTGTTTTGCTAATGTAGCCAATCCCAAAAGGACCAACATACATCATTAAAATATATGGAATAATTTCTCTCTAATGACTCCAATGTGCTAAAAAATACCTTCTTGAATGACTCTAACTGTCACTTTCTCTCTCTGATTTGGAACCCTAAAGAAGTGGACAAAATTTAAATAGAAATTTTCGTGTCAAGCAAACACGTGTCGTTGCTCCGTGACATGTTCCCATCGTTCCAAAAAATTGAGTAGCACGATCTCATTTTTAGGTTTCTTTTGCAAAAAATCATGTCTAAATCTGAGTTACGAAACTCTAGATATGATTAAATTACTAGACATACGTCATGATGTAAAATGTATTGAAAAATGCTATTTTTTTATTTCTTCATGATTTATTGATTTTGCTTTGTTTCTTCACTTTCTCAAAATTTGCACCTTTTTCACACATTGACATTACTTTTTGCTCATTATTTCTCCGATTACATTCAAATTTACTTGTAAAAATCAAGTAATGATGATTATCATCATAACCCCAAACTTGAACTGTTACTTGGCCTCAAGTAATCCGTCTGCACACTGAACATTTCATCAGAATTAAAATGCTTACCCTTACGAATAAATGTCATATTTTTCTATTCAACAGTCCAGTTCCTTGCTTTGATCCAATCAACTCGGAAAAGTTCTTCCGACATACAAATACTCAAGATGTCTCTCATCTCACACTTATGTAATCAATTTAATAGGGTAACATCTCAGTCAACATACAAAATCATTTAACTATAAAATTTAATTTTTTTAACTGAATCAATCAAAGTCTTATTTAAATATACACATTTGAGGTCTTTTACAGGTTGTAACATTGCTTATGTCAGAGTAGGATAATTTAGGATAGTAGATTTAAACCTTTGGAGTTAGGTGTCTAGTTGTCCTAATGTTATCAACTTCCTTACAAGACACTCTTTTATGCACTTAGTACTAGAGAATTGCATATTGTTAGTCCTATTTTCACAATTTTTTTCGAAGAAGCTCTTTTAACTTCTTATTTTTCTTTCTTTCTCTTTCTCTTTGACCAATTTCTCTATTAGTCCAACCCAAAACTTATTCGTTACTACCTTCCAAGAGCAACCTCAAACGTATTCTTTTGCAATCAACTAAGAATCTAAAAATCTCTACCTAACTCCAAATAGGGTGGAAAGACTGAATCTTTCAAGTCAATGACTATATAATATGGTTATGTCACCCAAAGAAAGGTTTTAGGATCAAAGGGGTTAAACAACGGATATTAACATATTAAAATAGGGTGACTTGAAAAGGCTCAGATTTTTCACAAATAACTGACTTAGTGTGTATTTATCAGACCAATAGACTCAAAATAGAAAAATTGCAAATTTAGAAAATTACTAATGCATGGATACTCTCATAAGAAGGAAAGATAAACATTGAAAATTATTTGGCTCAAACCTTACTAGTTGAGGTATTTGAAGATTGAGTACAAGGAATCATTTTTTCTTTTCTTTTTCAACCTTTAATCTGCAAGGGAACTTCATTGTTGATCTCTATCATTCTTTGTTTTTCTGGTGACTTTTTCTTTTCTTTTTTATGATGATACTGGTAAGTCAATAAATTAAAGTTTGAAAGAAAAATAGAAGCAAACAAGTTTATTAATTCAAAGAAAGGTAAGTACTAAAGGGAGAGAATTCTTGAGAGTTAGTTATTACTCTTCTTTGGATCATAGTTATTACTCCCATTAAGCGCTTCTTTAAGGTCTCAAGTTTGACTGTTTTCTCCTTTGTTAGGGTGACATATATGACACAAAAAATACATCATTCTTCTTCTTTTTCTTTTTTTTTTGTAGTAGATCATCTAGGTATTTACACTAACCAACTAAGAAATAGAAACTAAAAGAACTAAAACAAAAATAGAGAAAAAATAGAAATTAGTAACAAAGAAAATTCAAATTTAAACCTAAATCTTTAAAGTTATAAAATTCCGCACAAAAATTTCCTTATTGAAATTGCAATTCCTGACAACAACGCCAAAAATTTGGTGAAACAACTAGTAAGTGTAGTAGTATTTAAGTAATCATAAATGATTCATCTCCAAGAGGATTGTAATTTAGCAAAGTAATATGTGCAAGTAAAGTTAATGCATTACGGTGGGTGGGGTGGGGGGTTAATTAATCTGGTTCCAAAACGAGAACGAGAATTGAAAAGATGAAATTCCATATGCGAAAGGTGATTAGGTATTTTCGTTATAATCCCCTACTTATATTCTATTAATGAAATGTAAATAAATTGACATGAAGATACATAAGAGTTACACGACAGGTTAACCCTACCACTAGACCCAATTCCTTGGTGTGCAACTCACTAGCCTAAGCTTTATTTCCTCGATCCCTCAAGAAAATTGAAATGTCAGACTTGACATTAGAGAACGCTAATACCTATGTCATAATTCCTAATTAGAATATCCCTAGTTATTTAGAGAACCAAACAATTATCATATTTCTGACAAGCAACCCTACGACCAATATGTCACTACTTACCTAGACTAAATTGCGATCTGTAACATACAATAGACAATGAACACAAGCGACAATTTAATAATAACAATATCTCAAAGCAATAATGTTAACATCATCCACTCATATGACCCAATAGAATACAAATAAGTTCCTCGTACAAAAATGCCTAAGCTAGAGAAACTTAGCTACTCAATGATAAATTGGCAAATACCATGAGTAGAAAATTATTCATCATCAAAATTTATGGAAGAATTGCTCT